>OW569407.1:40728809-41323809 GCA_937654795.1 Cistogaster globosa
AATCCAAACAAAATTTTACAATAATTAACAGTTATTTACCACCTTCTAAACAATTTAATTCGAATGTTTTAAGAAATATGTACGACCTATATAACAACAGTAATATTATTATTACAGGCTTTAACAGTTGGCACTCAATGTCCGGCTCAACTTTTTTTTTTTTGTTTATTTGAAATAAGTAGTATTTATAATACTTTATAAGAATGACATAGTAATAAGTGTATAGATAAAATATTTTACATGCTCTGAATAATAAAATTATTTTTAATTAAATTTACAATTTTGTTTCTAAATATTTTCATGTTTGTTTCATTTTTAATATTAATTGGTATTGAATTATATAACCTCAGTCCTTTATAAAATAGTGAATCGTATTTGTGTGTGCCAGTTGAAGCCGGAATTCATTAGCATTATACGGCTGAACCTCTCCTACATATCGTGTATGGTCGATTAAATAGCGCGGCGCATCTCCCATATCTAACTTCTTTATAAAGCAAATTGTGTTGAGTTGTAGCCTTTGACAGATATTTAACCATTTTAAGGATTCTAACATTAAGTTTATTGGAGTATATCGATTACATTTTAGTATGGAGCGCATAGCTTTATTTTGCAACTTTTGTAACCTTGTTAATTGTTGATCTGAATAGCTAGAATATATTATTCGTTTTCTATCGTACTTGACTCTATATTATTTACCTTAGTTATTTGCATTCGAGTAGCTAGGTATGATTCAAACCAATTTAGTTCTTTCCCTTGTACGCCATAGCAATATAGTTTTTTTTATAATGATGTCTCTATTTTTTATTTCAAAGGCGCGTTTAAAATCAAGAAAAACAGCTAAAATTTTGTTACCCTTCCTGGTAAATTTCCATCTATTTAGAACATAGTTTACAGCAGTTTCGCATGAGTGTTTTTTTCTAAACACAGACTGGTATTTAGATATTAATAAATTTTTTTCAATGTAGTCTTCCAGTTGTTGTTTAACACATGCTTCAAGAATTTTCTCGCAAATTTTTAAGTTATTTATTGGTCGATATTCTTCACATTTATTTGTATTTTTTACTTTCTCAACCGGGGTAACCATTGTGTCTTTCCAGTTTTGAGGGAAGACTCCTGTATGCAATGATTTGTTTATTATATTAAGTAAAATATTGCCAATTGTGTTCCAGTTATCTAATATAATGACTTTTGATGTTTTTTTATAGACCGGTTTATTTTTGATATTTCGACATATCGACTTTAATTCCGACATAGATATTGCACGAAAATTAAATTTTAAATTTATCACAGGTATTTGATTTTCATATTGGACGTATTCAATAGTGTTTCTTATTTCTCTAATGCTGTCGACAAAGTAGTTATTAAACTTATTGGCTATTTCGATTTCTTCTTTGTACTCTATGTTTTCAAATATCACAGATTTTATTACATTTTTAGATTTTCTTAAAACTAGGTCTTTTATTGCACTCCACATTTCTTTTTGATCGTTTGATGCTGTTATTTTATCATTTATATATTTATTTTTTTGATATTCAATTTTAGCTTTGTATTTATTTCTTATTACTTTATAATTTGTCCACGCAACATTAGTATTTTGAAATTTCGCTCTATGGTAAGAGTTTACTTTTTCTAGTTTTAGGATTCTTAGTTCATTATTAAACCATTTATTATTAATTTTGTTATTGTTTTGTTTCTTAACAGTAAATTTTTTTATTGTATCTTCTACACATTTATCGAAATCTTCTACCATTTTATTTATATTAATTGTAAAATTATATTCTATTTTTGTATTTAGTTCATTTGTAAATTTTTGCTTATTATATTTAAAAAACTCTAATTGTTTATTATTTACTTCCGGTTGTCTGCAGTTAGTATCAATAAATATGTCTATGGATTCATGGTCGGATATCTTGTTATTAATATTCAATTTTGCACAGATCATTTTGGTATTATTAGTTACAACATAGTCTATAATTGTTTTGGAACTCTGTGTTACCCGAGTTTCCTCGCTAATTATCTGTTTTAAGCCATTGTCGCTAAAAGTATTCTGAATTTTATGTTTGTAAAAATCGTTTTTCCAGTCTATATTAAAATCGCCAGCAATTAATATGTCGCAGTTTCGTTCACATATTTCTTCTATACAGTCTTGTAGAGTTTCACAAAACTCCACTTTGGAACAACTTGGAGACCTATACACTGCAATTATTATTAATGATAAATTTAGGTGTTTTGCCATATACTTTGACTTTGATTTCAAAAATATTCCACTGTTGGTTAAAGTATATAATTACGCCACCGGTTTTTGATGAATTTGAGACTGTGTTAAATTGATTGTAGCCTTTAAGTTCAATTTCTGCTTCATTAATTTGATCTGTCAGATGTGTCTCGGAAAGGACTATAAAATCGGGTTTATTAAGCTCAACTAATATTTCCAATTGTGTAAAATTATTGATTAAACCTTGAATATTCGTATATACTCCATACACTCGCTTTGGTTGTTATATATCACAGTCTAAACCAATTCTTTTCCTTTTTAAGTTTAGCTTGTTTTGATACACTGGGCATTCCTTATTTGTAGTGGCGTGATTTTCATATAATCCAAGATTTAACCTTTTGCTTTCTTTAATGCAATTTATACATTTATTTGCAATTTGTGTTTTGCTTTCTCTGCTTTTATGGTTTCCATGACATTTGTAGCATATCTCTTCATTTTTGCATTCTGACGCTTTATGGTTATATCCTTGACATTTGAAGCACTGTATTATGCTCGTGCCATCAAAAACTCTACATCTATCCCATCCGACACTCAGTCTTTGACTTGATAATATTTTTAAATATGTTTCATTGTCTGTTTTTATTTTTGCATTGTATTATGTTCTGTTATACCGTTTAGTTTCAAAACGTTTCACAATTTCTATTTTACTGTTTTTTATTTTATCATTTTGCTTTTTTAGTTTTTCCATTAGTTCTTCTTCCTTTATATTTAAATTCATGTCTGTTAATATTAAGTGTAAACCGTCTTGTTTTGGAATTTTAACTTCATAGTTTTCACTTATTTCATTTACAATAGCACTTCGAATTTTTTCTCGTTCCTCGATATTTTCGCTTTGTATAATTACTGTGCCATTTCGACGATTTTCAACATTAGTTATTTTAAAATTAACCGGATTCACTTTTTCATTAAGTTCTGCTTTAGTTTTCCGTACATTTTGTTTTTCTTTGGGTTTTATAATTAATGGGACATTTTTTGAACAGTCTGGCATCACGTTATAGTTTGCAACCGTTTTAGCATATGTCATCTTTGTTTTTGTATTTGTTTCTTTTACAATTTTCTTGATTTCGTCGAACACCTTTAAATTGTTGTTGTTTATTTTTTCACACAAACTATTATTTTTATTTTCAACTTGATTAACATTTCCGTATAGATTTTTTAACGTCTCCATATTTTTTTCACAAGATTTTTGTATATTATCCATTTTTTTAAATCGTTCATCATACCGCTTCTCAATTGCCTCTAGTAAAGATTTTAATTCGTTTTCGTTTGCCTTAATGCATTTGAAAATTCAAGTTTATATTCTTTAAGTGCTTGATTATTTTTGTTTACATTATCTTGCATATCTCTTAGCACAAGATCAACATTTTGGATATAAAGCATACAGTCTTCACAAATAAACCTTATGAAATTGCTTTCCTCAATCATTTTGAACGCATATTGGTCAATGCCCGCGCACTTTTTTGATAAATGGTAGATTTTATTACACACTTTCTCCTCTTATTGCCGATCTGCATTTACTGCACTCAGCCATTTTTACAATTTACTTAAAAATCACAATACCATTTAATGTTTTTTTAAATTTTTAATACTTTTATGGTCTTTTTATTTATATAAATGTATTAACACTATTTTAAAGTTCAATTTAGATTTAATTTTTCAAAATATTTTCAGAGCTTTATTGTTTTGCTTGTTGTTTATCTCAGGGTTGCCAAATCTAACAATTTACGAGGACGTATCATAGCTGATTATATAACAAATTCCAATCTCGTTATTTTTAATGATGGCTCACCGACACATTTTAGTACCCGATATTCACTAACAAACATAGATCTTACTTTCGGCTCTACCAATCTAAAACTTCAATCCAACTGGATGACTATAGACGACTTCTACGGAAGTGACCATTTTCCAATCCTCATAAAGCTTTTCACTGTTCCTCCAATGTCAAACTCTTGCTCAAGAGCGAAATTTATCACTGATAAAGCGAATTGGTCAAAATTTAAGAACCTCTCACTGGTATTCGATAACATGCGCCCGATTAGTAATAATATTTATAAAGAAGCTTCAAATTTCCAAAAGATTATCCTAATGAATCTATTCCTCAGGTTAATCCCTCTAGGAAAAATAAGGTCCCATGGTGGAACAACTATCTAAACCAGCTTAAAAGGGAAAAAAAATCAATTCTGGAACATACCAAAGAGAAATATTAACACTTGCAATATTATTAATTATATAAGAGCAGTAGCTAGATTTAAAAGAGAGATACAAATTGCTAAAGCCAGATGCATTTCTAAATTCACCTCACAAATCAATCTACAATCGCCAACTAAGAAAATATGGCAAAATATAAGAACATTTTGTGGCCTCCGCTTGCCTCAGTCTATACATACTATTAACTCTATCACTAACCCTGACATTTTTTTAACTGACCCTCAAATTATTGCAGACGAATTTGGCAAATTTTGGTCCTCTAGTTCACATGATAGGAACTTTTTAAATGAATTTATAGAAAATAAAACTATGTTGGATAATATGATTGCAAACATCACCGCTACAGACAAAGCTAATGTGATCGAGAATAATATCACAATTAAGGAATTTGAATGTGCTCTTAATAGATTGAAAGGCAAAACACCAGGATTTGATAGAATATCCTACCCTATGATTAGTAATCTAAACATAAAAACTAAACTTAGACTCACTAACCTATACAACTCAATTTTATCTAAATTCATTCCTAATTTTTATAAGATAAGCACCATATCCCCAATATTAAAACCAAATTCTGATAAAACTCTTATAAAATCTTACAGACCTATTTCCTTAAATACTTGTGTTTCTAAACTATTAGACAAAATAATTGCGAATCGTCTTTGGTGGTATGTGACATCAGAAAACCTTATTTGTAGCCACCAAATTGGTTTTAGGAAAGGCAAATCCGTAATTGATGCGCATCTTTACATTGATCATCTAATAACAGACTCGCTTGCCCGCAAAAATCATTCATCAATTATATCACTAGACTTTTCTAAAGCATTTGACAAAGTAGGTATACACACTATTATTCACCAATTAATGGAGTGGGGCTTAGGACCCAAAATTATCAAGTACATTAAAAATTTCTTAACAAATAGACAGATCAGAATTAAAGTTAATAATAGTTTCTCTAAATCATATCCCCTATTCAACGGTATCCCCCAAGGCTCGCCTCTTTCAATCATATTATTTTTAATTTCCTACAATAAAATAAGTAAGCATCTCCTTTCACTAAATCAATACAAGTTTTGTACATACGCTGATGACTTTTATATTGTAAAAAATCTTTCGAGAAGTAAATCTCAAACCATCAATATAGAACCAGTGATAAACCACATTTTGCAATGGTGCAACTATTCTGGAGCAGAATTATCCCTAGATAAATCCAGACGTTTACATATTTGCCGGAAAACAGCTTGTTATACTTCTATCTCTGCTGGCCTATTTACTATTGAAAACACTACTTCTTTAAAAATATTGGGTGTAATATTCAATAAAAATTACAATTGGAAAGATCACCTAAATTATACAGGGACCGTAACGGTTATTAGAGATATCAAAAAAGTTCTTTTACAACAGTTATTTAGTGACTTAAAGAAAAAAAACCCATTTAAAACAGTTATTTTTCAACGTAAAAATAAAAGTCGGATAAAACTTTTAAAAAAAGAGTTATATTTTTCCGTCATAAAGTAAAACTCTTTTTAGGAGTTTTATTTTTCCGTCATAAAGTATAACTCTTTTTAGGGGTTTTATTTTTTCTGTCTAAAATAAATTTTAAATTAAAATTTGCTTCTTTCTTCTTTGTACTCTATGTTTTCAAATATCACAGATTTTATTACATTTTTAGATTTTCTTAAAACTAGGTCTTTTATTGCACTCCACATTTCTTTTTGATCGTTTGATGCTGTTATTTTATCATTTATATATTTATTTTTTTGATATTCAATTTTAGCTTTGTATTTATTTCTTATTACTTTATAATTTGTCCACGCAACATTAGTATTTTGAAATTTCGCTCTATGGTAAGAGTTTACTTTTTCTAGTTTTAGGATTCTTAGTTCATTATTAAACCATTTATTATTAATTTTGTTATTGTTTTGTTTCTTAACAGTAAATTTTTTTATTGTATCTTCTACACATTTATCGAAATCTTCTACCATTTTATTTATATTAATTGTAAAATTATATTCTATTTTTGTATTTAGTTCATTTGTAAATTTTTGCTTATTATATTTAAAAAACTCTAATTGTTTATTATTTACTTCCGGTTGTCTGCAGTTAGTATCAATAAATATGTCTATGGATTCATGGTCGGATATCTTGTTATTAATATTCAATTTTGCACAGATCATTTTGGTATTATTAGTTACAACATAGTCTATAATTGTTTTGGAACTCTGTGTTACCCGAGTTTCCTCGCTAATTATCTGTTTTAAGCCATTGTCGCTAAAAGTATTCTGAATTTTATGTTTGTAAAAATCGTTTTTCCAGTCTATATTAAAATCGCCAGCAATTAATATGTCGCAGTTTCGTTCACATATTTCTTCTATACAGTCTTGTAGAGTTTCACAAAACTCCACTTTGGAACAACTTAGAGACCTATACACTGCAATTATTATTAATGATAAATTTAGGTGTTTTGCCATATACTTTGACTTTGATTTCAAAAATATTCCACTGTTGGTTAAAGTATATAATTACGCCACCGGTTTTTGATGAATTTGAGACTGTGTTAAATTGATTGTAGCCTTTAAGTTCAATTTCTGCTTCATTAATTTGATCTGTCAGATGTGTCTCGGAAAGGACTATAAAATCGGATTTATTAAGCTCAACTAATATTTCCAATTGTGTAAAATTATTGATTAAACCTTGAATATTCGTATATACTCCATACACTCGCTTTGGTTGTTATATATCACAGTCTAAACCAATTCTTTTCCTTTTTAAGTTTAGCTTGTTTTGATACACTGGGCATTCCTTATTTGTAGTGGCGTGATTTTCATATAATCCAAGATTTAACCTTTTGCTTTCTTTAATGCAATTTATACATTTATTTGCAATTTGTGTTTTGCTTTCTCTGCTTTTATGGTTTCCAAGACATTTGTAGCATATCTCTTCATTTTTGCATTCTGACGCTTTATGGTTATATCCTTGACATTTGAAGCACTGTATTATGCTCGTGCCATCAAAAACTCTACATCTATCCCATCCGACACTCAGTCTTTGACTTGATAATATTTTTAAATATGTTTCATTGTCTGTTTTTATTTTTGCATTGTATTATGTTCTGTTATACCGTTTAGTTTCAAAACGTTTCACAATTTCTATTTTACTGTTTTTTATTTTATCATTTTGCTTTTTTAGTTTTTCCATTAGTTCTTCTTCCTTTATATTTAAATTCATGTCTGTTAATATTAAGTGTAAACCGTCTTGTTTTGGAATTTTAACTTCATAGTTTTCACTTATTTCATTTACAATAGCACTTCGAATTTTTTCTCGTTCCTCGATATTTTCGCTTTGTATAATTACTGTGCCATTTCGACGATTTTCAACATTAGTTATTTTAAAATTAACCGGATTCACTTTTTCATTAAGTTCTGCTTTAGTTTTCCGTACATTTTGTTTTTCTTTGGGTTTTATAATTAATGGGACATTTTTTGAACAGTCTGGCATCACGTTATAGTTTGCAACCGTTTTAGCATATGTCATCTTTGTTTTTGTATTTGTTTCTTTTACAATTTTCTTGATTTCGTCGAACACCTTTAAATTGTTGTTGTTTATTTTTTCACACAAACTATTATTTTTATTTTCAACTTGATTAACATTTCCGTATAGATTTTTTAACGTCTCCATATTTTTTTCACAAGATTTTTGTATATTATCCATTTTTTTAAATCGTTCATCATACCGCTTCTCAATTGCCTCTAGTAAAGATTTTAATTCGTTTTCGTTTGCCTTAATGCATTTGAAAATTCAAGTTTATATTCTTTAAGTGCTTGATTATTTTTGTTTACATTATCTTGCATATCTCTTAGCACAAGATCAACATTTTGGATATAAAGCATACAGTCTTCACAAATAAACCTTATGAAATTGCTTTCCTCAATCATTTTGAACGCATATTGGTCAATGCCCGCGCACTTTTTTGATAAATGGTAGATTTTATTACACACTTTCTCCTCTTATTGCCGATCTGCATTTACTGCACTCAGCCATTTTTACAATTTACTTAAAAATCACAATACCATTTAATGTTTTTTAAAATTTTTAATACTTTTATGGTCTTTTTATTTATATAAATGTATTAACACTATTTTAAAGTTCAATTTAGATTTAATTTTTCAAAATATTTTCAGAGCTTTATTGTTTTGCTTGTTGTTTATCTCAGGGTTGCCAAATCTAACAATTTACGAGGACGTATCATAGCTGATTATATAACAAATTCCAATCTCGTTATTTTTAATGATGGCTCACCGACACATTTTAGTACCCGATATTCACTAACAAACATAGATCTTACTTTCGGCTCTACCAATCTAAAACTTCAATCCAACTGGATGACTATAGACGACTTCTACGGAAGTGACCATTTTCCAATCCTCATAAAGCTTTTCACTGTTCCTCCAATGTCAAACTCTTGCTCAAGAGCGAAATTTATCACTGATAAAGCGAATTGGTCAAAATTTAAGAACCTCTCACTGGTATTCGATAACATGCGCCCGATTAGTAATAATATTTATAAAGAAGCTTCAAATTTCCAAAAGATTATCCTAATGAATCTATTCCTCAGGTTAATCCCTCTAGGAAAAATAAGGTCCCATGGTGGAACAACTATCTAAACCAGCTTAAAAGGGAAAAAAAATCAATTCTGGAACATACCAAAGAGAAATATTAACACTTGCAATATTATTAATTATATAAGAGCAGTAGCTAGATTTAAAAGAGAGATACAAATTGCTAAAGCCAGATGCATTTCTAAATTCACCTCACAAATCAATCTACAATCGCCAACTAAGAAAATATGGCAAAATATAAGAACATTTTGTGGCCTCCGCTTGCCTCAGTCTATACATACTATTAACTCTATCACTAACCCTGACATTTTTTTAACTGACCCTCAAATTATTGCAGACGAATTTGGCAAATTTTGGTCCTCTAGTTCACATGATAGGAACTTTTTAAATGAATTTATAGAAAATAAAACTATGTTGGATAATATGATTGCAAACATCACCGCTACAGACAAAGCTAATGTGATCGAGAATAATATCACAATTAAGGAATTTGAATGTGCTCTTAATAGATTGAAAGGCAAAACACCAGGATTTGATAGAATATCCTACCCTATGATTAGTAATCTAAACATAAAAACTAAACTTAGACTCACTAACCTATACAACTCAATTTTATCTAAATTCATTCCTAATTTTTATAAGATAAGCACCATATCCCCAATATTAAAACCAAATTCTGATAAAACTCTTATAAAATCTTACAGACCTATTTCCTTAAATATTTGTGTTTCTAAACTATTAGACAAAATAATTGCGAATCGTCTTTGGTGGTATGTGACATCAGAAAACCTTATTTGTAGCCACCAAATTGGTTTTAGGAAAGGCAAATCCGTAATTGATGCGCATCTTTACATTGATCATCTAATAACAGACTCGCTTGCCCGCAAAAATCATTCATCAATTATATCACTAGACTTTTCTAAAGCATTTGACAAAGTAGGTATACACACTATTATTCACCAATTAATGGAGTGGGGCTTAGGACCCAAAATTATCAAGTACATTAAAAATTTCTTAACAAATAGACAGATCAGAATTAAAGTTAATAATAGTTTCTCTAAATCATATCCCCTATTCAACGGTATCCCCCAAGGCTCGCCTCTTTCAATCATATTATTTTTAATTTCCTACAATAAACTAAGTAAGCATCTCCTTTCACTAAATCAATACAAGTTTTGTACATACGCTGATGACTTTTATATTGTAAAAAATCTTTCGAGAAGTAAATCTCAAACCATCAATATAGAACCAGTGATAAACCACATTTTGCAATGGTGCAACTATTCTGGAGCAGAATTATCCCTAGATAAATCCAGACGTTTACATATTTGCCGGAAAACAGCTTGTTATACTTCTATCTCTGCTGGCCTATTTACTATTGAAAACACTACTTCTTTAAAAATATTGGGTGTAATATTCAATAAAAATTACAATTGGAAAGATCACCTAAATTATACAGGGACCGTAACGGTTATTAGAGATATCAAAAAAGTTCTTTTACAACAGTTATTTAGTGACTTAAAGAAAAAAAACCCATTTAAAACAGTTATTTTTCAACGTAAAAATAAAAGTCGGATAAAACTTTTAAAAAAAGAGTTATATTTTTCCGTCATAAAGTAAAACTCTTTTTAGGAGTTTTATTTTTCCGTCATAAAGTATAACTCTTTTTAGGGGTTTTATTTTTTCTGTCTAAAATAAATTTTAAATTAAAATTTTTATATTAAAAAAGCACATTTTTATTACGCACTTTTACTTATTCTGCAATCGTCCTCTTTTTGAGTTCTGGGAATCAAAAAAAATACATTACCCCTAGCTATATAAATTGGCAAAAACTGTGCAGTGTGTTCCTGCAACTCAGGTAAGCGTGGAAAGAGCATTCTCTGCTCTAAAATTGGTATTGAGCGACCTGCGTTCAAATCTTTCTGCAGAAAATTTGGAAAAAAATATGTTTGTTAAATTAAACAAATAAATAATAACTAATAACATTATATCAGACTCAATAAAAAAGACTGTAAAAAAGAAGAACATTAACAAAATGAGTTTTATTGTAGGCGGAAAAAATAAAACTTCTCAAAAGACTTTTATTTTATGACGGAAAAAATAAAACTCCAAAAAAGAGTTTTATTTTATGACCGAAAAATAAAATTCATTTTTAAGCGTTTCATTCCAACTTTTATTTTTTCGTTGAAAAATAACTCTTAACTTCGGAGTTGAATTCGTTTTTTTAAGATCACCATAGATTCTGAAAAAGCACTTTAATACGAATCTATTGGTATATGATAGTATGTGTCTCAGTTGACTCTGACATGAAGATTTTTTGAGTTTAAATTTTCTGAATAACAGTTATTTACGGTCCCTGAAATTATATCGAAACAGATTTAAACCAAAGACTAAATATAATAAAATGTATCGCTAATAAAAAGTATAACTGTAATATATTGTCCACAATCTCAGCTATGAAAGCATTACTTCTATCTAAAATTCAGTACGGTCTCTACCTTTACGGTTGGTCTCCCAAATCGCATTTAAAAAAAATTAAAACTATCGTCAATTCAGCACTCAGAATAGCAACTGATGCCTTTAGAACTACACCAATATATAACCTACTTTATGAAACAAATACTCAAACACTTGAAGTCATGAGAGACATCTACACTTACAGACTCTTACGTAATATCATTAATTGTGATAACTCGCCTATTTCTGAAATATATTCTGACCTTATCAAAACCTCAAATACTAATTCAAACCAATCTGTACTTAATCGTATTCTCAAATTTGCCAATAACAATCAGCTATCGGCAGAACCTTACAAATATCTTTTCAAGCCCTCTCGACCACCTTGGCATCTAGCTAGCGATAGCTTAAATTGCACTTTAACTCAACACCTTAAGACGAACACACCACCCGATATATATAAAAAATATTTTCTCCAAATTACTAACTCTTACAGAAACTATTCCTTGATATACACTGACGGTTCTAAAATTGACAATAATGTAGCCTATAGTATAACAACTCTAAATTCTATAATAAGAACATCTATTCTCCCGCAATACACTTCTGTCTTCTCAGCTGAAATCATTGCCATATTTGAAGCTGTTAAATTCACAACTAATCTAATGGACCAATTCTTGATTTGCACAAACTCTCTTTCTGCTATTCAAGCTATAAAAAACATCCATAACAACAATTATTATGCATCCTATATCAGAAACTGTTTAATTGAATTTTATCCCAGAATTTTAATTCTATGGGTCCCAGGACATTGTTCTATTCCTGGAAATGAATTCGCTGACTTGACAGCTAAGGCTGCTCTAAAATCTCCCGTTTTTTTAACCCAAAATCAGAACGCAAAAGACATTCTCAAATATATCAATACCTCTATAACGCTTCTCTCAGACAATTGGGAGCTAACATCAAACTGGTATAGGGAAATTAACCTTAACAGAAAAAACATAAATAATTATCTAAATAATGGGAGTAATAATTCACTGAATGCCAAAGATTTTCAAAAATTCATAAGACTTAGACTTTGACATACGTTAATTACAAAAAAATCACTCATAAGTTCTGATACATCTAACTTGTGTCCATACTGCCAATCTGGAGCCATGGTGTCAATTAAACACATCCTGTTTGATTGCACCAAATTCAACACAACTCGTAATCATTTCTTTCAAACTAATCCCATCCAGTACATTTCAGACCCCAATTTAAAAAATATTAGTGTCCTCATAAATTTCCTAAAAATAACCAATATATATATAAAGATATATGAAAATTTAAATTTTTTCCTTAACTCAATTTATTGTTTTATTTGTATATCCTCCCTAACTGTAACTTCCAATATACGACCTAAATAAATATTTTAGTTTTTCACGGTGAAACTAGATCCCATATAAAATGAAAGATCTTAAATCTTCCTTCACTATATTAACTTGGGTTTTGACGCCAATATTCATACTTGAATAAATTTCCATTAAGAAATTTTTTTTTTTTTTTTGTTTATCATTTACCTATTGTAATAATATATGTAATATTTATCTATATCCATATATGTTTTTATGTATATTAATAGCTGAAGGCCTTGGTAGCCATTGCTATATGGTTTATATAAATTATCCTATTTATTATTTAAGATAGCTTATAAATAAATAAATAAAAAAATAAATAATACAATTCGTTTTGAATAGAGCTAAAGCATTAACAGCTAAAGTGAAAGAGAAAAGATGCGTAAATAATACTAAAAACAATAAACTAGACGTAAACTTAGAAGATTTAGTATTAGTTAAAGTAGAAAATAGAAAGAAGAGCCAAAGTCCATATAAAGGACCATTCAAAGTAATAAGTAGAAATGGTGTAAATACAACTATAGATTATAACGGTTTAGAAAAAACATACCACAATAATAATCATACAATAACCATACAATACATTATAAAAAAACAGATATGTATTACATTCATAAGTAATCATAGGAAACATTAATTTTTGTAATTAATATTATTTTACGAGTAGTTTAGCAAATATTGTAATAAGTGAAAAAATGTTTTTGTTATTATGAGGTTTATATTTACATTTATATTTGTTCAATCACATTGCACTCAATGTTTCACTCAAATATTGCATCGCTAGCACTTTTTAATGCATAAAATAAAATGTAATTAGATTCTTCACTATTTATAAATTCTATGCATAGTACATGCACTGTAGGCTTGTGTGGTACACTACACTCTCACCCTTAACAGAAAAATCACCCTGGTAATTTTTCTGTACTATGCATAGAATTTATAAATAGTGAAGAATCTAATTACATTTTGTTTTATGCATTAAAAAATACTAGCGATGCAATATTTGAGTGAAACATTGAGTGCAATGTGATTGAATAAATATAAATGTATATATAAACCTCATAATAACAAATTAGACGAAAATATATTAAAGTAAGTTAGAAAGGTTAAGATTAATTCTCATAAGTAGTATATAAGTTGATACAAATTTAAATCAAAATAAGACTTTAATTGTAAGCATAAATCGGCAACAACTGCCTAGTTTTATTTCATTAGCCTCACTTGTTTCGGCAGTTCTTTCGAACGCCTAAGTTTTAGCTGGAACCCTTTCAGCTGTTTTAAAATAAATACAAGGGCTATAGGGAAAATTTACTTAACTAAAAAAACACCACAATATAATTATTTAAAATGGCAAATCTTTGTGGGTCTGCAAACTCGGGTACCAAAAGTTTGTTATGCAGAACTTGTGATATTTGGTTTTATGCTGATTGTGACGAAGTCTCAAAAACTCTTTTCACTACTTTAGACAAGAACAGAAATCTGTCTTATACCTGTAAAAAAGGATATAGAAAATTCACCCGATAATAAAGGTGCTGCTTTCAAAACTGAGTTGAGAAAAGAATTTTCCCTAATTAGAAGCTCTATTGAAGCCTTAAAACAAGATCACTTGTTAATAAAAACAAAAGCTTATTCAGTAGGTAACGAAGTGCGTGCGAAAGAATTAAAAGATAAAGTGACTAGCTGTTAGTACACATGATATTACTTATAAAAACAAATTTTATGATGTAAACGGAGCCGGTGAATCTCGCTTGTATTTAACCCTTAACTACCCACAAGTGTCTCCCGGACACATTTTTTAATTCCATTCCCCATAAAAGCTAAAATATTTATTTTTGCGAAAGCCCATTTTACCTATTTTACCCCGATAGTCTTGAGAATAGAAATGCGAAATAAAAATATTTGTCGCATAAATAATTTATTATTTATCTTCAATACACAAAAATAGTAGCGCATAAGCCCACAAGTGTCCAATAGACACATTCATATATAATTTGGAACGAGTCGGCCAAGTTTTATACAATTGATCGCCGTTCTGAAACTGGGTACTCGCCGTTGAAATCATTGCTTCTTCTTATTTCTCTGAACACAGTAAAAAAAATCCCTCACAGAACTCATTGTATATAAGAAAATTGCACAAAGTCAATTTTCCGCGTCTTATAAAAAAATTCTCAAATTCAATTTGAATAAACTGTGATTACAGTTCTATATGTGTCCTTGATTTCCAAAAAGATTTGATTCGCCGAGATCGAAGGGTTTGGCCACAGTAACAAAATCTCTCACAGAACACATTGTATATGAGAAAATTGCACTAAGTCAAATTTTCGCGTCTTATAAAAAATTCTAATATTCAATTTGAATAAACTGTGATTACGGTTTGATAGCCCTATATGTGCCCTTGATTTCCCAAAAGACTTGATTCGCTGAGATCGAAGGGTTTGGCCACAGTAACAAAATCCCTCACAGAACTCTTTGTATATGGGAAAATTGCACTAAGTTAATTTTCCGCGTCATATAAAAAAATTCTCAAATACAATTTAAATAAACTATGATTACACTTTAATAGCTCTATATGTGCCCTTGATTTCCCAAAAGATTTGATTCGCCGAGATCGAAGGGTTTGGCCACAGTAACAAAATCCCTCACAGAACTCATTGTGTATGAGAAAATTGCACTAAGTCAATTTTACGCGTCTTATAAAAAAATTCTCAAATATAATTTGAATAAACTGTGATTACAGCTTATTAGCTCTATATGTGCCCTTGATTTTCCAAAAGATTTGATTCGCCGAGATCGAAGGGTTTGGCCACAGGAACAAAATCTCTCACAGAACTCTTTGTATATGAGAAAATTGCACTAAGTCAATTTTCCGCGTCTTATAAAAAAATTCTCAAATTCAATTTAAATAAACTGTGATTACGGTTTCATAGCTCTATATGTGCCCTTGATTTCCCAAAAGACTTGATTCGCTGAGATCGAAGGGTTTGGCCACAGTAACAAAATCCCTCACAGAACTCTTTGTATATGAGAAAATTGCACTAAGTCAATTTTCCGCGTCTTATAAAAAAATTCTCAAATACAATTTGAATAAACTATGATTACACTTTAATAGCTCTACATGTGCCCTTGATTTCCCAAAAGATTTGATTCACCGAGATCGAAGGGTTTGGCCACAGTAACAAAATCCCTCACAGAACTCATTGTATATGAGAAAATTGCACTAAGTCAATTTTCCGCGTCTTATAAAAAAATTCTCAAATACAATTTGAATAAACTGTGATTACAGTTTAATAGCTCTATATGTGCCCTTGATTTCCCAAAAGATTTGATTCGCCGATATGGAAGGGTTTGGCCACAGTAACAAAATCCCTCACAGAACTCTTTGTATATGAGAAAATTGCACTAAGTCAATTTTCCGCGTCTTATGAAAAAATTCTCAAATACAATTTGAATAAACTATGATTACAGTTTAATAGCTCTATATGTGCCCTTGATTTCCCAAAGATTTGATTCACCGAGATCGAAGGGTTTGGCCACAGTAAATAAATCCCTCACAGAACTCATTGTGTATGGGAAAATTGCACTAAGTCAATTTTCCGCGTCTTATAAAAAAATTCTCAAATACAATTTGAATAAACTATGATTACAGTTTAATAGCTCTATATGTGCCCTTGATTTCCCAAAAGATTTGATTCACCGAGATCGAAGGGTTTGGCCACAGTAACATAATCCCTGACAGAACTCATTGTGTATGAGAAAATTGCACTAAGTCAATTTTCCGCGTCTTATAAAAAAATTCCCAAAAGATTTGATTCGCCGAGATCGAAGGGTTGGCCACAGTAACAAAATCCCTCACAGAACTCATGGTATATGAGAAAATTGCACTAAGTCAATTTTCCACGTCTTATAAAAAAATTGTCAAATACAATTTGAATAAACTGTGATTACAGTTTAATAGCTCTATATGTGCCCTTGATTTCCCAAAAGATTTGATTCGCCGAGATGGAAGGGTTTGGCCACAGTAACAAAATCCGTCACAGAACTCATTGTATATGAGAAAATTGCACTAAGTCAATTTTCCGCGTCTTATAAAAAAATTCTCAAATTCAATTTGAATAAACTGTGATTACGTTTAATAGCTCTATATGTGGCCTTGATTTCCCAAAAGAATTGATTCGCCGAGATCGAATGGTTTGGCCACAGTAACAAAATCCCTCACAGAACTCATTGTATATGAGAAAATTGCACTAAGTAAATTTTCCGCGTCTTATTAAAAAATTCTCAAATACAATTTGAATAAACTGTTATTACAGTTAAGTAGCCCTATATGTGCCCTTGATTTTCCAAAGGATTTGATTCGCCGGGATGGAAGGGTTTGGCCACAGTAACAAAATACCTCACAGAACTCATTGTATATGAGAAAATTGCACTAAGTCAATTTTCCGCGTCTTGTAAAAAAATTCTCAAATTCAATTTGAATAAACTGTGATGACAGTTTAATAGCTCTATATGTGCCCTTAATTTCCCAAAAGATTTGATTCGCCGAGATCGAAGGATTTGGCCACAGTAACAAAATCCCTCACAGAACTCATTGTATATAAGAAAATTGCACTAAGTCAAATTTTCGCGTCTTAAAAAAAAATTCTAATATTCCATTTGAATAAGCTGTGATTACAGTCCAATAGCTCCATATGTGCCCTTGATTTCCCAAAAGCTTTGATTCGCCGAGATCGAAGGGTTTGGCCACAGTAACAAAATCCCTCACAGAACTCATTGTATGTGAGAAAATTGCACTAAGTCAACTTTCCGCGTCTTATAAAAAAATTCTCAAATACAATTTGAATAAACTGTGATTACGTTTAATAGCTCAATATGTGCCCTTGATTTCCCAAAAGACTTGATTCGCAGAGATCGAAGGGTTTGGCCACAGTAACAATATCCCTCACAGAACTCTTTGTATATGAGAAAATTGCACTAAGTCAATTTTCCGCGTCTTATAAGAAAATTCTCAAATACAATTTGAATCAACTATGATTACACTTTAATAGCTCTATATGTGCCCTTGATTTCCTAAAAGATTTGATACGCCGAGATCGAAGGGTTTGGTCACAGTAACAAAATCCCTCACAGAACTCATTGTATATGAGAAAATTGCACTAAGTCAATTTTCCGCGTCTTATAAAAAAATTCTCAAAAACAAGTTGAATAAACTATGATTACAGTTTAATAGCTCTATATGTGCCCTTGATTTCCCAAAAGATTTGATTCACCGAGATCGAAGGGTTTGGCCACAGGAACAAAATCCCTCACAGAACTCATTGTGTATGAGAAAATTGCACTAAGTCAATTTTCCGCGTCTTATAAAAAAATTCTCAAAAACAAGTTGAATAAACTATGATTACAGTTTAATAGCTCTATATGTGCCCTTGATTTCCCAAAAGATTTGATTCACCGAGATCGAAGGGTTTGGCCACAGGAACAAAATCCCTCACAGAACTCATTGTGTATGAGAAAATTGCACTAAGTCAATTTTCCGCGTCTTATAAAAAAATTCTCAAATACAATTTGAATAAACTATGATTACAGTTTAATAGCTCTATATGAGCCCTTGATTTCCCAAAAGATTTGATTCGCCGAGATCGAAGGGTTGGCCACAGTAACAAAATCCCTCACAGAACTCATTGTATATGAGAAAATTGCACTAAGTCAATTTTCCGCGTCTTATAAAAAAATTCTCAAATACAATATGAATAAACTGTGATTACAGTTAAATAGCTCTATATGTAGCCTTGATTTCCCAAAAGAATAGTACTGACCCTAGTAAACACTATCCATAAGGTGGTATTGCATGCCACCTCTCCATTTGGCCACACTGGCCAAAATCCTTCACAAAAATTACACATATGGTCCAAATTTAGTTTTCGTGATTTTTTCACTATTCACAAACTCAATTTGGAAAAAGTGTTAATATGGGGCAATAGTACTGACCCTAGTAAACACTATCCATAAGGTGGTATTGCATGCCACCTCTCCATTTGGCCACACTGGCCAAAATCCTTCACAGAAATTACACATATGGACCAAATTTAGTTTTCGTGATTTTTTCACTATTCGCAAACTCAATTTGAAAAAAGTGTTTATATAAGGCAATAGTATTGACCTTAGTTAACACTGTCCATAAGGTGGTATTGCATGCCACCTTTCCATTTGGCCAAGTTGGTCAAAATATATTGGAGACAAAAATTTGATGAACTGATTTTTAATAAAAATAAGTTTAATTTATATGGATATACTTCAGAAGGTCTTGAAATCTCTTAAATTTTATTATTTGTTAAACAATTATTCTTAAATTTATTATTAAATGTAAAACAATTCGTCGTTACGTCAAACATATTTAACTTCACACTTATATATGTTTTACGTAAGTCGTTACGTCAAAAACATATTTTTTTTTTTTTTTTTTTTTTATTTAATATGAATTAATTTATTGACAAATTTTTCTTCATTATTCTCTAAGCCCGCAAAGCTTTTATGCTTGTCTGCAGGATATTAAGAAAAGAATAAATTCAATAATATAATATTCATTCAAATATATAAAATAAAAAAAATAAAAGAATAAATTCATGCATAATAATATTCATTCAAATATATAAAATAAAAAATAAAAATATTCATTCAAATAACATTAAATTCATGAATAATATAATGTAATAGTTTTTACTTTAAAGAATTTTTAAATAATTATTTTTAATATTCTTGTTTTTTGATTTCATTTATGTATGTATACATACATTATTGTAAATTTATCAAATATTCTTTAATAAGTTTATTCCGCTTTTGTTCGTGCGTTGTGTTTATGGTTTCAATTGGTAATCTGTTAAAAATTGCTGGCAGTGTTACCGGAAGTGAGCTTTTACCATACTCGTTTGTGAATCGCCCCAACTTGAATCTTCCTACCGCTCGACTCCGTGTGTTATGGGCATGGTTAATCGGATTTAAATGTCTACTATCCTTATAGAATTCTTTGGCTAAAGTTGAGTAGTAGATGTTTTTAACGTCCAGAACATGAAGGTCTTTAGCAAGACTTATCGACGCTCGGCTATTGGGAGTTGTTGAATTTCTATTTGGTTCATTGTTGTTAATGTTATTTGTCATACGTTGGAAGTTGTTGTTGTTTTGTAATGAAATGTTGTTTCTTGTCGTGTTTAAAATGATGTTGTTATTTTGATTGTGAAATGTGTTGTTTTCAGTTATGTAAGATCGATGAATAAGATTATCTATCCTACTGATAGTATACGTGCTGTTTCTTGTTGTGTTGCGTATGTTTATGTTATAATCATAATTAGAATTGTGCTTGTTTTCGTATTGGTTTTTTTTATGTAAAATTTTTAATATTTGGTCTTGTGTTTTTTGCAGAGTACTGCTGTATTTTGCACTTCCCCAAGCAGTTACTCCGTGCCGAATATAGGACTCTGCTAATGCGAAGTATGCTTGACGCAGAACTTCGTACGTACAGCATATACGACGCTTTTCTTAACTTCTTTTGTACATTTTCAATTTGAGTTTTCCATTTAAAATTACTGTCAACAAATATACCAAGGTATTTATAGGTGTTGACTTTTTCAATAAAGCTTGTGCATTTGTCAGCCTGGTTCTTTGTTGTGGTACTATTGTTATGAAGACAGTTGTGATTGTGAAACTTCAATATAATATTCGCGTCGATCAAATGACGTGGCTTTATATGCATGACTTTAGTTTTGTTGGCATTAATAATAAGACCATTGTCATGACTCCATTTCGTTACAATATTTAGTTGGTTTTGCATTTTTTCGGTTACCGTTTTTAAATCTTTGTGGGCTGCTATTATTGCAGTGTCGTCCGCATAGGCAAAAGTTGTTCCCTCTTCTAAGCATCTTATCATTTCATTTGCATAAATTATGTACAAAATTGGCCCAAGCTTTGATCCTTGAGGAACTCCCCATTCGCATGATACTTTCTCACTACATTTATTGTTTATTTTTACATGATACGATCTATTTTCTAAATAATTTTTGAACCAATGCAGCAAGATTCCTCTTATGCCGTTTCTTTCAAGTGCTTGAAGAATCTTATTATGCGAAAGGGTGTCAAATGCCTTGTTAAAATCGATAAAAAGTACCAAAACATGCATGTGATTGCTTAAGCATTCATTTATATAACTTGAAAAGTTCCCTAGAAGTTTATTTATGTTTTTTCCTTTCTGAAACCCAAATTGATTGCTATTAATAATTTTATATTTTTGCATAAAGCTCGTGATCCTTCTGGCTACTATCTCTTCGAGTATTTTGTCTAAAATGGGCAATATAGATATTGGTCTATAGTTCTGGATGTCATTTTTGTTGCCACTTTATTATATTGGTCTAATTATCGATGTTTTTAGTGTTTCTGGCACATCCGCGTGTTGTAGACTTAAGTTAATTAACTTAGTAACCACTGGTGTTAAAAGTGTTGCATTTGATTTGAGATCTTTTGCTCTGATTCGATCAATTCCGGAACCTTTTCTAGTGTTTAACGATTTAATGATTTGAAAAATTTCTGTTTCATTAGTGTATTCTAAGTACAACGAGTTTTGTAATCTAGCTGGACGTATGTTAATTGTCTTTACATTACACAAGTGGATTAATTTTTTAATATTTTCACTATATAACTCGACATATTTATCTTCACACACATTCGCTGAGATCGAAGGGTTTGGCAACAGTAACAAAATCCCTCACAGAACTCATTGTATATGAGAAAATTGAACTAAGTCCGCGTCTTGCAAAAATTTTCAAATTCAATGTGAATAAACTGTGATTACAGTTTAATAGCTCTATATGTGCCCTTGATTTCCCAAAAGATTTGATTCGCCGAGATCGAAGAGTTTGGCCACAGTAACAAAATCCCTCACAGAACTCATTGTATATAAGAAAATTGCACTAAGTCAATTGAACTCGGACCAAGATGACGCTAACGTCATTATCGTATTTGCAAACAGGGATGGTAAAGGTGACTCAGGTAAGTCTTCACCACTCTAAAGCAGCTTCCTCTGCACTACTCCTCCGCATCTCAGAGAGAGGGGAGGAGGTTGTATTAGCCCAAGAACCATGGCTTCATCAAGGCAATGTTTGCGGGTTTAGTGTTAGAGGCTTCAAGCTACTATATATGAATGGTCCAGGTAAGATCAGATCATGCATAGTAGCTAAGAGCAATTTGAATATATTCATTCTCTCTGATTACAGTGATGAAGATACGGGAGCAGCTGCCTGGGAGACAAACGGCGGAACAGTTATAATAGTCTCCAGCTACATGGCGCATGAATGCGAATCACCACCACCAATGTTCCGCAGAGTAGTTAAGATGGCAGCCACACGAAACCTGCCGGTTATTGTTGGAGCAGACGTCAATGCACACCATGTCGTGTTTATGTCTCTTTTTGATTTCATTCTTTGCAATAATTTAGACAATGTGAACGTTGGGTCAGAACCCACTTTTGTTGTAGTAAATAGAAGGGAGGTTCTTGACGTGACGCTAGTTAGTACTAGGCACTCAGATTCGATTAGGGCATGGAAGGTCTCTAGTGACTGCTCGTTCTCTGATCATAGGTATATTGAATTCGATGTGGTAATTCGGGTCATTCCCCGACGAAACAGAAGGAAAACGGACTGGGAGCGTCAACGGTTTCTCCTTTCTGGTTTTCTTTCGAGTCCACCGAAAATAAAAAATCGGCGGGACATTGAAATCGCGGTGAATTCATTACCCAATGCGTTTAAGCGCGCGACATCGGAATCTTGCAGAATGAATATCTGCCGAGGTAAGAGCAAACCACCCTGGTGGAGCTCGGATATTGCGGAGCCACGAAAAGCCTCCCGTAGGCTTTTCAATGAGGCTAGGAGATCAGGAAACTGGTCAGCTTACAAGTACTGACTCTTTGAAACGGTGATAAAACCCATACTAATGTATGGGGTGCTCGTATGGTGGCCAGCACTGGGCAGACTGGCGAACTGCAGTATACTGAACAGGATACTGCGCACCTCGGCCTTGAGGGTCACCGGTGCAATGCGCACCACTCCGTCGAAGGCCCTTTTTACAATGCTGCACTGGCTACCGGTCGATCTCATGGCCATAAACTCGGCGGTTAGAGTGATTGCAGCGGTGACGTGGAGGTCAGGAGAATTTGGACATGCGGCCATTTTGGGCTGTTCCTCGGCTATTCCTGACAACATCGGTTATTGCACGCCCACCCCCATGTCTGACATTGGTTTCGTGGTATCAACGTCGGGCACGTCAAGTATGCCTCGTGTGCTTGATGCCTATGCTGACGGGTCAAAGTCGGACACGGGGGTCGGGGAGGGCGTCTTCATTTCTAGATTTCGGATCAGGATAAAGTTTAAGCTATATGATCAATGTAGCGTGGTACAGGCTGAAATCTCAGCCATTAGAAAGGCGGCTTGCTGGATGAGGTACCACAGGATATACGGAGAGGATATCCGGATCTGTACTGACAGCAAGGCCGAGATTAAAAAATAGATAGAAACACAAAAAAAAGACATATATGCCAAAAAAATATAAATAATAATAAATTTATAGGAATAAATAAAATTATAAATTTTTATTGTAAACACGGCGGAATGCCATTGTTGTAAAACTTTAATACGCGTGAATCGGGATTAATGTGTGAAGGAATATGCAAAAAAAACTTTTCACAATACAAA
Organism: Cistogaster globosa; assembly: GCA_937654795.1. Classification (NCBI taxonomy): domain Eukaryota; kingdom Metazoa; phylum Arthropoda; class Insecta; order Diptera; family Tachinidae; genus Cistogaster; species Cistogaster globosa. The sequence goes on from OW569407.1 coordinate 40,752,499, forward strand.
AAAATGTTCTGGAATAGACCAGTACTCGAGAGGAGTGTTAGATTCTGTGGGTTTTTTACGTTTTATGTGCGATGAATGTGTTCAATATATTCATAATATTGATTTGGCGCTAAGTGATGTACAAGCGAATGTGAATAGAAGCAAAGAAAATTTAAAAGAATATAAAGGCGAATTTAAAGCAACTTTAAGAGAAAACGAACGAGAAATTAAAATACTACTAGAAGCAATTGAAAAGAGATATAATAAAATATTAAAAAAATCAGATGAAGCTAGTTAAGGAACACTACAATCTCAAGGTTGTTAAAACAAAGATACAAACATAATTTAAGCTAAAGCAAGATCAAGCATGTTAAACTAAAACAAAGATACAAAACATACTTTAAGACACAAACATTAGCTGTAATAAAACAAAGATTATTTGTACTCGTAATAAAACAAAACCAAGGTTATTTGTAATAACATGGTAAATTGTAATCGAAATAAAGATACAAACACTTTAGTACAAAGACATTCATTTCAGGAAAATATCAGATGTAAACATATTCTAGAGATAAGAAAATATCAAACACATTTTTCGTAAACACAATTTATAAACAAACAACCCAAGAAAAGGGTATGTTAATAAAAAATAAGATAAAGAATGTACATTTTCATAACTAACCCTAGTTTAAGCAAACAGGTACTAAAACTCAACATTATATAAAAAGATTATTTTTAGACATGAGCGCAGTCTAAATTTAACACGAGTCTCAATCGAACATCAGTATTAAACATAAGTGTAGTTTAGATTCATTTTTTAAAGGAATAAATAAAGAAAGCGCATAGCCGCTTAATAAATTAATTTTTTTAAAAATCTAAAAAGAGAAATCTTTAACTGGCGATCCTGCCAGGAGGATAATATATTTTTATCCTTCTAACGAGCGGACCAAAGCATCCTTGTCGCAGCAAGGAAGAATCCTTCATAAGAAAAGGATCATTAAAAGAAAAAATATATATATAAAACTTTTCCACATAAATAAAATTATTGCACATAGTGAAGAAAAAGTGTGGTGAAGAAATTTATGAAAAGAATTAAAAAATTTAACGTCTTTGACGAACAAAGAAATCTAGTTACTGAGGAAGAAATGACACAAGCCGACCTAAGTACAATGATTTAACAAATGGCTAGTTTGCAGATCATGCTACAAAATATTCAGGAAGAGAATAGAACGCTGAAAGAAAGACTCGATCAAATACCAATCAACCCAGGCATAGCACCACCAGCAACGGCTAGATTACAACCAGTGAACGTCTCATACACCACACCCGAGGAAATTAATCTGGACGTATTCAAAGCATTGCCAGTATTGGACGGCAATATCGCAAGATACCGAATTTGGAGGGAAGACTTATCGAGGCTTATGGAAAGTATCAGAATTCACCAAAACTCAAATAGATACGTGGAAGCCTTGTCAATAATAAAAACGAAGATACAAGGCGCAGCCGCAGACGTATTAACAAATCACAACACAATATTCAATTTCGATGCTTTACGAAACAGACTAAATTATACTTATGCTGATCAGAGACCATTGTATGTACTTCAGGATGAAATGAAGAAATTAACACAAGGTAGACGCAACTTATCAGAATTTCATGATAAAATTAATAAAGCTCTCACCTTAATCACTTCCAAAATTGCCATGTCCGGTCATTCACAAGAGGTAATAGATGTAATGACAAATGAAGCCACTCAAGAAGCTGTACGAGTCTTCAAAGACGGAATTAGTAACTCGTACATACGTTCCACACTATATGGAAATCCAATAAAGGATTTGGAACATGCTTTTGCGGTAGCACGCACCATAGAACACGATGACGAGCATCGAAAATTACGATTATCATACTCCAGCAATGAACAGAGGAATTATGTACAGCCAATACAAAGACCCAATAACAACCATCATCATCATCACAGACGTCCATCGTATATCCATCGACAAAGGGAAGTGCCTACCCAACATTAGTATCAACCACGTCCAGAACCAATGGACACATCATCAGGTAACACCAATCAACATCGCAGAACGAATTTTCATAATCAACAACATCATCCTTGGAAGAGACACCGAGAACCCAGCACACAATTTCACCAATCTAAATTTCTGAAAAGCAATAACCTTGCAGCGGAAGATGATAACAAAAGTTTTATTGTAGAAACAGGTACCGTAAATAAAATAGTTACTAAGTCTTTAAACTAAAAAATGGGTTGCCCTTTATTATAATGAATGATGGAGAAAAAAATTTTGAAGTGTTAATAGATACAGGCGCAACCCACAATTATATAAAAAAATCTTTAAAGTTTAACCATTCAGAAATTACAAATTATAAGTATGCATGGTAAATCAATACTAAACAAACTATTAAATTTATGGGAAAAGACATAGATTTCTTCGAAATAAATTCGATAAATAATTTTGACTTAATATTAGGATGGGACGGAATAAGAAATCTAGGCGCAATAATAAACAGTAACGAAATAAGATTTGAATTGCAGGAAAGAAAGGATAATGCATACATAAATTTCACCATAGGAAGTGAAGAATATAGAAAAGAGATTGAAGAATTAATGATAGGTAATAATAAAATAGGTCCCCTACCTTTTACTACAACTATTGAGGCAAGCATTAAAACAACTACAGATGACCCAATTTGGACAAAACAGTACCCGGGCATAATGAATGACGTAGAATTCGTTAATAAAGAAATAAAAAAATACTAGAAGATGGTATTATTCAAAAAAGTTAACAGTTCACAAAAAAGGAACTAATGAGAATGATAAACCGAAACGTAGGATGGTGATAGACTTCAGAAAACTAAACGAACATATAGTTACTGACAGATATATTATTCCGGATATAAATATAACTTTACAGAATCTAGGAAAAGCTAGATACTTTACCACACTCGACTTGGAATCAGGATTCGACCAAATTAGGATAACGAAAAAGGATAGAGAGAAGACTGCTTTCTGTGTAAATGGCGGAAAATATGAGTTTTTACGTATGCCTTTCGGCTTAAAGAACGCTGCTTCCATTTTTCAAAGATGTGTGGATGATATTTTACGAGAATTTATAGGAAAATTTGCTTACGTATACATAGACGACGTAATTATATATTCTTCCTCGCCAGAGGAACACATACAACATATCCATACTATTTTTAATGCCCTAAATAAGGCGAACTTAAAAGTTTCCAATGAGAAATCAAAATTCTTCATGGAAGAAGTAGAATATCTCGGACATATTGTAAAATATAATAAAATAACCACTGACCCGGATAAAAAAATAAAGGCAATAGAAAATTTTCCAATACCGAAAACATTAAAAGACCTCAAAGGTTTTTTGGGACTTACTGGTTACTATAGGAGATTTGTAAAAGATTATGCTCAAATTTCAAAACCCTTAACTTTGCATCTAAAAGGAGAAAATGCTCACATTGGTAAAAATAAAAGTAAAAATACAGAGGTTAAACTGGAACAATCAGCCATAGAAGCTGTAAACAAATTAAAAAATAGTCTAAAAGAGCAAGTGGAATTATACCAACCCAACTTTAATAAACCATTTGAACTTACAACAGATGCTTCCAACATAGCTATTGGAGCTGTTCTAAGTCAAAATAGGAACCCAATTTATTTTTTATCTCGTACACTGAGCACCACCGAACAAAATTATAGTACTAACGAAAAAGAATTACTGGCTATAATTTAGGCATTAAAGAAATTACGTAACTACATATACGGCATAGCTGACTTGACCATCTTTACTGACCATCCGTCATTGACATACGCAATCTCAGACAAAAATCCTAACCCCAAGCTAAAACGATGGAAAGCCATCATCGAAGACTATGGTGCTTAATTAACCTATAAACCTGGTACACAAAATGTTGTGGCGGACGTATTATCACGACAAGCTATAAATACATCATCAGTAGGCACGGTTCATTCAAGTGATAGCTCAAGTGAACAAATAATAAAAACTGTATCACAACCATTTAATGCGTATGGAATACAAATTGAACTCATACCAAATGAAGTATCTGATGAAATACATACACAAATAATATTTCAGAGTAAATTACGTCATATTATCAGATTTACTAACGAGAAAAATTTAATTACCGAACTAAAAAAGTGCACTCAACCCCAAAAAATCACCGCCATATATGCTACAGCTGAAGATTTATTTAAATACGGTAGAATCATAAAGAATACATTCAATACCACCAAATTCGTACACACACCAATAAGATTAAGAGATATAACGAAAAGAGAGGAACAAATTCGATAAGTACAAGAAACACACGAGAGAGCACATAGAGGCTATAAAAATTAAATACACGAACTATTAGAACAATATTACTGGCCGGACATGAGAAAACATTGTAAGGCATTTAATAAGAAATGCACTGCATGTTTGTATGGTAAATACGAACGCAACCCAACAAAAGAACCATTACAACACTCGGATATTCCCGAACATCCAGGGGAATACATACATATAGACATTTATTTCAACGAGCATAAACAGTATCTTGTAGGTATAGATAAATTCTATAAATACATGGTTATCAGAGACATCGGCTTAAAGGCTGATATGGACAGAAAACTTGAAGAAGTTCTCATTAATAATTTTCCGAACTGCAAACGATTAATGACAGATAATGAAAAATGTTTGAATACGATCATGGTGAACCAAATGTGTATAAAACATAACATTAAAAAGATACAAACCCCAGTACACAGGTCTAAAGCAAACGGACAAGTCGAACGAGCACACAATTCAATATCGTAACTATCCCGAATTTTTAAGATACATAAAGAAACATCAGCAACGGAGGAGTTATTTCTAGCGGTAAAAGAAATAAACAACTCTACACATTCAGTTACAGGATATAAACCCAAAGATATTTATTTTAATTTAATAAAATTCTCTAAGGAGGATATACAAAATAAATTAAGAAATGCTTCGCAGAAGACACTACAAAGGTTAAATCAAGGATCAAAGCATAGGACATTTCAACAAGGGGATCAAGTGTTGGTAGCTAAAACTAACATCAGAAGTAAGAGCGATAGCAGACACAAAAACACATAGTTCAGGAAGATCGTGAGGACACTATCTTAACTCAAGGAGGGCAGATCATACATAAAAATAATATAAAAAATTATGTACTTACAAAAAATGAGGATAACATTCCTAACATCACTAATCATGGTCATCACAACCGCAACAATAATTCAAGCAGACGTTAAACTACAAAATCTAACAGGAAAAAAATACGTAGTGATAAGAGGTGACGACGCATTGTTATTCGACAATTATTCTTATTTATTTCATGTAAGCAACTTAACAAAAATATTCTCGCCGTACAGGCAAGTGCTTAGTGGTAATTACAAGCCTAATGTAGAAGAACAAATTTGGATTGAAAAAATTGAAATTCTTACAAAACAGCTAACAGAGCATAATATTCAGAGAAGAGGAATAAATATTTTAGGTTCCACCTTGAAATTTATTACGGGTATTCCGGATCACGATGATGTTATAAAAATAGAGAAAGCCATTAACACACTAATTGAAAATAATACAAAACAAAAATTAATAAACTCTAGATTCGAAAAAATTCTTAATACAATCAATCGGAAAAATATAAAAAAACCATATAATCTTAGAACAAGTGCATGACCAACTTTTATTAATAACACGAACTATTAATGCAGCAAAAAACAATGAATTCTTATCGGAAGCTTTGGACATGGAGGATTTGAGGGAAGTGATTACGCATGAATTAACAAGAACCCCAATAATTAACATAATAGAATACGAAGCCATACACATCGCTAGAACTTATGAACTCATAATCACCATATACAAATACCCGGTACTAACTAACCAATGTGACTATTTTAAGGTAACTCCAATTAGTTTTAGACACGGAAAAATTGTTACTGACCAGGAAATAGCAAGATGCGGGAAGGACTATGTTAGGATCACAAAGTGTTAAAAATAATTTGGGAAAATATATTTGCAAACGAAACAATAACACGGACGACAACTGTATCATACCATTACTAGAAAATCAGAGCGCTAAATGTTCAACTATTCAAGAGTACAATCAACCGCTATTACAAATTGACGAAGGATTTATATTATTAGACAGAACTCACACTGTAAATAACCATACGACAACAGAAATAACATTAGAAGAATTCACGGACGAAGTACATATAGATAACATAACTTATAAAAACATACATGCCGGATTGCTAGAAGCAATACACACACACTAAACATAGTGAAAGTTTTGAGATAATGAAAATTTTATATACAGACACAGAATATCCATTTAATAACTTAGACTCATTAAAGAAATTTTATATACCTGTAGAAAATCACCCCTTTAGGTTATTTATTTACTTAATAATAATTACAACTGGAATTATTAGTTGTCTATACACAGCTATAAAAATATCCAAATATTGTATAATATACAGACAACGCAAAGCAGACGAAAATTTTAAAGTTCTTTATAGAAATGAGCTAGTAAAGCTACAGGCTAATACAGTTTAAATCGGGACGATTTAATTTAGGAAGGGGAGAGTTAAGGAACACTACAACCTCAAGGTTATTAAAACAAAGATACAAACATAATTTAAGCTAAAGCAAGATCAAGCATGTTAAACTAAAACAAAGATACAAAGCATACTTTAAGACACAAACATTAGCTGTAATAAAACAAAGATTATTTGTAATAAAACAAAACCAAGGTTATTTGTAATAACATGCTAAATTGTAATCGAAACAAAGATACAAACACTTTAGGACAAAGACATTCATTTCAGGGAAATATCAAATGTAAACATATTCTAGAGATAAGAAAATATCACACATTTTTAGTAAACACAATTTACAAACAAACAACCCAAGAAAAGGGTATGTTAATAAAAAATAAGATAAAGAATGTACATTTTCATAACTAACCCTAGTTTAAGCAAACAGGTACTAAAACTCAACATTGTATAAAAAGATTATTTTTAGACATGAGGGCAGTCTAAATTTAACACGAGTCTCAATCGAACATCAGTATTAAACATAAGTGTAGTTTAGATTCATTTTTTAAAGGCATAAATAAAGAAAGCGCATAGCCGCTTAATAAATTAATTTTTTTTTAAATCTAAAAAGAGAAATCTTTAACTAGCTCTAAAGCTATGCGATGCAAATGTTAGAGACATTAAAAAAATATACGGTGCAATAAATGATCAAGAATGTAAAAAAATGTGTGATGAAATAAAGAAAGCAATAGAAGAGAAAAATGTGGAGAATAAGTTGACATATGCTGAACAAATCAAGAAGAAAATAGTGATGCCAGATGCTAATAAACAATCTCCTTTAATCGTAAAACCAAAAGAAAAACAAGCAGCATATAAAACTAAAGAAGAACTAAATAATAAGATAAGCCCTATAAATTTAAAAATTACAAATGTAGAAAACCGGAGAAATGGAACTGTGATCATACAAAGTGAAAATGAGGAGGAGAGAGAAAAAATACGTAATGCAATAGAGAATTAACTTAACGAAAATTATAAAATTAGAGTGCCCAATCCAATCACTATGAAAGTAAAAATCATCGGCATCAGATTTAGCTATACAGAGGAGGAAATACTGGAAAAAATAAAAAAGCAAAACCCAGCATTTAGTAGCGGAAATATAGAAGTTATTGAAAAATACAATTATAAAAGAGATAATAAAATAAAATACAATGTCAAAATATCGGTAGATCATAATACATATCCAAAAATGATGGAAGCACAAAAGGTAAATATTGGATGGGAAAGGTGTAAAGTTGTTAATGGAACCGAAATATTGCAATGCCATAAATGTAGAGGATATAACCATAAAGCAAAAGATTGCAGAAATGAGATTGTATGCCTAAAATGCCATGGAAACCACAAAGCTACAGAATGTGACAAGCAACAAATTACAAAATGTATAAACTGCGTAAGAATAAATAAAAAACTAAATATGGGATTAGACGAAAATCACCTTACAAATGATAAAGAGTGTAAAGTCTATCAAAATAAATTAAATATAAAAATGAGGAGAATGGACTTAACAGCTTAACAATCAAAGACAATTACGGCTTTATACACAAATATACAAGGTCTAACAAATAACTTTAATCAAATAGAACTAATAGCAAATGATGAAAAAATGAATTTTATAATGTTATCGGAAACACATATAACAGAGCGAATAGAAGAAAGTGAAATTCAGATACAAGGATACGATCATATATTGTCAAATTCGACATCATCAAAAACTGGTGGAGTAATTATATATCACAAGAAAGAATGGAAAGTTACAAAGATAGCTGAAAAGATTGAAAACTTGAAATAGGGGATTTCAATATCGATTGGTGCAGTAACACAATATATAAGAAAAAGGTTAAAAGGATTTTATATGATAACGGGCTGAAACAGATAATCGGTGAATACACAAGAGTGACAAGAAATACAAGTACAATAATAGACTATATAATTACAAATACAAAAAATATAAAAGCAAGAATTAGCATATCCGATAAAATATCTGATCACGAAATAATAAATATTGAGATTGAAAAAACATATTGTAGATCGCAAACAAAAATTAAAAAAGAGACAGAAGTTTGGTAGTTGTCCAAAATCCATCAGAGAAACGATGTGGGGTCATAAAAATTTTTCAATGATTTTTTTCATATATCCTAAATACTTTTCCAAAAATGTCGAAATAGATTACATATCTGTGATTTATTAGCTTTAAAATATGGTAGGTCCCATCCCGTAATCTATTTTAGTTTGTCCACAACTACCAAAATCCCTCAGAGAAACGAGGTCACAAAAATTTTTAATGATTTTTTTCATATATCCTAAATACTTATCCAAAAATGTCTAAATATATTACATATCTGTGATTTGTTAGCTTTAAAATATGGTAGGTCCCATCTCGTAACCTATCTTAGTTTGTCCACAACTACCAAAATTCCTCAAAAAAACGATGTGGGGTCATAAAAATTTTTCAATGATTTTTTTCATATATCCTAAATACTTTTCCAAAAATGTCTAAATAGATTTCATATCTGCGATTTGTTAGCTTTAAAATGTGGTAGGTCCCATCCCGTAATTTATCCTAGTTTGTCCACAACTACCAAAATCCCTCAGAGAAATGATGTGGGGTCATAAAAATTTTTCAATGATTTTTTTCATATATCCTAAATACTTTTCCAAAAATTTCTAAAGAGATTACATATCTGTGATTTATTAGCTTTAAAATGTGGTAGGTCCCATCCCGTAATCTATCTTAGTTTGTCCACAACTACCAAAATTCCTCAGAGAAACGATGTGGGGTCATAAAAATGTTTAAATGATTTTTTTCATATATCCCAAAATACTTTTCCAAAAATGTTTAAATAGATTACATATCTGTGATTTATTAGCCTTAAAATGTGGTAGGTCCCATCCCGTAATCTATCTTAGATTGTCCACAACTACCAAAATCCCTCAGAGAAACGATGAAGGGTCATAAAAATTTGTCAATGATTTTTTTCATATATCCTAAATACTTTTCCAAAAATGTCTAAATAGATTACATATCTGTGATTTATTAGCTTTAAAATGTGGTAGGTCCCACCCAGTAATCTATCTTAGTTTGTCCACAACTACAAAAATTCCCTTAGAGAAACGATGTGGGGTCATACAAATTTTTCAATGAGTTTTTTCATATATCCTAAATACTTTTCCAAAAATGTCTAAATAGATTACATATCTGTGATTTATTAGCTTTAAAATGTGGTAGGTCTAATCGCGTGATCTATCTTAGTTTGTCCACAACTACCAAAATCCCTCAGAGAAACGATGTGGGGTCATACAAATTTTTCAATGATTTTTTTCATATATTTTAAATACTTTTCCAAATATATCTGAACAGATGACATATCTGTGATTTATTGGCTTTAAAATGTGGTAGGTCCTATCCCGTAATCTATCTTAGTTTGTCCACAACTACCAAAATCCCTCAGAGAAACGATGTGGGGTCATAAAAAGTTTTCAATGATTTTTTTCATATATCCTAAATACTTTTCCAAAATTGTCTAAATAGATTACATATCTGTGATTTATTAGTTTTAAAATGCGGTAGGTCGCATCCCGTAATCTATCATAGTTTGTCCACAACTTTCAAAACCCCTCTTCATACTCTTTTGTAGGAATATTTAAATTATTTAAATATATCCCAAATACGAAAACATATTTACAGATTTGTCCTAAATACGAAAACATATTTTTAAACATGTCACAAATATAAAAACATATTTGCAAATATGTTTTGACGTAAGTTGTTACGTCGAAACATATTTATCTTGGCATATTAATCTTCACTCACTTGTTTTAAGTGTCATTTAGTTTTATATATTTTTTTAATTATTTGACTATAACAAATAAAAATAAGCAATATAACCAACAAAAATTTATCTTAAAATTATTTAAGGAAAAAAATTGCTCCACTGTTATGTTTACATAAATATTGTATGTCAGACTGTTTCGTGACGTCATTTAACCAATATGGGCAGAAAATTCAATTTTTGTTTTCAGGATGACGTAATCTTGTATTTCTATCATTTTTGCTTTTACCTGTTAAATTAATATGCCTTGGTTATGAGTTACATATGAATGTACGTAACGCTGTGCCATGAGTTTTTATAATTTTAATTTTTTTACTAAATTATGATTTAAACTGCGGATATTATAATGAATTGAAATTAATTTTGGCTTAAGTTCATTTATTTTAATTTCTTAAAACCTTTTTTTTTTTTTTTGAAAGAAAAATTATTTTAAAAATTCACGCTAGCAGAATGAAATGCTGCACATTCTGGACCGCTACGTCCTACATCAGCATTCTTCGCATCTATCTACTTTTAGTTGTGTAATTATAAACATCATCTATTTAACCAACTAACTTTGTATATAAGGATAAGAGTAGTATTTGTATCAATATTAGTTTTGTTAGACGAAATTTACACACAAACCAAAGTATTTCTTCAACGTTCTCTCTGAATTTCATCCTCTACATTTGTTTTTGCTTTTGTTCCAATCATTGATCGGACACGAATGCAATTTTAATTTTTTTGTCATTCTTACTTATTTTATAGATGCTGCTTCAGTATCATATTGATTGTTATGAGTTAAACATAAATGTACGTAACGCTGTGCCGTGCGTTTTTATAATTTTAATTTTTTATTAAATTATGATTTGAACTGTGGATATTATAAATGAATTGATATAAATTTTGGCTTAAATTCATTAATTTTAATTTCTAAAAACCTTTTTTTTTTTTTAGAAACAAAAATTATTTTCAACTGTATGCGGGCGTTTTTCAAAGAAAACAAGAAAAATTAGACGCCAGCAAAATGAAATGCTGCACTTTCTGGACCGCTACGTCCTTCATCAGCATTCTTCGCATTTATCTACTTCTAATTGTGTAATTGTAAACATCATCTATTTAACCAACTAATTTTGTAAATAAGAATACGAGTAATATTCATATCAATATTAATTTGGTTGGACGAAATTTACACACAAACCAAAGTATTTCTTCACCGTTTTCTCTGAATTTCATTCTCTACATTTGTTTTTGTTTTTGCTTTTGTTCCAATCATCGATCGGTTCAGAAAGTGCAGCATTTCATTCAGTTCGCGTCTAATTTTTCTTGTTTTCTTTGAAAAACGTCCGCATACATTTGTAAAATAATTTTACTTTCTAAAAAAAGCTTTTTAGAAATTAAAATAAATGATTTTAAGCCAAAATTAATTTCAATTCATTTATTACAGAGAATTTTAAAATTGGATCTTAAGATCTTAATTTGTGGTTTTAACAAGATGGAGCCACTGCGCATACTTCTGGGCAAACCATGGACATGCTGCGTGAAATTTTTGGTGAACGCATAATTTCAAGAAATTCAGATTTTCCTTGGCCTCCTCGTTCATTAGATTTAACTGCGCCCGATTTGTTTTGTGGTGGTGTTTAAACGACAAAGTGTATGTTAACAAACCGCAGAATGCGCTAAATGCCTGTATCAAGCAAAATGGTGGTTAAATTTCCATAAAATGTATTCAACATATAGAAATAAATCATTTAAAAAACCGTTATTACAAGGGTTACAGGTGTTTAACATCACTAGGTCTTATTTAGGCCTCCCGGTACATATGTACAATTACTTGCACATATTAAACGGCTTAAGAAATTCTTTCCTACTACCTATTAAGTTTTACTGTTTTAAAATTTCGTATGTTTTCTTGCAGGTGGTTATCTAGTATTTATCACTTAAAATTTTTTAAATTAGTAAAGACAACTACCAAAAAGAATAAAAACGAAAATCTTTACTTAGTGCAAACAGATTAAGACAACACCCTGCAACAGTACAAACGAAGTTTGAAAAAAAAAGATATAGAAAATTTAGAGGCAGACGTGGCGTTTAGCCCGTTTCCTTGAAGAGTAAGGACTGATCTTGCTGATTTTTAATAGTAGAGTTTTCGAAACTACGTCTTATCGATTGGCCTATTTAAGTTTTCTATATCTCATCTAGTGCCAATGCAAAGTAGATTTCACCTCAAACAGAACAGACGTCGCTTAATCGACGAATATATGTATATACCAAGGTAAATTTATTTTACTAGGTAGTGTCGTCCGCCCAGCTGGTTTGTAGTTGGACATGTCAAAAGTTGTTTATATGTAACTACTTTTGTTTACGAATTTAAAAAAAACACTAACAACAAGCATATGTAGAACAAAGAGAGCGTTTGTTTTTAGACCAATTCTCTTTTGTTTTGTTTTTCTATTTTTGACATTTCCACTCACAAAGCAACAATAAAATGCCATGTTGTTTTTAGAAATGTTGTATTTGTTGTAGAGCCGCTATTATCTAGTAAAATAAATGTACCTTGTTATATACTTTACTTTTCTTAAGTGCATATAGTTTTCCACTTATGATTTTTATATGTTTGCTCAGTTCCATTAAGTTATCTTATGACATAGTTGGGCCGCCTCTATTTTGTAAACAAAAGTAAAAAATATCTACCTGACTAATTCTTACTAGGAACTAGAATTATAAGTTTATGCACTTTTTTTTGCTAGTTTGTACAGTACGTGAAGACGATCCAGCAATAATTAATAACAACTTTTAATTACTGAAGAGAACTACGATCTGTGAGTTAGACAAATTAAACATCAAATAAAAGAGTGGTGGTGGAGGACTATTATCACAAAACGTTCATAATATAATAAACCGCAACATTTTATACTCACAGTTAGTTGTATCAATGCACAAAAATATACATGTTTTTATAGCGTACAGAAATTACATGCCTTCCTTACATGCGTACGTATTTGCATACATCCATATCCATATATGTACATATTTACATAAACTGTGATTACAGCTTAATAGCTCTATATGTGCCCTTGATTTTCCAAAAGATTTGATTCGCCGAGATCGAAGGGTTTGGCCACAGGAACAAAATCTCTCACAGAACTCTTTGTATATGAGAAAATTGCACTAAGTCAATTTTCCGCGTCTTATAAAAAAATTCTCAAATTCAATTTAAATAAAGTGTGATTACGGTTTCATAGCTCTATATGTGCCCTTGATTTCCCAAAAGACTTGATTCGCTGAGATCGAAGGGTTTGGCCACAGTAACAAAATCCCTCACAGAACTCTTTGTATATGAGAAAATTGCACTAAGTCAATTTTCCGCGTGTTATAAAAAAATTCTCAAATACAATTTGAATAAACTATGATTACACTTTAATAGCTCTACATGTGCCCTTGATTTCCCAAAAGATTTGATTCACCGAGATCGAAGGGTTTGGCCACAGTAACAAAATCCCTCACAGAACTCATTGTATATGAGAAAATTGCACTAAGTCAATTTTCCGCGTCTTATAAAAAAATTCTCAAATACAATTTGAATAAACTGTGATTACAGTTAAATAGCACTATATGTGCCCTTGATTTCCCAAAAGATTTGATTCGCCGATATGGAAGGGTTTGGCCAAAGTAACAAAATCCCTCACAGAACTCTTTGTATATGAGAAAATTGCACTAAGTCAATTTTCCGCGTCTTATAAAAAAATTCTCAAATACAATTTGAATAAACTATGATTACAGTTTAATAGCTCTATATGTGCCCTTGATTTCCCAAAGATTTGATTCACCGAGATCGAATGGTTTGGCCACAGTAACAAAATCCCTCACAGAACTCATTGTGTATGGGAAAATTGCACTAAGTCAATTTTCCGCGTCTTATAAAAAATTCTCAAATACAATTTGAATAAACTATGATTACAGTTTAATAGCTCTATATGTGCCCTTGATTTCCCAAAAGATTTGATTCACCGAGATCGAAGGGTTTGGCCACAGTAACAAAATCCCTGACAGAACTCATTGTGTATGAGAAAATTGCACTAAGTCAATTTTCCGCGTCTTATAAAAAAATTCTCAAATACAATTTGAATAAACTATGATTACAGTTTAATAGCTCTATATGAGCCCTTGATTTCCCAAAAGATTTGAATCGCCGAGATCGAAGGGTTGGCCACAGTAACAAAATCCCTCACAGAACTCATTGTATATGAGAAAATTGCACTAAGTCAATTTTCCGCGTCTTATAAAAAAATTGTCAAATACAATTTGAATAAACTGTGATTACAGTTTAATAGCTCTATATGTGCCCTTGATTTCCCAAAAGATTTGATTCGCCGAGATGGAAGGGTTTGGCCACAGTAACAAAATCCCTCACAGAACTCATTGTATATGAGAAAATTGCACTAAGTCAATTTTCCGCGTCTTAAAAAAAAACTCTCAAATTCAATTTGAATAAACTGTGATTACGTTTAATAGCTCTATATGTGGCCTTGATTTCCCAAAAGAATTGATTCGCCGAGATCGAATGGTTTGGCCACAGTAACAAAATCCCTTACAGAACTCATTGTATATGAAAAAATTGCACTAAGTCAATTTTCCGCGTCTTATTAAAAAATTCTCAAATACAATTGGAAAAAACTGTTATTACAGTTAAATAGCCCTATATGTGCCCTTGATTTTCCAAAGGATTTGATTCGCCGGGATGGAAGGGTTTGGCCACAGTAACAAAATACCTCACAGAACTCATTGTATATGAGAAAATTGCACTAAGTCAATTTTCCGCGTCTTATTAAAAAATTCTAATATTCCATTTGAATAAACTGTGATTACAGTTTAATAGCTCTATATGTGCCCTTGATTTCCCAAAAGCTTTGATTCGCCGAGATCGAAGGGTTTGGCCACAGTAACAAAATCCCTCACAGAACTCATTGTATGTGAGAAAATTGCACTAAGTCAACTTTCCGCGTCTTATAAAAAAATTCTCAAATACAATTTGAATAAACTGTGATTACGTTTAATAGCTCAATATGTGCCCTTGATTTCCCAAAAGACTTGATTCGCTGAGATCAAGGGATTTGGCCACAGTAACAAAATCCCTCACAGAACTCTTTGTATATGAGAAAATTGCACTAAGTCAATTTTCCGCGTCTTATAAGAAAATTCTCAAATACAATTTGAATAAACTATGATTACACTTTAATAGCTCTATATGTGCCCTTGATTTCCTAAAAGATTTGATTCGCCGAGATCGAAGGGTTTGGCCACAGTAACAAAATCCCTCACAGAACTCATTGTATATGAGAAAATTGCACTAAGTCAATTTTCCGCGTCTTATAAAAAAATTCTCAAAAACAATTTGAATAAACTATGATTACAGTTTAATAGCTCTATATGTGCCCTTGATTTCCCAAAAGATTTGATTCACCGAGATCGAAGGGTTTGGCCACAGGATCAAAATCCCTCACAGAACTCATTGTGTATGAGAAAATTGCACTAAGTCAATTTTCCGCGTCTTGTAAAAAAATTCTCAAATTCAATTTGAATAAACTGTGATTACGTTTAATAGCTCAATATGTGCCCTTGATTTCCCAAAAGACTTGATTCGCTGAGATCAAGGGATTTGGCCACAGTAACAAAATCCCTCACAGAACTCTTTGTATATGAGAAAATTGCACTAAGTCAATTTTCCGCGTCTTATAAAAAAATTTTCAAATACAATTTGAATAAACTATGAATACAGTTTAATAGCTCTATATGTGCCCTTGATTTCCCAAAAGATTTGATTCACCGAGATCGAAGGGTTTGGCCACAGTAACAAAATCCCTCACAGAACTCATTGTGTATGAGAAAATTGCACTAAGTCAATTTTCCGCGTCTTATAAAAAAATTCTCAAATACAATTTGAATAAATTATGATTACAGTTTAATAGCTCTATATGTGCCCTTGATTTCCCAAAAGATTTGATTCGCCGAGATCGAAGGGTTGGCCACAGTAACAAAACCCCTCACAGAACTCATTGTATATGAGAAAATTGCACTAAGTCAATTTTCCGCGTCTTATAAAAAAATTCTCAAATACAATTTGAATAAACTGTGATTACAGTTTAATAGCTCTATATGTGCCCTTGATTTCCCAAAAGATTTGATTCGCCGAGATCGAAGGGTTTGGCCACAGTAACAAAATCCCTCACAGAACTCATTGTATATGAGAAAATTGCACTAAGTCAATTTTCAGCGTCTTATAAAAAAATGCTCAAATTCAATTTGAATAAACTGTGATTACGTTTAATAGCTCTATATGTGGCCTTGATTTCCCAAAAGAATTGATTCGCCGAGATCGAAGGGTTTGGCCACAGTAATAAAATCCCTCACAGAACTCATTGCATATGCGAAAATTGCACTAAGTCAATTTTCCGCGTCTTGTAAAAAAATTCTCAAATTCAATTTGAATAAACTGTGATGACAGTTTAATAGCTCTATATGTGCCCTTGATTTCCCAAAAGATTTGATTCGCCGAGATCGAAGAGTTTGGCCACAGTAACAAAATCCCTCACAGAACTCATTGTATATAAGAAAATTGCACTAAGTCAATTTTCCGCGTCTTGTAAAAAAAATTCTCAAACTAAATTTGAATAAACTGTGATTACAGAGTAATAGCTCTATATATAATTTTCACACATTTAATAGCTCTATATGTGCCCTTGATTTCCCAAAAGATTTGATTCGCCGAGATCGAAGGGTTTGGCCACAGTAACAAAATCCCTCACAGAACTCATTGTATATGAGAAAATTGCACTAAGTCAATTTTCCGCGTCTTATAAAAAAAATTCTCAAATACAATTTGAATAGACTATGACTACAGTTTAATAGCTCTATATGTGGCCTTGATTTCCCAAAAGTTTTGATTCGCCGAAATCGAAGGGTTTGGACACAGTAACAAAATCCCTCACAGAACTCATTGTATATGAGAAAATGGCACGAAGACAATTTTCCGTGTTTTGTAAAAAAAATCTCAAATACAATTTGAATAAACTGTGATTACAGTTTAATAGCTCTATATGTGCCCTTGATTTCGATTGATTTTGATTCACCGAGATCGAAGGGTTTTGTCGCTATAATCGTTTTTGTTAAAAAAACACTGAATTTACCATACAATTTGTACTGTATTTAGGGGGGGGAAATTTTATCGCATGCTACATTTTTTTAAAAACGTATTTAACTTGACGTATTTATCTTCACACACATGCAAAGGTTTCCGAACCTGAAGGCGCACCCCGACGGATCATTGTCCTGCTGAGTCAGGAATCGCTGGCGCCACTTCGGGAGAGACGAGGAAGGATCTATTACGGTTTCGAAACGATCCTTCTTCGTGTCTATCGAGGCGACGAGAGGGGTAACCTGACTCCGGAGGGTGATGAACCTATCCCAGAAGCTGTGGTGAATGAGGAGACTGCCAGTCTGATCTCTGAGGAAGGCACCCTATCAAACTCTGAGTTTGTGGGCGAATTCTTCGAGAGAATGGACGAGGCAGTTGACGAGAAGGCCCTCTTGAACTCGGACCAAGATGACGCTAACGTCACCATCGTATTTGCAAACAGGGATGGTAAAGGTGACTCAGGTAAGTCTTCACCACTCTAAAGCAGTTTCCTCTGCACTACTCCTCCGCATCTCAGAGAGAGGGGAGGAGGTTGTATTAGCCCAAGAACCATGGCTTCATCAAGGCAAGGTTTGCGGGTTTAGTGTTAGAGGCTTCAAGCTACTATATATGAATGGTCCAGGTAAGATCAGATCATGCATAGTAGCTAAGAGCAATTTGAATATATTCATTCTCTCTGATTACAGTGATGAAGATACGGGAGCAGCTGCCTGGGAGACAAACGGCGGAACAGTTATAATAGTCTCCAGCTACATGGCGCATGAATGCGAATCACCACCACCAATGTTCCGCAGAGTAGTTAAGATGGCAGCCACACGAAACCTGCCGGTTATTGTTGGAGCAGACGTCAATGCACACCATGTCGTGTTTATGTCTCTTTTTGATTTCATTCTTTGCAATAATTTAGACAATGTGAACGTTGGGTCAGAACCCACTTTTGTTGTAGTAAATAGAAGGGAGGTTCTTGACGTGACGCTAGTTAGTACTAGGCACTCAGATTCGATTAGGGCATGGAAGGTCTCTAGTGACTGCTCGTTCTCTGATCATAGGTATATTGAATTCGATGTGGTAATTCGGGTCATTCCCCGACGAAACAGAAGGAAAACGGACTGGGAGCGTCAACGGTCCCTCCTTTCTGGTTTTCTTTCGAGTCCACCGAAAATAAAAAATCGGCGGGACATTGAAATCGCGGTGAATTCATTACCCAATGCGTTTAAGCGCGCGACATCGGAATCTTGCAGAATGAATATCTGCCGAGGTAAGAGCAAACCACCCTGGTGGAGCTCGGATATTGCGGAGCCACGAAAAGCCTCCCGTAGGCTTTTCAATGAGGCTAGGAGATCAGGAAACTGGTCAGCTTACAAGTACTGACTCTTTGACACGGTGATAAAACCCATACTAATGTATGGGGTGCTCGTATGGTGGCCAGCACTGGGCAGACTGGCGAACTGCAGTATACTGAACAGGATACTGCGCACCTCGGCCTTGATGGTCACCGGTGCAATGCGCACCACTCCGTCGAAGGCCCTTTTTACAATGCTGCACTGGCTACCGGTCGATCTCATGGCCATAAACTCGGCGGTTAGAGTGATTGCAGCGGTGACGTGGAGGTCAGGAGAATTTGGACATGCGGCCATTTTGGGCTGTTCCTCGGCTATTCCTGACAACATCGGTTATTGCACGCCCACCCCCATGTCTGACATTGGTTTCGTGGTATCAACGTCGGGCACGTCAAGTATGCCTCGTGTGCTTGATGCCTATGCTGACGGGTCAAAGTCGGACACGGGGGTTGGGGAGGGCGTCTTCATTTCTAGATTTCGGATCAGGATAAAGTTTAAGCTATATGATAAATGTAGCGTGGTACAGGCTGAGATCTCAGCCATTAGAAGGGCGGCTTGCTGGATGAGGTACCACAGAATATACGGAGAGGATATCCGGATCTGTACTAACAGCAAGGCCGAGATTAAAAAATAGATAGAAACACAAAAAAAGACATACATGCCAAAAAAATATAAATAATAATAAATTTATAGGAATAAATAAAATTATAAATTTTTATTGTAAACACGGCGGAATGCCATTGTTGTAAAACTTTAATACGCGTGAATCGGGATTAATGTGTGAAGGAATATGCAAAAAAAACTTTTCACAATACAAAAAAATGTTCTGGAATAGACCAGTACTCGAGAGGAATGTTAGATTCTGTGGGTTTTTTACGTTTTATGTGCGATGAATGTGTTCAATATATTCATAATATTGATTTGGCGCTAAGTGATGTACAAGCGAATGTGAATAGAAGCAAAGAAAATTTAAAAGAATATAAAGGCGAATTTAAAGCAACTTTAAGAGAAAACGAACGAGAAATTAAAATACTACTAGAAGCAATTGAAAAGAGATATAATAAAATATTAAACAAAATTAGATGAAGCTAGTTAAGGAACACTACAACCTCAAGGTTGTTAAAACAAAGATACAAACATAATTTAAGCTAAAGCAAGATCAAGCATGTTAAACTAAAACAAAGATACAAAACATACTTTAAGACACAAACATTAGCTGTAATAAAACAAAGATTATTTGTACTCGTAATAAAACAAAACCAAGGTTATTTGTAATAACATGGTAAATTGTAATCGAAATAAAGATACAAACACTTTAGTACAAAGACATTCATTTCAGGAAAATATCAAATGTAAACATATTCTAGAGATAAGAAAATATCAAACACATTTTTAGTAAACACAATTTATAAACAAACAACCCAAGAAAAGGGTATGTTAATAAAAAATAAGATAAAGAATGTACATTTTCATAACTAACCCTAGTTTAAGCAAACAGGTACTAAAACTCAACATTATATAAAAAGATTATTTTTAGACATGAGCGCAGTCTAAATTTAACACGAGTCTCAATCGAACATCAGTATTAAACATAAGTGTAGTTTAGATTCATTTTTTAAAGGAATAAATAAAGAAAGCGCATAGCCGCTTAATAAATTAATTTTTTTAAAAATCTAAAAAGAGAAATCTTTAACTGGCGATCCTGCCAGGAGGATAATATATTTTTATCCTTCTAACGAGCGGACCAAAGCATCCTTGTCGCAGCAAGGAAGAATCCTTCATAAGAAAAGGATCATTAAAAGAAAAAATATATATATATAAAACTTTTCCACATAAGTAAAATTATTGCACATAGTGAAGAAAAAGTGTGGTGAAGAAATTTATGAAAAGAATTAAAAAATTTAACGTCTTTGACGAACAAAGAAATCTAGTTACTGAGGAAGAAATGACACAAGCCGACCTAAGTACAATGATTTAACAAATGGCTAGTTTGCAGATCATGCTACAAAATATTCAGGGAGAGAATAGAACGCTGAAAGAAAGACTCGATCAAATACCAATCAACCCAGGCATAGCACCACCAGCAACGGCTAGATTACAACCAGTGAACGTCTCATACACCACACCCGAGGAAATTAATCTGGACGTATTCAAAGCATTGCCAGTATTGGACGGCAATATCGCAAGATACCGAATTTGGAGGGAAGACTTATCGAGGCTTATGGAAAGTATCAGAATTCACCAAAACTCAAATAGATACGTGGAAGCCTTGTCAATAATAAAAACGAAGATACAAGGCGCAGCCGCAGACGTATTAACAAATCACAACACAATATTCAATTTCGATGCTTTACGAAACAGACTAAATTATACTTATGCTGATCAGAGACCATTGTATGTACTTCAGGATGAAATGAAGAAATTAACACAAGGTAGACGCAACTTATCAGAATTTCATGATAAAATTAATAAAGCTCTCACCTTAATCACTTCCAAAATTGCCATGTCCGGTCATTCACAAGAGGTAATAGATGTAATGACAAATGAAGCCACTCAAGAAGCTGTACGAGTCTTCAAAGACGGAATTAGTAACTCGTACATACGTTCCACACTATATGGAAATCCAATAAAGGATTTGGAACATGCTTTTGCGGTAGCACGCACCATAGAACACGATGACGAGCATCGAAAATTACGATTATCATACTCCAGCAATGAACAGAGGAATTATGTACAGCCAATACAAAGACCCAATAACAACCATCATCATCATCACAGACGTCCATCGTATATCCATCGACAAAGGGAAGTGCCTACCCAACATCAGTATCAACCACGTCCAGAACCAATGGACACATCATCAGGTAACACCAATCAACATCGCAGAACGAATTTTCATAATCAACAACATCATCCTTGGAAGAGACACCGAGAACCCAGCACACAATTTCACCAATCTAAATTTCTGAAAAGCAATAACCTTGCAGCGGAAGATGATAACAAAAGTTTTATTGTAGAAACAGGTACCGTAAATAAAATAGTTACTAAGTCTTTAAACTAAAAAATGGGTTGCCCTTTATTATAATGAATGATGGAGAAAAAAATTTTGAAGTGTTAATAGATACAGGCGCAACCCACAATTATATAAAAAAATCTTTAAAGTTTAACCATTCAGAAATTACAAATTATAAGTATGCATGGTAAATCAATACTAAACAAACTATTAAATTTATGGGAAAAGACATAGATTTCTTCGAAATAAATTCGATAAATAATTTTGACTTAATATTAGGATGGGACGGAATAAGAAATCTAGGCGCAATAATAAACAGTAACGAAATAAGATTTGAATTGCAGGAAAGAAAGGATAATGCATACATAAATTTCACCATAGGAAGTGTTAATGATAGGTAATAATAAAATAGGTCCCCTACCTTTTACTACAACTATTGAGGCAAGCATTAAAACAACTACAGATGACCCAATTTGGACAAAACAGTACCCGGGCATAATGAATGACGTAGAATTCGTTAATAAAGAAATAAAAAAATACTAGAAGATGGTATTATTCAAAAAAGTTTTAGTCCTTATAATTCACCTATGTTAACAGTTCACAAAAAAGGAACTAATGAGAATGATAAACCGAAACGTAGGATGGTGATAGACTTCAGAAAACTAAACGAACATATAGTTACTGACAGATATATTATTCCGGATATAAATATAACTTTACAGAATCTAGGAAAAGCTAGATACTTTACCACACTCGACTTGGAATCAGGATTCGACCAAATTAGGATAACGAAAAAGGATAGAGAGAAGACTGCTTTCTGTGTAAATGGCGGAAAATATGAGTTTTTACGTATGCCTTTCGGCTTAAAGAACGCTGCTTCCATTTTTCAAAGATGTGTGGATGATATTTTACGAGAATTTATAGGAAAATTTGCTTACGTATACATAGACGACGTAATTATATATTCTTCCTCGCCAGAGGAACACATACAACATATCCATACTATTTTTAATGCCCTAAATAAGGCGAACTTAAAAGTGTCCAATGAGAAATCAAAATTCTTCATGGAAGAAGTAGAATATCTCGGACATATTGTAAAATATAATAAAATAACCACTGACCCGGATAAAAAAATAAAGGCAATAGAAAATTTTCCAATACCGAAAACATTAAAAGACCTCAAAGGTTTTTTGGGACTTACTGGTTACTATAATAGATTTGTAAAAGATTATGCTCAAATTTCAAAACCCTTAACTTTGCATCTAAAAGGAGAAAATGCTCACATTGGTAAAAATAAAAGTAAAAATACAGAGGTTAAACTGGAACAATCAGCCATAGAAGCTGTAAACAAATTAAAAAATAGTCTAAAAGAGCAAGTGGAATTATACCAACCCAACTTTAATAAACCATTTGAACTTACAACAGATGCTTCCAACATAGCTATTGGAGCTGTTCTAAGTCAAAATAGGAACCCAATTTATTTTTTATCTCGTACACTGAGCACCACCGAACAAAATTATAGTACTAACGAAAAAGAATTACTGGCTTTAATTTAGGCATTAAAGAAATTACGTAACTACATATACGGCATAGCTGACTTGACCATCTTTACTGACCATCCGTCATTGACATACGCAATCTCAGACAAAAATCCTAACCCCAAGCTAAAACGATGGAAAGCCATCATCGAAGACTATGGTGCTTAATTAACCTATAAACCTGGTATACAAAATGTTGTGGCGGACGTATTATCACGACAAGCTATAAATACATCATCAGTAGGCACGGTTCATTCAAGTGATAGCTCAAGTGAACAAATAATAAGAACTGTATCACAACCATTTAATGCGTATGGAATACAAATTGAACTCATACCAAATGAAGTATCTGATGAAATACATACACAAATAATATTTCAGAGTAAATTACGTCATATTATCAGATTTACTAACGAGAAAAATTTAATTACCGAACTAAAAAAGTGCACTCAACCCCAAAAAATCACCGCCATATATGCTACAGCTGAAGATTTATTTAAATACGGTAGAATCATAAAGAATACATTCAATACCACCAAATTCGTACACACACCAATAAGATTAAGAGATATAACGAAAAGAGAGGAACAAATTCGATAAGTACAAGAAACACACGAGAGAGCACATAGAGGCTATAAAAATAAAATACACGAACTATTAGAACAATATTACTGGCCGGACATGAGAAAACATTGTAAGGCATTTAATAAGAAATGCACTGCATGTTTGTATGGTAAATACGAACGCAACCCAACAAAAGAACCATTACAACACTCGGATATTCCCGAACATCCAGGGGAATACATACATATAGACATTTATTTCAACGAGCATAAACAGTATCTTGTAGGTATAGATAAATTCTCTAAATACATAGTTATCAGAGACATCGACTCAAAGGCTGATATGGACAGAAAACTTGAAGAAATTCTCATTAATAATTTTCCGAACTGCAAACGATTAATGACAGATAATGAAAAATGTTTGAATACGATCATGGTGAACCAAATGTGTATAAAACATAACATTAAAAAGATACAAACCCCAGTACACAGGTCTAAAGCAAACGGACAAGTCGAACGAGCACACAATTCAATATCGTAACTATCCCGAATTTTTAAGATACATAAAGAAACATCAGCAACGGAGGAGTTATTTCTAGCGGTAAAAGAAATAAACAACTCTACACATTCAGTTACAGGATATAAACCCAAAGATATTTATTTTAATTTAATAAAATTCTCTAAGGAGGATATACAAAATAAATTAAGAAATGCTTCGCAGAAGACACTACAAAGGTTAAATCAAGGATCAAAGCATAGGACATTTCAACAAGGAGATCAAGTGTTGGTAGCTAAAACTAACATCAGAAGTAAGAGCGATAGCAGATACAAAAACACTTAGTTCAGGAAGATCGTGAGGACACTATCTTAACTCAAGGAGGGCAGATCATACATAAAAATAATATAAAAAATTATGTACTTACAAAAAATGAGGATAACATTCCTAACATCACTAATCATGGTCATCACAACCGCAACAATAATTCAAGCAGACGTTAAACTACAAAATCTAACAGGAAAAAAATACGTAGTGAAAAGAGGTGACGACGCATTGTTATTCGACAATTATTCTTATTTATTTCATGTAAGCAACTTAACAAAAATATTCTCGCCGTACAGGCAAGTGCTTAGTGGTAATTACAAGCCTAATGTAGAAGAACAAATTTGGATTGAAAAAATTGAAATTCTTACAAAACAGCTAACAGAGCATAATATTCAGAGAAGAGGAATAAATATTTTAGGTTCCACCTTGAAATTTATTACGGGTATTCCGGATCACGATGATGTTATAAAAATAGAGAAAGCCATTAACACACTAATTGAAAATAATACAAAACAAAAATTAATAAACTCTAGATTCGAAAAAATTCTTAATACAATCAATCGGAAAAATATAAAAAAACCATATAATCTTAGAACAAGTGCATGACCAACTTTTATTAATAACACGAACTATTAATGCAGCAAAAAACAATGAATTCTTATCGGAAGCTTTGGACATGGAGGATTTGAGGGAAGTGATTACGCATGAATTAACAAGAACCCCAATAATTAACATAATAGAATACGAAGCCATACACATCGCTAGAACTTATGAACTCATAATCACCATATACAAATACCCGGTACTAACTAACCAATGTGACTATTTTAAGGTAACTCCAATTAGTTTTAGACACGGAAAAATTGTTACTGACCAGGAAATAGCAAGATGCGGGAAGGACTATGTTAGGATCACAAAGTGTTAAAAATAATTTGGGAAAATATATTTGCAAACGAAACAATAACACGGACGACAACTGTATCATACCATTACTAGAAAATCAGAGCGCTAAATGTTCAACTATTCAAGAGTACAATCAACCGCTATTACAAATTGACGAAGGATTTATATTATTAGACAGAACTCACACTGTAAATAACCATACGACAACAGAAATAACATTAGAAGAATTCACGGACGAAGTACATATAGATAACATAACTTATAAAAACATACATGCCGGATTGCTAGAAGCAATACACACACACTAAACATAGTGAAAGTTTTGAGATAATGAAAATTTTATATACAGACACAGAATATCCATTTAATAACTTAGACTCATTAAAGAAATTTTATATACCTGTAGAAAATCACCCCTTTAGGTTATTTATTTACTTAATAATAATTACAACTGGAATTATTAGTTGTCTATACACAGCTATAAAAATATCCAAATATTGTATAATATACAGACAACGCAAAGCAGACGAAAATTTTAAAGTTCTTTATAGAAATGAGCTAGTAAAGCTACAGGCTAATACAGTTTAAATCGGGACGATTTAATTTAGGAAGGGGAGAGTTAAGGAACACTACAACCTCAAGGTTATTAAAACAAAGATACAAACATAATTTAAGCTAAAGCAAGATCAAGCATGTTAAACTAAAACAAAGATACAAAGCATACTTTAAGACACAAACATTAGCTGTAATAAAACAAAGATTATTTGTAATAAAACAAAACCAAGGTTATTTGTAATAACATGCTAAATTGTAATCGAAACAAAGATACAAACACTTTAGGACAAAGACATTCATTTCAGGGAAATATCAAATGTAAACATATTCTAGAGATAAGAAAATATCACACATTTTTAGTAAACACAATTTACAAACAAACAACCCAAGAAAAGGGTATGTTAATAAAAAATAAGATAAAGAATGTACATTTTCATAACTAACCCTAGTTTAAGCAAACAGGTACTAAAACTCAACATTGTATAAAAAGATTATTTTTAGACATGAGGGCAGTCTAAATTTAACACGAGTCTCAATCGAACATCAGTATTAAACATAAGTGTAGTTTAGATTCATTTTTTAAAGGCATAAATAAAGAAAGCGCATAGCCGCTTAATAAATTAATTTTTTTTTAAATCTAAAAAGAGAAATCTTTAACTAGCTCTAAAGCTATGCGATGCAAATGTTAGAGACATTAAAAAAATATACGGTGCAATAAATGATCAAGAATGTAAAAAAATGTGTGATGAAATAAAGAAAGCAATAGAAGAGAAAAATGTGGAGAATAAGTTGACATATGCTGAACAAATCAAGAAGAAAATAGTGATGCCAGATGCTAATAAACAATCTCCTTTAATCGTAAAACCAAAAGAAAAACAAGCAGCATATAAAACTAAAGAAGAACTAAATAATAAGATAAGCCCTATAAATTTAAAAATTACAAATGTAGAAAACCGGAGAAATGGAACTGTGATCATACAAAGTGAAAATGAGGAGGAGAGAGAAAAAATACGTAATGCAATAGAGAATTAACTTAACGAAAATTATAAAATTAGAGTGCCCAATCCAATCACTATGAAAGTAAAAATCATCGGCATCAGATTTAGCTATACAGAGCAGGAAATACTGGAAAAAATAAAAAAGCAAAACCCAGCATTTAGTAGCGGAAATATAGAAGTTATTGAAAAATACAATTATAAAAGAGATAATAAAATAAAATACAATGTCAAAATATCGGTAGATCATAATACATATCCAAAAATGATGGAAGCACAAAAGGTAAATATTGGATGGGAAAGGTGTAAAGTTGTTAATGGAACCGAAATATTGCAATGCCATAAATGTAGAGGATATAACCATAAAGCAAAAGATTGCAGAAATGAGATTGTATGCCTAAAATGCCATGGAAACCACAAAGCTACAGAATGTGACAAGCAACAAATTACAAAATGTATAAACTGCGTAAGAATAAATAAAAAACTAAATATGGGATTAGACGAAAATCACCTTACAAATGATAAAGAGTGTAAAGTCTATCAAAATAAATTAAATATAAAAATGAGGAGAATGGACTTAACAGCTTAACAATCAAAGACAATTACGGCTTTATACACAAATATACAAGGTCTAACAAATAACTTTAATCAAATAGAACTAATAGCAAATGATGAAAAAATGAATTTTATAATGTTATCGGAAACACATATAACAGAGCGAATAGAAGAAAGTGAAATTCAGATACAAGGATACGATCATATATTGTCAAATTCGACATCATCAAAAACTGGTGGAGTAATTATATATCACAAGAAAGAATGGAAAGTTACAAAGATAGCTGAAAAGATTGAAAACTTGAAATAGGGGATTTCAATATCGATTGGTGCAGTAACACAATATATAAGAAAAAGGTTAAAAGGATTTTATATGATAACGGGCTGAAACAGATAATCGGTGAATACACAAGAGTGACAAGAAATACAAGTACAATAATAGACTATATAATTACAAATACAAAAAATATAAAAGCAAGAATTAGCATATCCGATAAAATATCTGATCACGAAATAATAAATATTGAGATTGAAAAAACATATTGTAGATCGCAAACAAAAATTAAAAAAGAGACAGAAGTTTGGTAGTTGTCCAAAATCCATCAGAGAAACGATGTGGGGTCATAAAAATTTTTCAATGATTTTTTTCATATATCCTAAATACTTTTCCAAAAATGTCGAAATAGATTACATATCTGTGATTTATTAGCTTTAAAATATGGTAGGTCCCATCCCGTAATCTATTTTAGTTTGTCCACAACTACCAAAATCCCTCAGAGAAACGAGGTCACAAAAATTTTTAATGATTTTTTTCATATATCCTAAATACTTATCCAAAAATGTCTAAATATATTACATATCTGTGATTTGTTAGCTTTAAAATATGGTAGGTCCCATCTCGTAACCTATCTTAGTTTGTCCACAACTACCAAAATTCCTCAAAAAAACGATGTGGGGTCATAAAAATTTTTCAATGATTTTTTTCATATATCCTAAATACTTTTCCAAAAATGTCTAAATAGATTTCATATCTGCGATTTGTTAGCTTTAAAATGTGGTAGGTCCCATCCCGTAATTTATCCTAGTTTGTCCACAACTACCAAAATCCCTCAGAGAAATGATGTGGGGTCATAAAAATTTTTCAATGATTTTTTTCATATATCCTAAATACTTTTCCAAAAATTTCTAAAGAGATTACATATCTGTGATTTATTAGCTTTAAAATGTGGTAGGTCCCATCCCGTAATCTATCTTAGTTTGTCCACAACTACCAAAATTCCTCAGAGAAACGATGTGGGGTCATAAAAATGTTTAAATGATTTTTTTCATATATCCCAAAATACTTTTCCAAAAATGTTTAAATAGATTACATATCTGTGATTTATTAGCCTTAAAATGTGGTAGGTCCCATCCCGTAATCTATCTTAGATTGTCCACAACTACCAAAATCCCTCAGAGAAACGATGAAGGGTCATAAAAATTTGTCAATGATTTTTTTCATATATCCTAAATACTTTTCCAAAAATGTCTAAATAGATTACATATCTGTGATTTATTAGCTTTAAAATGTGGTAGGTCCCACCCAGTAATCTATCTTAGTTTGTCCACAACTACAAAAATTCCCTTAGAGAAACGATGTGGGGTCATACAAATTTTTCAATGAGTTTTTTCATATATCCTAAATACTTTTCCAAAAATGTCTAAATAGATTACATATCTGTGATTTATTAGCTTTAAAATGTGGTAGGTCTAATCGCGTGATCTATCTTAGTTTGTCCACAACTACCAAAATCCCTCAGAGAAACGATGTGGGGTCATACAAATTTTTCAATGATTTTTTTCATATATTTTAAATACTTTTCCAAATATATCTGAACAGATGACATATCTGTGATTTATTGGCTTTAAAATGTGGTAGGTCCTATCCCGTAATCTATCTTAGTTTGTCCACAACTACCAAAATCCCTCAGAGAAACGATGTGGGGTCATAAAAAGTTTTCAATGATTTTTTTCATATATCCTAAATACTTTTCCAAAATTGTCTAAATAGATTACATATCTGTGATTTATTAGTTTTAAAATGCGGTAGGTCGCATCCCGTAATCTATCATAGTTTGTCCACAACTTTCAAAACCCCTCTTCATACTCTTTTGTAGGAATATTTAAATTATTTAAATATATCCCAAATACGAAAACATATTTACAGATTTGTCCTAAATACGAAAACATATTTTTAAACATGTCACAAATATAAAAACATATTTGCAAATATGTTTTGACGTAAGTTGTTACGTCGAAACATATTTATCTTGGCATATTAATCTTCACTCACTTGTTTTAAGTGTCATTTAGTTTTATATATTTTTTTAATTATTTGACTATAACAAATAAAAATAAGCAATATAACCAACAAAAATTTATCTTAAAATTATTTAAGGAAAAAAATTGCTCCACTGTTATGTTTACATAAATATTGTATGTCAGACTGTTTCGTGACGTCATTTAACCAATATGGGCAGAAAATTCAATTTTTGTTTTCAGGATGACGTAATCTTGTATTTCTATCATTTTTGCTTTTACCTGTTAAATTAATATGCCTTGGTTATGAGTTACATATGAATGTACGTAACGCTGTGCCATGAGTTTTTATAATTTTAATTTTTTTACTAAATTATGATTTAAACTGCGGATATTATAATGAATTGAAATTAATTTTGGCTTAAGTTCATTTATTTTAATTTCTTAAAACCTTTTTTTTTTTTTTTTGAAAGAAAAATTATTTTAAAAATTCACGCTAGCAGAATGAAATGCTGCACATTCTGGACCGCTACGTCCTACATCAGCATTCTTCGCATCTATCTACTTTTAGTTGTGTAATTATAAACATCATCTATTTAACCAACTAACTTTGTATATAAGGATAAGAGTAGTATTTGTATCAATATTAGTTTTGTTAGACGAAATTTACACACAAACCAAAGTATTTCTTCAACGTTCTCTCTGAATTTCATCCTCTACATTTGTTTTTGCTTTTGTTCCAATCATTGATCGGACACGAATGCAATTTTAATTTTTTTGTCATTCTTACTTATTTTATAGATGCTGCTTCAGTATCATATTGATTGTTATGAGTTAAACATAAATGTACGTAACGCTGTGCCGTGCGTTTTTATAATTTTAATTTTTTATTAAATTATGATTTGAACTGTGGATATTATAAATGAATTGATATAAATTTTGGCTTAAATTCATTAATTTTAATTTCTAAAAACCTTTTTTTTTTTTTAGAAACAAAAATTATTTTCAACTGTATGCGGGCGTTTTTCAAAGAAAACAAGAAAAATTAGACGCCAGCAAAATGAAATGCTGCACTTTCTGGACCGCTACGTCCTTCATCAGCATTCTTCGCATTTATCTACTTCTAATTGTGTAATTGTAAACATCATCTATTTAACCAACTAATTTTGTAAATAAGAATACGAGTAGTATTCATATCAATATTAATTTGGTTGGACGAAATTTACACACAAACCAAAGTATTTCTTCACCGTTTTCTCTGAATTTCATTCTCTACATTTGTTTTTGTTTTTGCTTTTGTTCCAATCATCGATCGGTTCAGAAAGTGCAGCATTTCATTCAGTTCGCGTCTAATTTTTCTTGTTTTCTTTGAAAAACGTCCGCATACATTTGTAAAATAATTTTACTTTCTAAAAAAAGCTTTTTAGAAATTAAAATAAATGATTTTAAGCCAAAATTAATTTCAATTCATTTATTACAGAGAATTTTAAAATTGGATCTTAAGATCTTAATTTGTGGTTTTAACAAGATGGAGCCACTGCGCATACTTCTGGGCAAACCATGGACATGCTGCGTGAAATTTTTGGTGAACGCATAATTTCAAGAAATTCAGATTTTCCTTGGCCTCCTCGTTCATTAGATTTAACTGCGCCCGATTTGTTTTGTGGTGGTGTTTAAACGACAAAGTGTATGTTAACAAACCGCAGAATGCGCTAAATGCCTGTATCAAGCAAAATGGTGGTTA
The DNA here is from genome assembly GCA_937654795.1 of Cistogaster globosa. Lineage (NCBI taxonomy): Eukaryota > Metazoa > Arthropoda > Insecta > Diptera > Tachinidae > Cistogaster > Cistogaster globosa. Next base: position 40,784,476 of record OW569407.1, read on the forward strand.
AATTTCCATAAAATGTATTCAACATATAGAAATAAATCATTTAAAAAACCGTTATTACAAGGGTTACAGGTGTTTAACATCACTAGGTCTTATTTAGGCCTCCCGGTACATATGTACAATTACTTGCACATATTAAACGGCTTAAGAAATTCTTTCCTACTACCTATTAAGTTTTACTGTTTTAAAATTTCGTATGTTTTCTTGCAGGTGGTTATCTAGTATTTATCACTTAAAATTTTTTAAATTAGTAAAGACAACTACCAGAAAGAATAAAAACGAAAAATCTTTACTTAGTACAAACAGATTAAGACAACACCCTGCAACAGTACAAACGAAGTTTGAAAAAAAAAAGCTAAAGAAAATTTAGAGGCAGACGTGGCGTTTAGCCCGTTTCCTTGAAGAGTAAGGACTGATCTTGCTGATTTTTAATAGTAGAGTTTTCGAAACTACGTCTTATCGATTGGCCTATTTAAGTTTTCTATATCTCATCTAGTGCCAATGCAAAGTAGATTTCACCTCAAACAGAACAGACGTCGCTTAATCGACGAATATATGTATATACCAAGGTAAATTTATTTTACTACGTAGTGTCGTCCGCCCAGCTGGTTTGTAGTTGGACATGTCAAAAGTTGTTTATATTTTCCTACTTTTGTTTACGAATTTAAAAAAAAAACACTAACAACAAGCATATGTAGAACAAGGAGAGCGTTTGTTTTTAGACCAATTCTCTTTTGTTTTGTTTTTCTATTTTTGACATTTCCACTCACAAAGTAACAATAAAATGCCATGTTGTTTTTACAAATGTTGTATTTGTTGTAGAGCCGCTATTATCTAGTAAAATAAATGTACCTTGTTATATACTTTACTTTTCTTAAGTGCATATAGTTTTCCACTTATGATTTTTATATGTTTGCTCAGTTCCATTAAGTTATCTTATGACATAGTTGGGCCGCCTCTATTTTGTAAACAAAAGTAAAAAATATCTACCTGACTAATTCTTACTAGGAACTAGAATTATAAGTTTATGCACTTTTTTTTGCTAGTTTGTACAGTACGTGAAGACGATCCAGCAATAATTAATAACAACTTTTAATTACTGAAGAGAACTACGATCTGTGAGTTAGACAAATTAAACATCAAATAAAAGAGTGGTGGTGGTGGACTATTATCACAAAACGTTCATAATATAATAAACCGCAACATTTTATACTCACAGTTAGTTGTATCAATGCACAAAAATATACATGTTTTTATAGCGTACAGAAATTACATGCCTTCCTTACATGCGTACGTATTTGCATACATCCATATCCATATATGTACATATTTACATACGAATGTGTTGATGACAACAAAAAGTCTTTTATAACACCATCACTTCTTCCCTGTTTAAGGTATTTGTATGTTTAAATTTTGTATGTATGTATTTCGTTGTGTTAAAAAAAAAACAATAAAAAAAGCGTAAGGAAATATTTTTCTACATACATACTATGTATGTACACTTGCGAAACATATCACAATTTAAGGGCGTCGTACTGATATAAATATATTTTTTTAAATGAGATATATTGTAATAGCAGTATTTTTATTTAGTAATATATTTTACTTAAATTTTGAGTTTAACTGAATATTTTCCTTATTGTGCAAGTAATTATTTTAGTTAATTTATTTTCATAACACTAAGAATCGATTAAAGCAAAGCTAAATCAAACATTTAAAGTGATGAGAAAAGGATTAACTTTATTTTCCGCACTCACAAATTTGCAAAATATATATCACAGGGTGTTGCGTTTAAGTAAATATTGCTTACTGCACAATTTTCAGTCCACATATATGTAGGTATGTAGTTTTTATCTTAATCGAATGTCAAGCATATTTGTAATCCTAGTAAAATATTTGTGACAAGAGCAAGGAATTGCTATCCCAGGTTTTAAGTAAATGTTCCTTTTTTGTTCACAACAAATATGTATGTTAAAATAACAAATAATGAAAGATACTTGTCACAAAAATCGCAGATCGAAATTTAGTACAAATGTAGGTGCAATTAGACGGCAACACTTCCACATACACATTACTATTAGAGAACTACATGAGTAGATTCACTTTTGCTGTCCACTCACATTTACATTGCTATTGTATTGCATGCACTGTTAACTCTCTAACAATTGACTGTTATTTACTTACCCTTGTTTTTAGTGTGCTGTTAGCGAAAGACATTAAAAATTTCTTGCTGTTGTTTGATTGTGTTGTAGAACACTAAAATAACTCGTAAAAGCTCGTTGTACACAACGTTCGAAAAATAATGTCTGTACTGTTCAACGTTGCCAATATATATTTTTTAATTATTTTGTTAATTGTTTTTGCTGATTATTATTTAATCTGTAAACCCACCCTTAATACCTAATTAATAAACACTTCTTTAATATTTAGTGAAATGAATAAATCTGACATTTGTTACTCTTGAGTATTTTTGAAGTTATATTTTTTGTGTTTTGTATTTCTGCAATTCTATTATTTATTACTTACAAATATGAAAATTGGATTATATTTTAATGAAAAAAAAATAAATAATTTATTTTAAAAGGTATAATGCCTAATACTTGCAAATTAGTGTACAGGATAATAAAATAATCATTTAAGGTATTTCTTAAAGTACTGATTTCAACCAATGTAGTCAATCCAGTTGGGATATTCATAAGAAAAATATTGCATAAACATGCAGAAATATTTTACACAGATGATAAAAACTGTACCTGCACTCTCAACTTATTTAATATTTAAAACTTTTGTAATTAACGATGAATGAGTTATAAAACTCTTTCACCAAAAAAAAAAAATATATATATGTATATATATATATATATATATATATATATATATATATATATATATATATATATATATATACATATATACATATATATATATTTTTTTTTTTTTTGGTGAAAGAGTTTTATAACTCATTCATCGTTAATTACAAAAGTTTTAAATAAGTTGAGAGTGCAGGTAGACAGTTTTTATCATCTGTGTAAAATATTTCTGCATGTACATGCAATATTTTTCTTATGAATATCCCAACTGGATTGACTACATTGGTTGAAATTAGTTTACCTGTCACAAATGGTCAATTTGCATAAGAAATTGCAGTTATTCATTATGTATTCGATGAATAACTGCAATTTTATGTGTTTTATGTGTTTCATTTTCGCAATATTATTTTATGAATTAAACGAGAAAAATAAATTGTGGGTTTTTTGAAACTAAATTTATGCTTTAAGTACGTGCATTTTTGTAAATAAAATTATCTGTTAGTCATATATATAAACTGAATTTAGAAAAATAAATAATTTACAGTTTTCGGACTAACGCGCCATTTTCAACATTTCTTATTATTTCCAAATTTATTATGTTAAATTTTTTAATACACTTTTAATAGTTTTTTAAAGCTGTTTTAAAACTGTGTCAATAGTATATTACTTCTGTTTAAAAGTGTCAAATATATATATATATATATATATATATATATACATTTTGTACCTATTTGCAGGTGACTACGTACCGTATTCTGATTGGCTGTTATATTCAGCTATACATTTCTCTGAAAGTTTGTTTTATTTTTGTATAGCATTATGTCATATAATGAACTTTAACTACTTTTAATGCCTCGCTTTTTAGCAAATTTAAAGTATAACACCAACACGTGTTCTATTTTTGCAACAGGTTATGGGCCTAGAGGAACTCATTTAAAGTGTAAATAATTTGCTATTTGTTGAGGTTGATGGCAATAGTAATTTTCAATCCAAGTACGTAAACTTGTATTGATACTATTTTGTTTCGCCGGTTTGTCCTTTAAGCACTTGAACTTGAAGAACTGTAGAATCAATCAATAAAACACTTTAAATGCCTTAAGAAGATTGATAATTTCTTTATTTTCTTAATTGCTTATATACTAAATTAACTTAACAATAACAAATGGTAAAGTGCATAATAAGCATTTTGCTACCACTGTTGTTCCAAATAAATTATTATTTAATCGCTATAGGTTGTCCCCCTTTTTTTGTTTCTTTTTATTTATGCGGAAGTGGGACAATCAATGACCTCTTTATTATGTTTACAATTAGTAATTGCAAAGATTGCATTTTGATTGATATAATAATAATTAATTTATGTCAATAACAACAGTGACGAGCAAAATTGATACAAATGATTGTGAATTTAAAATAATTATATTTCATTTAATGTTTAAGCAACAGGTTATATATATATATGTATTTTCGATATTATTTAAAAACGTCAAATAAAAACTTTATTAAAATAATATGTTGACCTAAACGTCAACATTCTCCCCCGCGCTACCCGATGGTTGGTGTTATTAAAGTTCAGAACTTGCAAGATCGATGTAGAAAACTCTTGGTGGTGGAACAGGTAGAGATGTTGGTTGATCGCATTTAGAAGTGGCATCATTATGCTTTTTTGAACATAGTTTGAAGATTGAGATGGTTAACAACAACAGTACTGCGATTACAAGTGCAGAATAGGTAACTGCATGATGATGAAGGTTGTTGGACTTGATAAGTGCTGGTAGGTGGACATCCGTTGCTTCGCTTAGCTGTTTTTTCAGGGCATTGAGTTCGCTCTCATGGGTTTTAAGCTGGTAATTGGTAGTGTTAAATATTTTAGTAAATTTCTTTGGTGTGCTTATGTGATCCATGGGCTTCAGTTGAGCATATGAAGTGTTTTGGGAGCTGGATAAATTGTGATAAAGGAGTCCCTAAGGATGCAGCTCGGTTCGACTTCCATTATCCCCGTGCCTTTTATTGTGAGTTGGGTATGTTCGAGACCGCAAACTGCCAACATTTCTAATTTTGAAGTGGTAGCGAAGATCCATTTATTTTAATATTTAAGTTGTGTCCAAGTGGAGTTGCCTACCAATTGGATGAATTTGCATTTGGTCGTATTTCGGTTGTTGAAGATGTCGAAATTTTTTCTGAGTTTGAACTGTTTGTTATTGCATATAAAAGCATCATCCTTAGTCGTGATACAATTCGATATCTCATGGCTTGTGAATGGAATGTATACATGTCTGTGGGAGTTTACAGCCAGAAATGACTCTTCTGTGCTGATTGATACTAAAGTGTTGTGTTTTATACTTGGAATCGGTATTATGTTGAAGAGTTCTAAAAATTGGTGGTCGACTAAAGGCAACATAACTTCAAATATGACTTCGTTCCTTGTCACTGCTCCCTTGGCCTTCATCAACTTATATAGCTGTATTAAGCTGTCATCTGCAATCGGAGTCTTTAATTCGTCCTTTAGTTGAGTTGGGGATAACAACACTGGGCTAATTTTTTCATGGTGTGTGTCGGTTAATACTTTAATGAGTTCTCTTTCAATTCTTTGCAGGTTTATTGCCGTTAGTGTCAATGGTTAGCTAAGAGTAATATTAATTGTGTTTGGCTTATCTGGTCAGATTGCTTGGTTACTGCATTCTCCTGCTCTGTTAATTTATTGACAATTTCCAATATTTTTTCTGCGTGCTGAATTCATCTTGTTTGATGATATTGATAGTTGAATCGATAATAGACGTTTGGTTTTTAAACAGTTGAACAAGATATTCTGTTTCTTCTCTAGCATTCTTGATGGTGTTTGACATTTCATTTGCGTAGTCGGAATCAAGAACGCCAAACAAAGTCCGAGCCACGTTTCCTATAATATTGAATGCTCCCCTCTTTACTCTGCTGTTGTAGAACAGCTCCTTTTCCTGAACCAATTCTTCTTTCATTTGGTTGAAGTTAGTCGCCAAGATGTTGCATGTTGATTGATGTTTAACGTGTGAACATAGTTGTTGCAGGGTATTTACCCCTGACTGGAAGGCTATTAATTCCGAAGTGAATGGTGCTAAGTTGTAGTAAATCATTACTCTCCATTCAGCAGTAACCAGTTGCACATTTCCAATTCCCTCAAAGTACAATCCTGGATCACCATCAAATTTCCTTATTTTGACATTGCTGCATATCGCTACTGGAAGTAAAAGTAAAGTTGTTATTATAGTGATTATCATTGAAGTGGCCATAGTCCTAGATTTTTTAGATGGTGGACTGTCTGCCTCGTCCGCCAGCTTAGAGCATGTTGGCTTGGATGCTCGATTTGTGGGTAGTGCTTCCTCCTGGAGTAAGGGCGCTAATCTATGAACGGGTCTTCGCTTTATTCCGGAGGCTGTTTTCACGTCTGCTACCCTAACTCTGCCATCGGTTCCCTCATAAGTTTTGAGAATTCTACACAGTGGCCATTCCATTACGGGCAAATTATCCTCCTTTACTATGACTAACTCTCCTTCTTTCGCATTTTCGGATGACGTTTTCCATTTTCGTTTTTCTTGTAGATGGTGCAAGTATTCCACTGACCACCTTTTCCAAAAGTCATGTTTTAATTGTGACACCAATTTCCATCTTTTTGCCAACGAGCTGATTGGGGAAGGTGTTTCAGAGTTTACTTGTGCGGTTAGTGGCTCTCCGATTAAAAAATGGCAGGGAGTTAATGCCGCTAAATCGTTTGGGTCACTTGATAAAGGAGTAAGTGGTCTTGAAATCAGAATAGCCTCAATTTCAATAACAACCGTTTCTAGTTCCTCATGAGTTAGCGAGGCCGTTGCTACGCTGCGGATTAATAACTGTTTGGCTGACTTGACAGCTGCCTCCCATAACCCCCCAAAATGAGGTGCTCTGGGAGGTATGAACTTGAATTCGATCCCATCCTTATTGCAAGCTTTGGTTATAGTTTCTTGTGAACGTTCGGAAAATATGGCGTTTTTTAATTCATCGAGCTGATTCCGTGCCCCAACAAAGTTTGTGGCGTTGTCCGAATATATAGTTTGACAACGTCCTCTATGTCCGATGAATCTCTTAAGAGCTCCAATTAATGCTTCTGTAGTGAGATCACTTACTACCTCTAAGTGTACTGCTCTTGTTGGAAAGCAGATGAACACCGCAATGTACACCTTGTGAGGCCTTTTACCTCTTAGTTTGTAGTGGACCAACAGAAGACCACAGTAGTCAACTCCAGATATTATGAATGGCCGCGTTGGAGTGACTCTGCATGCGGGCAAGTCTCCCATTATTTGCTGCATTAACTTTGTCTTGGACCTGGTACATCGGACACATGTTTGAACGATATTTCTGGCCATCGTTTTGCCTTTTATTACCCAAAATTCTTGCCTGGAGATGGATAGAAGCATTTGTGGACCACAATGATGATTATCGTTGTGCAACATTCTCATTATTAATTTGGAAATGGTATCGTTGTACGGGAGAAGCATTGGGTGCCTGGCATTGTATGAAATGTTCAAAGCCTTCAATCTTCCGCCGACTCGTAGTATATTATTCTGATCTAGAAAGGGTGACAATCCACAGATAGGGCTTGCCTTATCGAGCTCCTTCCCGTTATTTAGTGTACGAATCTCATTTTTGAATTCTGAAATTTGCATAGCTCTAACTATGAGATGCTTAGCTGATGTGAGTTCTGGAGGCCTTAGCGCATTGCTAGCCGGTCTTTCTATCCTTGATAATTTGATATTTTTAACAAATCGTACGTATGCTACTACTCTTTGAAGTGTTTTGAATGAATTGCGATTGTTGATTTTTACATGACGTCTTCTAATGGCGTTGAAATTGTAGATAACACACTAGCTTAACTGGGTTTGAATTCCTCGGTGGAGGGTGGTCTCTGATTTTTAGTAAACTCTTTTGGCCACTGGTTCTCGTTGCCGTGTAAAAACATTGGCCCGTAAAACCAGATGCTGCTGCGTAATAGTTGTTCTGGATTTAAGCCCCTTGAGATAAGGTCAGCTGGGTTTTGCTTTGAACTGTCATGTCTCCATTGGACGTTAATAGTTTCTTCTTGGATCTTACTGACTCTATTTGTGACAAAACTGCGAAGTGAGGATCATGCTTATTTAATCCAATGAAGCACTATCTCAGAATCCGACCATAAATATGTGGGCGTTTTTTCGGCTCGTAGTTCCTTTTTTACTCTTGTAGTAAGTTGAGCCCCAAGGAGGGCCGCACATAACTCTAACCTCGGCAAAGTCACCTTTCTTATTGGGACGATGCGTGACTTGGCACATAGAAGTCTCACTATGAGTCTTCCGTCTCGCAGCTTGAACCGTACGTATACTGTAGCGCCATACGCCCTTTCAGAAGCATCTACGAAAGTGTGTATCTGTGTATCGCTTGAAATTTGGCCGTCGAACATATGCCTCTTTGTGTTCAAGTTGTTAAGATGCTGTAGATTTTCTCGGAACGTCGCCCATTGGGCGTTGAGATCTGCTGGTAATGGTTCATCCCATGGGAGTTGTAATTGCCATAGCTGTTGTATGAACATTTTAGCTGCGACCACTACTGGTCCAGCGATCCCTAACGGATCGAATATTCGAGCTACATCTGACGTTATAGAACGTTTGGTAGTTTTATTGGTTCCTTGAATCTCTACTCTGAGACAAAAAATATCCGCCTTAGGATTCCATGTTAATCACAAAATCTTTGTTGATCGATTATCAAAATCTAGGTTCAGCTCTACGTCTTCAGGAGGAATACCAGACAATAGTTTGATATGATTTGCGCACCACTTTCTTAGTTTGAACTCGGCTTCTTGTAGTAGCCTTGTTAATTTTCGTTGCATTTCTATTGCTGTTGTGATGCTATTGGATCCACTCATACCATCGTCTACATAAAAATCATACCTTAATGTCGAAGCGCCTAATGGATATTTCTCCATGTTTCTGTCTGCTAATTGTTGCAGGCATTTTGTCGCTAAATATGGGGCCGCGGAAGTTCCATAGGTTACTGTGTTGAGTTTATATGTTTCCACAGCTTTATTTATATCATTTCTCCAATATATTAGTTGCATATTACGGTCTGCTTGGTCTATTAGGATTTGTCTGTACATTTTCTCAATGCCTGTGCAGAAGACAAGTCGTGGCATTCGAAACCGTAATAGCATTCCAAACTGGTCTCCTTGAGTTGGAGGTCCCACGCACAATATGTCGTTGAGAGCTATTCCTGTCGCGCATTTTGCTGATGCATCAAACACTACTCGGAAATTCGTGGTTGTACTTTCGGGTTTGAGTATGCAATGATCTGGGATGTAATAATAAGGGCTCGTCACCTCTGAGTTGGTTATGCGGGTCATGTGACCCAATTCTTCGTATTGCTTCATAAAGTCCACATACTGATGCCTAAGATCTGGGTTCATCGATAGACGCCTTTCTAAAGCCATTATTCGTGAAAAGGCTAATTTTTTCGTTTCCCCTAGGCAAGTTGGGCTCTCTAGAAAGGGCAGACGTACCACAAATCGACCCTCAGCATTTCTTGTCGTCGTTTGGATAAAATTACATTTACATTTTTTCTCTTCTGCAGTGAGAGCGTTGTCTGATTCAAATTCGTCCAGTCTCCAGAATCTTTGTACAAGCTCGTTTGTAGTTGTTTCGTCTTTATTGTATACTGCACATACTGCTGAGCCGCTGATGTTTTATTTTATTTTTCCGCTTACAATCCAGCCTAGCTTAGTGTTTTTCAAAATGGGTAACTCTGGCGACAGGCGAATTTTACCGGTGGTTAACAATTCGAGGTAATATTCGGCACCCAATAAAATGTCAACATTGGCGGTGCTGTTAAATTCAGGATCAGCCAATTGAATATTTTCTGGAATTGGCCAGGAAGCATGGCTGAATTCTGTTAAAGTTTGGGCCGGAATTATGCTGGGAAGTACAAAAGCTTCGAGTCTTGTGCTGAAGTTGCTTGTTGTAGATTGAAGATCCACGTTAATGCGTTGGTTCGTTTTTCTCGTTTGTCTGCCGATTCCTTCGATGCGTAGAGAGGTCTGCGATGAATTCAGATATAAACGATTTAGTAACCGATTAGTCGGAATATTAATTTGTGACCCTGAGTCTAAAATTGCCTTGAACACTCCAGATCGCCCATTATTGCCTATAATTTTTCCCGAGCCGTGGCCAACAGTACGTATCCCTTTCGTATCCCTGGAAAGTGGGCTTACGGTACCGTTGATGCGTGGGCCTTACCTTCAGTGGAAGATTTGTTTGCTGATGGAGTTAGCGGTTTGGTCTTCTGCGTATTCTTAAGTGGATACTTGTCCAAGTGAACTAGAGTATTATGTTTTTTATTACATTTCCTACAGGAACTCGTTGTGCATGTTTTGACATGTGGCCACCCTTGAAGCAATTAACGCAGATGTTTTGTTGTTGTATTCACCTTAGTCGATCAGGTGCTGACATTGATAAAAATTGGTTACAGTAATATACTTGATGACTTCCATTATTACACATCCTGCAATGATTGTCTTCCTTAGAAGTGGTTGCTGCAGATATAGTTCTTTTTGATGCGATTTGTGTTCGTCCTACTGCTTCTAATGAATCTGGTTTCCAGGAAGCCCAAAAGCTCTTATAATGATGGCAGTAATATCAAAATAAATGAATCTTCGCTACCACTTCAAAATTAGAAATGTCGGCAGTTTGCGGTCTCGAACATACCCAACTCACAATAAAAGGCACGGGGATAATGGAAATCGAACCAAGCTGCGTCCTTAGGGACTCCTTTATCACAATTCAAGGTCATTTTGATTTATCCAGCTCCCGAAAGACTTCATATGCTCAACTGTAGCCCATGGATCACATAAGCACACCAAAGAAATTTACTAAAATATTTAACACTACCAATTACCAGCTTAAAACCCATGAGAGCGAACTCAATGCCCTGAAAAAACAGCTAAGCGAAGCAACGGGTGTCCACCTACCAGCACTTATCCAGTCCAACAACCTTCATCATCATGCAGTTAGCTATTCTGCACTTGTAATCGCTGTACTTTTGTTGTTAACCATCTCAATCTTCAAACTATGTTCAAAAAGGCATAATGATGCCACTTCTAAATGCGATCAACCAACATCTCCACCTGTTCCACCACCAAGAGTTTTCCACATCGATCTTGCAAGTTCTGAACTTCAATAACACCAACCATCGGGCAGCGCGGGGGAGAATGTTGACGTTTAAGTCAACATATTATTTTAATAAAGTTTTTATTTGACGTTTTTAAAGAATATCGAAAATACATATATATATATATAACCTATTGCTTAAACATTAAATGAAATATAATTATTTTAAATTCACAATCATTTGTATCAATTTTGCTCGTCACTGTTGTTCTTGACATAAATTAATTATTATTATTATATCAATCAAAATGCAATCTTTGCAATTATTAATTGTAAACATAATAAAGAGGTCATTGATTGTCCCACTTCCGCATAAATAAAAAGAAACAAAAAAAGGGGGACAACCTATAGCGATTAAATAATAATTTATTTGGAACAACAATGGTAGCAAAATGCTTATTATGCACTTTACCATTTGTTATTGTTAAGTTAACTTAGTATATAAGCAATTAAGAAAATTAAGAAATTATCAATCTTCTTAAGGCATTTAAAGTGTTTTGTTAATTGATTCTACAGTTCTTCAAGTTCAAGTGCTTGAAGGACAAACCGGCGAAACAAAATAGTATCAATACAAGTTCATGTACTTGAATTGAAAATTACTATTGCCATCAACCTCAACATTTGGTGACCCCTACCTAGCCTTTTTAATTCATTTAGTTTCCCCCCACCAGTGGTAAGGAACGTTTTAGAATTTTGAAGAAATTAAACAAACACGCAACCACACAGGACCTAATGAAGCAGCAGGTGGTTAACGCAGGCGAGATTAAAAGTGTTATTGCAACCATAAGAAAGGCTCCAATATGAAGGAGATCACAAGAATTTTACCAGACAAAGCAGAGTGAATTAATTGCTCTATGGGAGACGTTTGAAAAAAGGGAAATAGAATTCGGAATGATGCCACGCTTTCGGAGGAGGATTCTTATATCACAAGGGACCTTTACAAATCCGTTGGTGAAAAATATAGTTCAACTAGGGAATATATTGAACAACAACTAAAAAAATGGGCGACGCCGTACACCAAGCCTGTGCCATCCACAAGATCACCTGTAACCGTTACAGTCGATCAGCCTGAACCACAAGGAACTTCAGGTCTAGCCAGAAGAATAATCGCGCGTATGACAGCTTTAACACGGTTGTTGCATGGTTTAGAATCAATTGAGCAAGGGCAGCCAAAACAATTTTATGAACTAAAGTCAGATACCATAAAAAATTTATGGTCTCAAGTCCAAAATCTGTATGACGACATGTGGCAACAAACTGACGATCCCTCGAGACTAGGATTATATCAAAATGAATACAATGAACTTGAAGACTTAGTCCAACGCCATTTAATTTACCTTGCCATTTTGGCAGATCAGCACAAACAAACCAGAGATGACGAATCTCATCCAGAAAGCAATTTAGCCACATACAGCTCGTTGCCTCTGTTGGAGTTGTTTGTAAGCAAGGAAACACTTCTATTTATTTATTTTATAATTTTTATTTATTTATATAGCCTGCAGGGTCCCGTAGGAATTTCAGGCTATTATCTAAGTATATTAATTTTATTTAATTATAACCTGCAGGGTCCCGTAGGAATTTCAGGTTATAAGTGTTTCTTCTTACTTCTAGTTTACAACTCCTTTTAATAATTATTTATCGCTATTTATACTAAATTCTTAACGCTAAAAATGCTGATTAAACAGCATTTCTTAAAAATAATTTAAATAATTAAATTGCTTACTTGCTAAATAGTCATATTTCAATAGTACATTAAATTAACTTATAAACAAAGTTTAAAAATACGAGGGTGCCTCTCAACATCCCTCCCCCCTTATCGGAAACTGCGTCCCTGCGTGTGGTGTTGATGTTGCTGCAAATGGAGAGCTAGCGTTCGTATATGAAGGATGCGTCTTTTGCTGCTTATTTGAGATGCGTTGTTTTTGTGTTATGTCACCTTCTTTCCGGAAAACTAACTGGATTTGTATAAATTGGTGGGGCTATAGTTGTATATGATTTGTTTTTCTCAACTCGGAAATCTTCACAGCATAGCCGTAATAGAATAAAATTCTTCTCCTTAGTTTCTCTTTTTTTTTTTTTTTTTTTTTTTTTTTTTTGTTTGTTGTATCACTTCTGATCTTCTTTAGTTGTTAAAAAGAAAGTCACGTCCTAAACGTTGTCGCTTCTTTTTCAATAATTCCTTTATTAGCCGTATGTGTAATACCCATGTTTTTTAAATTCTGCAAAATAGCCAACATCTTGTGACACCTTCAAATTATTTGAATCACATATATCATGATCATCTTTTCGTAAAACCAACTCATGCGAATGTGGACAATCAATGTTGGTCTGAAATAGACTGCATCTTATTATAGTCGGTCCTTTATAACCAACCAATTCAACTTCGGGAAAAGTTTTAGTATTTCTTTTATATTCAATGCCATTCAAAGAACCATGTATGGTATATCGGAATTGTATCGAAACGAAATATTTCCACCGGCTGCTTGCTTCATATTCATATTTTACCTGCGTATTCTGCGAGGTGTTGTCACAAAGGTGGCGGTTGTGTTGCCTCTACTACATATGGCTAAACGAAGCTTTAAATACACTTGTTTTTACCACACTTCAGGAAAAAAATCGTAGCTCGTGACCACAATAAAAACACTTCGTTTTAGATCATAAGGTGCTTTTTGGATAAGGTTCAGCATCTGCTAATGATAAATTTAATTAAATAAAGTGAGGAAAATCATGATTAAGATTTTTAAAGTTGTTCATTCACTTTAGAGACAATAAAGCCCTCTAAGTTAAAAAAAATTTTCTAGTGCCATGTTTCCGTATTTTTTGTTGATTTGTTGCTACTCCATTGGGGGCTGGACAAGATGAGTCCATGTTGTTAGTTGACACGCTAAGGTTTCGCTTATTGTGTTGGAGAACACCACACGTAATCCCAGCTTATTTTAAAATTTTAAAACTAAAAAATACTAAAATTCTTAAAACCCATCTCTTTCAAATTGTTAACAAAAACAAAAAAAAATCGTAATTTAAAATTGTTTACAAAAAATTATATTGGTAATAAATTATTTACAATAATATATAAGGGTTTTGGTATTTTAATGCTATAATTTAAACATAAAAAACATTATTCTTCCTTTGTTTGCTACTCTTACAAAAAATTTTTTTTTTTTTTTTTTTTTTTCTTTTTTGCTACTTCTAAAACAACATAAAAAACTTATAAATATTTTGTATGTTGTTGTAAGTATTTATGAATCTTTTCTTTTTATATATATATATTTTTTTTTTATTTTATTATTTTTTTTTTGTTACCAAGCAAGCATTTTAATGCCTATTGAGCTTGTTCATATATATTGGATTTTGAAAACAATAGTCCAAACCTCTGAATCAGGCGTTTTCCAATATATATCTTTATACACCTATATATGTGTATACATATCAACACAAATATACGTGCATACATATAAAGATACAACACATATGTATGTGTATACAGATATATATATGTCTATCTATAATACATCATATATATTATAATACATTATATATATATTATATATATTATATATATTATATATATTTATTTATAATATATCTATTTTAAGAAAGTTTTAACTTAATGTTTGTTGGGTGAAACACAAAAGACCCAAAATAAACACAAAAGTATGTTAACAAATGTATATACATATATATATATATATATATATATATATATATATATATATATATATATATACATATATATATATATATATATACATGCTATAAAGTTTACGTTTAATGCTGAGAGTAGCACTTTTGAAAATATTAATCTTTTTTTTTTTTTTTTTTTTTATTTATGGAATTTATATTATTACATAAAATTATTATCGTCCGGCCAGTGACACAAAAAAAGTGTTGCGTATGCAAAAATGCAGTGAACAATTTACAAAACAACACCAAGAATAACAAAAAAAAAAATGCACAAGAAATCAGAAACAAAAATTTTAAACAAAAAATACATTTTTACTCAAATTTCAAATTAACAAAACATTTGCTGCTTAAAATAAATCAGTGTTTAAAAATGTTAAACAGAGAATATTTTTTTTCTTTCTTTAAAACCAACTTCACGCTATAAACTAAATACTTTAAAACATTTGCAATGAAATATCAAAAGTAAAGCACAAAATGTGGTGCTTAAACGTTAAAAGTTGTTTGTTAATTTGAAATATTCCAAGTGAGATTTTGTAAAAATGTCATTTAGTTTCAAAAATTAAAGGCATATTTTTCAAGAAGACTCAAATTTAATTCAAAACATTTGCAAATATTATCATTTACTGCCTTTTTCTTAGTTTTTTTGCAATATTTACCTTTAGCTGAAATTGTATCTATTTTGGAATTAACTTCATCAATTATAGGCCATTATATATCACTGTTTTTATGACAATTGTAGCAGTTTTGTGCTAATAAACAACTTTTCAATGTAAATTTTCCTTAGTCAGGAACTCCTCCTTTTAAAAAACTTTAGTGCAGGGTGCGTATTTAGACTTCAATTTATAATTTTTACCTTCCTTCTGTGACACTTTATTTTCTTTATTTTGTTCATATAATTATTTTTTACTGATATTTTCTTATACTTTGAACTCATAACCCTTCTGGTTTTTCCTTTTTTTTTTTCATATATTCTCCTACCGTTATTTTAACTCATTTTCCTTTGTTTCTTTACATTTTTTTTTTACATTACATTACATTTTATTTTATAATTCCTTGGTTTTTCCCCCTTTCTGACTATATATTTTCATACTATTTATTCTTGTTCGTTAATATTCTTCCATTATTTCCCTTATATGACCCTGTGGTCTTTTTTCTCCTTTCTATTTACTTATATAGTTTATCCTTTATCGCCCTCATATTCCACTTTCGTCCCGTAGCTTTGGTTTCGAGCCAAAGTATCTAGGATCAGAAATTGGTTGGCTGATGCACTTTGTAGCGTATTATACGATTTTCTTTTACTATATTACCCTTTTTTTTTCTCTCTTTAATCTCATCAACCTTTGTTCAATTTTGCCTATTTGTTACTACCCTTTCATATTTTACCTCGAAATGTTTCTTCGCATACCCCATGGCACTTGCCGTCAGTTGAAAACGTATCGAATTTTCGCATTAAGTTCAATGTTTCAGGCAAATTACCGATGGCGGTGTTGTAAAGTAACTAAATCAGTGTTTTATGAGTAACTCACTTGTACTTCCGCTTAAATCCTTTGTAGCTTTAGTTTCGAGCCAAGATAACCAGAAAATAAACGGAGTAACTGATACTCTTTAAACTCAACAGAAGAAAAAAAAAATCCTTACAAAAAATTACCTTTTTTAATTATTCGCAATCTAACCCTTTGCACCCTGCCACCTTTTATAAATTCTTTATTTTACTGGTTTTATCAAATTATTATGACAAACCTTGTCTGAGTTCCTTTGTCGTATTCTTACATTGACAGGTGTAGGTATTCCCGTGACTTCATAGGGACCCAACCATATAGGTGAAAATTTATTTTTTCGCGCCTGGTTTTTTAGCCAGACCATTTGTCCGGTCTTAAACTGTCTAGTCTTTGTGCCCTTGTCATAATATTTTTTTGATTTTTCTTTTGCCCTAACCTGGTTCTGTCTCACCACTTCATAACTTCGTTGAATTTGGTATTTAAGTATTTTGCTGTAGTCATCTATGTTATAGAGGGGTGCTGGCTGCTTTTATAACCTGACAGGTATTTCAAATTCGAATCCGTACAGTACCTTGTTGGGTGTTTGCTTAGTAGACGAATGTCTTGTGTTATTGTGTACATGCATGGCATGATGCAGCCAATCATCCCAATTAGTTCCGTCAAGTTTCACAAAACTTCTTAAATACTCTGCAAGAGGTCTATGGGTCCTTTCCAGAGATCCATTAGATTGAGGATGATACGGAGTTGTATATATGTTTTTTACTCCAAGCAATTTGCAAACTTCCTTGAACAATCTTGAATTGAAGTTGCTTCCATTATCTGTCACGAGAACTTTGGGGATGAAAAATCGGGCAATTATTTCTCGAAAGAACTGCCTTGCTACCGTTGCCGCTTCCATGTCTGGGATAGCTGCGCAAGCTAGGTATTTTGAAAAATCGTCCAAAAAGGTTACTATATATTTGTTGCCACTTGATGATTCAGGTAAGGGCCCAACAATATCCATGAAAATTCTTTCAAAAGGCATATTGGGTGTTGTGGTCAGGGTCATTGGCATCCTGTCTATCCTCGAGCTTTTATTTTGCTGGCAAATCTTGCAGGAGGCTACATACTTTTTAATTTGACTTTGCATTCCAGCCCATTTGTATTGTGCTCTAATACGGAAATAAGTTTTTAGCGCACCTTGGTGGCCTCCTAATGGCGTGTCATGGAACGTTGTAATTACCTTCTTTATATCTTCTGCATCTGTTAAATATGTGGTATTATCTTCTTCTTCATGATTTTTATTCGTCTCCACTGCACTTGTCCTATTTGGAGTTTCCACACCTCTTGATTGTGCTCTCGTTATTACACCTATGTTTACTTCTTCCGTTGGAAGGCGGCTGAGAGCGTCCGCATTTTGATTCGTCTTGCCTGGTTTGTAGCGAATCTCAAAATCGTATTCTAACAATTTCAGTCTTAAACGACCCAATCTACCTTCCTGATCCCTTAGGTTAGCTATACCTTTCAGGGGTTTGTGGTCAGTGAATACCGTGAAATATCTGCCGAGCAGATATGGTCGAAACGTTTTTGTGGCCCATACAATGGCCAGCAACTCCCTCTCTATTGTGGAGTATCGTTTTTCTGTATTCCTTAATACTCTGCTAGCGAAATAAATTGGTAGGTCACTTCCTGGCTCTCCTTGAGAAAGAATTGCTCCTAGAGCTCCATTACTGGCGTCTGTTGTCAAAATGAAAGACTTGCTAAAATCAGGATATTGGAGGAGAGGAGGGTTTGTCACAGCATCCTTCAAATTGTCCATTGCTTCCTGGCACTCTTGTGTCCACTCTAATTTTGTATCCTTTCTCAACATTTTGTTAAGAGGTAATGAAATTCGTGCCGAGTTTGGAATGAACTTTCTGTAGTAATTCATCAGCCCCAAAAATGCTTGTAGCTCCTTGATATTTTTAGGGGGTGGTATATCTTTCACTGCCCTAGTCTTATTTGGGTCTGGCAGAACCCCTTTTTCTGAGCACTGGTGGCCAAGATAGATAATTTCTCTCTGCAGGAAATGACATTTTTCGGGGTGTAATTTTAGGTTGTATTTTCTTAAGACCTCCAAAACTTTTGTTAAACGTGAATTATGGTCCACTAAGTTTCTGCCATATATAACAATATCGTCCAAATAAACGAAACAGTCAATTCCTTGTAGCCCGGTTAGTATTGAATTCATTATCCTTTGAAAAGTAGCTGGTGCACCCGTCAATCCGAAAGGCATACGGTTAAATTCATAGTGCCCTAAGTTGGTACTGAAGGCGGTTTTTTGCTTGTCATTAGGATCCATTAATACTTGATGGTATCCACTTGCTAAATCGAGAGTAGAGAAATACCTGCTGCACCCTAATTGGTCTAAAATCTCATCGATTCTTGGTATTGGGAAAACCTGTTTTACTGTCGCTTCGTTCAGTTTTCTAAAATCTACAACCAATCGCCACTTTTTTTCGCCGTGTTGTCCTGCTTTTTTGGGTACCAAAAGAACCGGGGAGTTCCATGGAGAATTGCTGGGTGTTATTACATTATCCTTTAGCATTTGGTCTACCTGTCTGTTAATTTCAGTTCTGTGGACTTCTGGTAGTCTGTATTGTTTAATGTTTATTGGGGGTTGATTTGCTTCCGTGGGTATTTCATGTTTCAATACAGTAGTGTAGGTAAGACTGTCACCAGGCAGTTGGAAAATATCATCGTATGTCTTTAAAATATTCTCGATTGAAAACCTCTCTTCTGGGTTAAGACTTTGGCTTAGTTTCACCGTTTCCAAAAGTAGTTTTTCTCTTTTCAACCTTTTTCCAGAATCTATTATATTTATTGTTGCTAATGGCTTCATCTTATAGTCCCTGTAGCTTTCGTAGCTCAGGCTTATTTTTTCACTTATATTTATGGCCGTGTTATTCGTGTTCAGAATGGGTACAAGAGCTGCTCCGGCTTTCACTGTTGTTAGAGTTGCACCCACGAAAACACCTGGCAAAATTTCTGACTTGTCTATGACAATGTCACCATTAATGGAGTTTACTATAACTGATGCAATTGTTTGTGAACGCTCTTTGATAGAAAATTGTTCAGCTAAGTATATTTGTGATGATTTTCCTTCTGGGACAAGTGGTAGTGAAATCACTTCTTGTCCGTTTTTAAAAAATCTTAAATTTTTATTAATTGTGTCTGTCACTGATCTGTCCCACATCATATCTCTTTCTAGCAAACCATCTGCTGGAAGTTTGGTTCCTTCGGGCACCACGTGCATTTGTAGTGAAAAATCTTCCAGGCCTTCAAGCTGAGCAATTATTGTCCCCTTTGATGTTATGTTTCCTCCGAAGGCTCCTAACAAACTCTTTTGATTTCGTTCATCTATTTTAACGTGGGGTGCCAAAGCCTCTGCCCTCACTAATGTAGTGTCTGCTCCTGTATCTACCAGCAAAGACAGACTTCTATTTGCTGCTTCCCTGCAAGGAAAATTTATGAATGCATCGTTCTTTTGTTCTGTACGAAGTTTTTGCTCCTTTTGTGACTCTGATTTGAAAGTGAAATAGTTTGTGCAGGTTTCTGGAATGTACGTGTGTATATTCTCACTCCAGTGTACTTTTTTGTTGTTTTTAATTGTGGTGCTCAGTCTACATTTCTCCCCACCTGGCATGACCCTTGACATAGACCTCAAAAACAATTTGTTTTTGTGGTCGCTCTTTTCTGCGTCTTCTGGCGTTTTAGATGCTAAAGTCTTCGAAAGTAAGTAAGAATTTCCGGCATCCCAGCCTCTTAGTTTTGGCTGGGCCGCCTTGAGTTTCCCGAATTATTTCGGTTGTTGGCCACTTCTCGTACGTTGTTATTTCTATTGCCCCTATTGCTGATGTTACTTCTTCCTCCACTTCTATTAAACATATTATCATGATAGTAATTTTCCGGGCACCTTGACGCAAAATGTCCAAGACCATCACAATTGTAGCACCGTTGCTCTCTTCTATTCATGTCACCAAAACGATTATTGGCCTGGTTTTGACTTGATGATTGCAATGAGTTTTGCGCTCTACCTCTGCGGTCAGGGTCCTGACGACTTCTATTAATATTATTGTTGGATTGTTCCTGGCGTCTTCCCTTATTATAGTTAGTGTTGTTTTGCCGTCTAAAACATTCGTTTAACAAATGTCCCTGCCTATGGCAAAAATTGCAGAATTTTGGGGAACCCACAGAATTCCTTTGTGTGTAATCCACCGGCATTGAGTTGTTAACCGTTTGCTGTCTTAGTGAGAGTTGTCTAACTTCATTCACTAATTGTTGGACTGTTTCGTACAACGGTTCCTGGGCTTGCACTGTCATTACATTTGACAATCGCATGTTGGCGCCTAAAAGGTTTTGTGCATCCTTTGTAATCTTCAACAATTCAGATAATTTGTCATTTTCATGCCCAATGAACCTGGATACCAATTTCGGGTCACGTAAGCCCCTTATATAACTTCTTACCGCTGATTGATTGCAGTGGTCCATCATAGATTTCCGATGCGATGCATCCTGCCATTGTGCAGCAATTAATTCTGTTGCGTCTATAAGAAGCCTTTCTAATCTTTCGCCAAATTCATACGCGCTTTCCGTCGATGCTTGCTTACTGCTAAATATTAACTCTTGCATTTCATTAAGGGTTTTGGACTTTATAAATTTTTCTCTGACAGCTAAACATAGGGCTTCTATTGTTCCAAAATCTTTGTTGTGCAAATATGAGTAGGCGTTCCCAAAAAGTCTTGTTTTTATACATTTTAGCAGGTCGACTACACTACCTGCTTCCAAAAGTTTATCTTTCGCAATCATACAGCCCTCAATGAATTTATTTGATTCTGTCGTAAGCTCTGGGCCATCTGCACCGTAGAAAATTGGCACCATGTGTGATACATTTTTCAAAAGTTCCGTAAAAGACGTCATATTGTTGGTTGAAATTTCTTCACTTATTCTGTCTGTAGTTTGTATTTCTCTCGGCGATGGTGAGCGCCTCTTCAAAATTTCATGTGCCGATGCTACCAATGTATCAAATTCTCGAATTAATGTGTTGTCTATCCCTTCTGTCCTCTTC
This sequence comes from Cistogaster globosa, assembly GCA_937654795.1. Taxonomy (NCBI): domain Eukaryota; kingdom Metazoa; phylum Arthropoda; class Insecta; order Diptera; family Tachinidae; genus Cistogaster; species Cistogaster globosa. Next base: position 40,805,750 of record OW569407.1, read on the forward strand.
AAATCATCGAATGTTTCTTTGTATTGTGCTAGCTCGCTAAATTTTTTAGATGTCGTCTCTGTGGTATAGCCTCTGCTCCTTGCCTTTTTTGCATTTATTATGATGCTCCGAGTTTTGGATATCAGGTCACGAGCCGTTTCTTTCTCCTCTATACGAGTATCCTTATTATTAATCTCCTCTGCCTGCTCGTCAGTAACCGTAGAAATGCCGTCTGTGTGTCCTATTGTTATATAAGGAACTCTGGAATCCTCTTCTGTTAATTCTTCCCTTATTGATGGAGTGGGTGACCTAGTCTTGTGTATAATGTCGAGCTCACGCTTTGCATTTCCTAAAGCTGTTTGTAATCTTTGTACGGTGTCGTCTTGTACGTCTATTTGCTGTTGTTGTTTCAGTTGTTTTTTAAATTCATTCTCACTTAACCCCTTTTGTCTCAATTTTTCAACCAACGATGCGTTTTCTTCTACTGCCTGCTCTAATAAACTGTCCGTATAATTAATCTGTTCCCGTAATTTGCGGCTCTGTTTTTCTAAAAGTCCCTTGGTGACCTCCAATTCTTCTATTCTTTTACAAAAATCTGCCGACTGGTTCTTATTAAGGTCTCCTATCAATTGTAGCACATAACCAACTTCCTCTAATTTTGTTAGTTTCTGGTGCCTTATATTGTCCCTATGCCTTTCTGTAAATTCCTTTCCTTGTTTCAAACTATTTAATTCTGTCCATGCGAGAACCTGCAGACTGTCAACCGAATAGTAATACTTATTGATCTTAGATAGTAATTCGTCCTTCCTTGATTTCGGGTTGTCCATTTACAAATCTAAAAATTTTAAAGGCATACTTACCAGCACCAAAAACATTTCCGTAATTGTCTTCAAAAGTAAAAAAAAAAAAATGTACTGATCGCGACGTTTACTCTATACAAAATTTAAATTTGCCTTGCTTAATGTGGCTTAGGCCTGTGGCAATTACTTTTCAATTCCACCACTTTGTATTTTGGCAAAGATCCCAAAGGCGTACTGGTATACAGATGCTTAATGACCCCTAGGAATTCACCTCTATACTTAGTGGTTTCTTTAAATTTTTCTTTGCCACCGACCTAACCGATTTTGTTTACAAGCAAAACAAATCGAATCAAAACTTCTCCCAATGTGGCCAAAGTAATTAGCAGTTTACTAATAATTCCACCAATTCACACTTCTTTGAAGACACTAAAGGCGTACTGGTATACAGATCCTTAATGACCCCTAATGCTTCACTTCCGTATTTATATGGTTTCCTTACTTTCGTTGCTATGAAATTATTGCCACATTCGGAAAGGATTCAAAATCAATCAAAATTCTATAACCAAATTTTATTCCTGGAGGGTCCCTTAGGAATCGCAGGATATTTATTCTTTTATTACCGGCTGCGCCAAAATGTTGGAGTTGTTTGTAAGCAAGGAAACACTTCTATTTATTTATTTTATAATTTTTATTTATTTATATAGCCTGCAGGGTCCCGTAGGAATTTCAGGCTATTATCTAAGTATATTAATTTTATTTAATTATAACCTGCAGGGTCCCGTAGGAATTTCAGGTTATAAGTGTTTCTTCTTACTTCTAGTTTACAACTCCTTTTAATAATTATTTATCGCTATTTATACTAAATTCTTAACGCTAAAAATGCTGATTAAACAGCATTTCTTAAAAATAATTTAAATAATTAAATTGCTTACTTGCTAAATAGTCATATTTCAATAGTACATTAAATTAACTTATAAACAAAGTTTAAAAATACGAGGGTGCCTCTCAACACCTCTACCAAAGGTAACAATACCGAAATTTAACGGGGATTATCTGAGTTGGCAACCTTTTTACGATATGTTCAATGAAATGATCCATAAAAACGCAATGCCAGCGATACAAAAAATGTGGTTTCTAAAAACGAATATAACAGGTGAAGCCGCAAGGCTGATACAAAATCTGTCGTTAACAGAAACAAATTATGAAACGGCCTTGAAAACACTCCAGGATCGCTTCAATAACCCACGAATACTAGCAAATAATATCATAAATATATTATTGGGCCAGTCAAAAATACCTGAAAATCCTTCTGCTGCAACTATAAATGGATTACACGACACAACACGCGAGTGCATTGCAGCACTCAACAATCTGAACATAAACATATCGACATGGGACCCCTTGTTAATCAACATTTTGATCAAGAAACTTGACCAAGGTACACATGCGTTATACGAGCAATCGATACAACAACCAAAATTACTGCCATCATTAGAAGAGCTTTTGGGCTTCCTGGAAACCAGATTCCAGTCATTAGAAGCAGTAGGACGAACACAAATCGCATCAAAAAGAACTCTATCTGCAGCAACCACTTCTAAGGAAGACAATCATTGCAGGATGTGTAATAATGGAAGTCATCAAGTATATTACTGCAACCAATTTTTATCAATGTCAGCACCTGATCGACTAAGGTGGATACAACAACAAAATCTCTACGTTAATTGCTTCAAGGGTGGCCACATGTAAAAACATTGCACAACGATTTCCTGTAGGAAATGTAATAAAAAACATAATACTCTAGTTCACTTGGACAAGTATCCACTTAAGAATACGCAGAAGACCAAACCGCTAACTCCATCAGCAAACAAATCTTCCACTGAAGGTAAGGCCCACGCATCAACGGTAGCGTCAGCTCACTTTCCAGGGATACGTACTGTTGGCCACGGCTCGGGTAAAAATTACAGCCAATAATGGGCGATCTGGAGTGTTCAAGGCAATTTTAGACTCAGGGTCACAAATTCATTTTGCGACTAACCGGTTACTAAATCGTTTATCTCTGAAACCATCGCAGACCTCTCTATGCATCGAAGGAATCGGCAGACAGTTGAGAAATACGAACCAACGCATTAACGTGGATCTTCAATCTACAACAAGCAACTTCAGCACAAGACTCGAAGCTTTTGTACTTCCCAGCATAATTCCGGCCCAACCTGTAACAGAATTCAGCCATGCTTCCTGGCCAATTCCAGAAAATATTCAATTGGCTGATCCTGAATTTAACAGCACCGCCAATGTTGACATTTTATTGGGTGCCGAATATTACCTCGAATTGTTAACCACCGGTAAAATTCGCCTGTCGCCAGAGTTATCCATTTTGAAAAACACTAAGCTAGGCTGGATTGTAAGCGGAAAAATAAAAGAAAACATCAGCGGCTCAGCGGTATGTGCAGTATACAATAAAGACGAAGCAACCACAAACGAGCTTGTACAAAGATTCTGGAGACTGGACAAATTTGAATTAGACAATGCTCTCACTACAGAAGAGAAAAAATGTAAGCAAAATTTCATCCAAACGACGACAAGAAATGCTGAGGGTCGATTTGTGGTACATCTGCCCTTTCTAGAGAGCCCAACTTGCCTAAGGGAAACGAAAAAATTAGCCTTTTCAAGATTAATGGCTTAAGAAAGGCGTCTATCGATGAACCCAGATCTTAGGCATCAGTATATGGACTTTATGAAGCAATACGAAGAATTGGGTCACATGACCCGCATAACCAACTCAGAGGTGACGAGCCCTTATTATTACATCCCACATCATTGCATACTCAAACCCGAAAGTAAAACCACGAATTTCCGAGTAGTGTTTGATGCATCAGCAAAATCCGCGACAGGAATAGCTCTCAACGACATATTGTGCGTGGGACCTCCAACTAAAGGAGACCTGTTTGGAATGCTATTACGGTTTCGAATGCCACGATTTGTCTTCTGCACAGACATTGAGAAAATGTACAGACAAATCCTAATAGACCAAGCAGACCGTAATATGCAACTAATATATTGGAGAAATGATACAAATAAAGCTGTGGAAACATATAAACTCAACACAGTAACCTATGGAACTTCCGCGGCCCCTTATTTAGCGACAAAATGCCTGCAACAATTAGCAGACTGAAACATGGAGAAATATCCATTAGGCGCTACGACATTAAGGTATGATTTTTATGTAGACGATGGTATGAGTGGATCCAATAGCATCACAACAGCAATAGAAATGCAACGACAATTAACAAGGCTACTACAAGAAGCCGAGTTCAAACTAAGAAAGTGGTGCGCAAATCATATCAAACTATTGTCTGGTATTCCACCTGAAGACGTAGAGCTGAACCTAGATTTTGATAATCGATCATCAAAGATTTTGGGATTAACATGGAATCCCAAGGCGGATATTTTTTGTCTCAGAGTAGACATTCAAGGAACCAATAAAATTACCAAACGCTCTATAACGTCAGATGTAGCTCGAATATTCGATCCGTTAGGGATCGCTGGACCAGTAGTGGTCGCAGCTAAAATGTTCATACAACAGCTATGGCAATTACAACTCCCATGGGATGAACCATAACCAGCAGATCTCAACGCCCAATGGGCGACGTTCCGAGAAAACCTACAGCATCTTAACAACTTGAACACAAAGAGGCATATGTTCGACGGCCAAATTTCAAGCGATACACAGATACACACTTTCGTAGATGCTTCTGAAAGGGCGTATGGCGCTACAGTATACGTACGGTCCAAGCTGCGAGACGGAAGACTCATAGTGAGACTTCTGTGTGCTAAGTCACGCATCGCACCAATAATAAAGGTGACTTTGCCGAGGTTAGAGTTATGTGCGGCCCTCCTTTGGGGCTCAACTTACTACAAGAGTAAAAAAGGAACTACGAGCTGAAAAAACGCCCACATATTTATGGTCGGATTCTGAGATAGTGCTTCTTTGGATTAAATAAGCATCATCCTCACTTCACAGTTTTGTCGCAAATAGAGTCAGTAAGATCCAAGAAGAAACTATTAACGTCCAATGGAGACACGTTAGTTCAAAGCAAAACCCAGCTGACCTTATCTCAAGGGGCTTAAATCCAGAACCACTATTACGCAGCAGCATCTGGTTTTACGGGCCAATGTTTTTACACGGCAACGAGAACCAGTGGCCAAAAGAGTTTACTAAAAATCAGAGACCGCCCTCCACCGAGGAATTCAAACCCAGTTCAGCTAGTGTGTTATCTACAATTTCAACGCCATTAGAAGACGTCATGTACAAAATCAACAATCGCAATTCATTCGAAACACTTCAAAGAGTAGTAGCATACGTACGATTTGTTAAAAATATCAAATTATCAAGGTTGAAAGACCGGCTAGCAATGCGCTAAGTTCTCCAGAACTCACGTCAGCTAAGCATCTCATAGTTAGAGCTATGCAAATTTCAGAATTCAAAAATGAGATTCGTACTCTAAATAACGGGAAGGAGCTCGATAAGGCAAGCCCTATTTGTGGATTGTCACCCTTTCTAGATCAGACTAATATACTACGAGTCGGCGGAAGATTGAAGGCTTTGAACATTTCATACAATGCCAGGCACCCAATGCTTCTCCCGTACAACGATACCATTTCCAAATTAATAATGAGAATGTTGCACAACGATAATCATCATTGTGGTCCACAAATGCTTCTATCCATCTCCAGGCAAGAATTTTGGGTAATAAAAGGCAAAACGATGGCCAGAAATATCGTTCAAACATGTGTCCGATGTACCAGGTCCAAGCCAAAGTTAATGCAGCAAATAATGGGAGACTTGCCCGCATGCAGAGTCACTCCAACGCGGCCATTCATAATATCTGGAGTTGACTACTGTGGTCCTCTGTGGGTCCACTACAAACTAAGAGGTAAAAGGCCTCACAAGGTGTACCTTGCGGTGTTCATCTGCTTTTCAACAAGAGCAGTACACTTAGAGGTGGTAAGTGATTTCACTACAGAAGCATTCATTGGAGCTCTTAACAGATTCATCGGACGTAAAGGACGTTGTCAAACTATATATTCGGACAACGCCACAAACTTTGTTGGGGCACGGAATCAGCTCGATGAATTAAAAACGCCATATTTTCCGAACGTTCACAAGAAACTATAACCAAAGCTTGCAATAAGGATGGGATCGAATTCAAGTTTATACCTCCCAGAGCACCTCATTTTGGGGGGTTATGGGAGGCCTCTGTCAAGTCAGCCAAACAGTTATTAATCCGCAGCGTAGCAACGGCCTCGCTAACTCATGAGGAACCAGAAACGGTTGTTATTGAAATTGAGGCTATTCTGAACTCAAGACCACTTACTCCTTTATCAAATGACCCAAACGATTTAGCGGCATTAACTCCCTGCCATTTATAAATCGGAGAGCCACTAACCGCACAAGTAGACTCTGAAGCACCTTCCCCAATCAGCTCGTTGGCAAAAAGATGGAAATTGGTGTCACAATTAAAACATGACTTTTGGAAAAGGTGGTCAATGGAATACTTGCACCATCTACAAGAAAAACGAAAATGGAAAACGTCATCCGAAAATGTGAAAGAAGGAGAGTTAGTCATAGTAAAGGAGGATAATTTGCCCGTAATGGAATGGCCACTGGGTAGAATTCTCAAAACTTATGAGAAAACCGATGGCAGAGTTAGGGTAGCAGACGTGAAAACAGCCTCCGGAATAAAGCGAAGACCCGTTCATAGATTAGCGCCCTTACTCCAGGAGGAAGCACTACCCACAAATCGAGCATCCAAGCCAACATGCTCTAAGCTGGCGGACGAGGCAGACAGTCCACCATCTAAAAAATCTAGGACTATGGCCACTTTAATGATAATCACTATAATAACAACTTTACTTTTACTTCCAGTAGCGATATGCAGCATGTCAAAATAAAGAATTTTGATGGTGATCCAGGATTGTACTTTGAGGGAATTGGAAATGTGCAACTGGTTACTGCTGAATGGAGACTAATGATTTACTACAACTTAGCACCATTCACTTCGGAATTAATAGCCTTCCAGTCAGGGGTTAATACCCTGCAACAACTATGTTCACACGTTAAACATCAATCAACATGCAACATCTTGACGACTAACTTCAACCAAATGAAAGAAGAATTGACTCAGGAAAAGGAGCTGTTCTACAACGGCAGAGTAAAGAGGGGAGCATTCAATATTATAGGAAACGTGGCACGGTCTTTGTTTGGCGTTCTTGATTCCGAATACGCAAATGAAATGTCAAACACCATCAAGAATGCTAGAGGAGAAACAGAATATCTTGTTCAACTGTTTAAAAACGAAACGTCTATTATCGATTCAACTATCAATATCATCAAACAAGATGAATTCAGCACGCAGAAACAAATATTGGAAATTGTCAACAAATTCACAGAGCAGGAGAATGCAGTAACTAAGCAATCTGACCAGATAAGCCAAACACAATTAATATTACTCTTAGCTTACCAATTGACACTAACGGCAATAAACCTGCAAAGAATTGAAAGAGAACTCATTAATGTATTAACCGACACACACCATGGAAAAATTAGCCCATTGTTGTTATCCCCAACTCAACTAAAGGACGAATTAAAGATAATAAAGGCTCATCTTCAAACCCAACGAACCCTTCCGATTGCAGGTGACAGCTTAATACAGCTATATAAGTTGATGAAGGCCAAGGGAGCAGTGACAAGGAACGAAGTCATATTTGAACTTATGTTGCCTTTAGTCGACCACCAATCTTTAGAACTCCTCAACATAATACCGATTCCAAGTATAAAACACAAGACTTTAGTATCAATCAGCACAGAAGAGTCATTTCTGGCTGTAAACTCCCACAGAGATGAATACATTCCATTCACAAGCCATGAGATATCGAATTGTATCACGACTAAGGATGATGCTTTTATATGCAATAACAAACAGTTCAAACTCAGAAAAAATGAAGCAAGTCTGTGAAGTCGACATCTTCAACAACCGAAACACGACTAAATGCAAATTCATCCAATTGGTAGGCAACTCCACTTGGACACAACTAAAATATCAAAATAAATGGATCTTCGCTACCACTTCAAAATTAGAAATGTCGGCAGTTTGCGGTCTCGAACATACCCAACTCACAATAAAAGGCACGGGGATAATGGAAATCGAACCGACCTGCGTCCATAGGGACTCTTTTATCACAATTCAAGGTCATTTTGGTTTATCCAGCTCCCAAAACACTTCATATGCTCAACTGAAGCCCATGGATCACATAAGCACACCAAAGAAATTTACTAAAATATTTAACACTACCGATTACCAGCTTGAAACCCATGAGAGCGAACTCAATGCTCTGAAAAAACAGCTAAACGAAGCAACGGGTGTCCACCTACCAGCACTTATCATGTCCAACAACCTTCATCATCATGCAGTTAGCTATTCTGCACTTGTAATCGCAGTACTGTTGTTGTTAGCCATCTCAATCTTCAAAATATGTTCAAAAAAGCATAATGATGCCACTTCTAAATGCGATCAACCAACATCTCCACCTGTTCCACCACCAAGAGTTTTCCACATCGATCTTGCAAGGTCTGAACTTCAATAACACCAACCATCGGGCAGCGCGGGGGAGAATGTTGACGTTTAGGTCAACATATTATTTTAATAAAATTTTTATTTTATGTTTTTAAATAATATCGAAAATACATATATATACAACCTATTGCTTAAACATTAAATGAAATATAATTATTTTAAATTCACAATCATTTGTATCAATTTTGCTCGTCACTGTTGTTATTGACATAAATTAATTATTAATATATCAATCAAAATGCAATCTTTGCAATTATTAATTGTAAACATAATAAAGAGGTCATTGATTGTCCCACTTCCGCATAAATAAAAAGAAACAAAAAAAGGGGGACAACCTATAGCGATTAAATAATAATTTATTTGGAACAACAGTGGTAGCAAAATGCTTATTATGCACTTTACCATTTGTTATTGTTAAGTTAATTTAGTATATAAGCAATTAAGAAAATAAAGAAATTATCAATCTTCTTAAGGCATTTAAAGTGTTTTATTGATTGATTCTACAGTTCTTCAAGTTCAAGTGCTTGAAGGACAAACCGGCGAAACAAAATAGTATCAATTCATGTTCATGTACTTGGATTGAAAATTACTATTGCCATCAACCTCAACATTTGGTGACCCCGACGTTTTTTTAATAATATAATTAATTATTTGTCAACATGACTAAAGAATCCATCCATATATTCCACCGACTAAACTGCAGCAACTACAGGCTGTGAAAGTTTAATGTCGACGCAGTACTAAAGGGCAATGGGCTACTAAATATAATACAGGGAATGTCGAAATTTGAAAACTCATTATCCCAAGAACAAAAGGATTTGTGGATGAAACGAGATGGCAAAGCCATGGGAATTATAATATCATCAATCGAAAAAGATCAAGCAAATCATGACCTGTCATGCACTACATCTTACGAGCTGTACGAAAAGCTACAAGCTGTTCATGACAAACAGAGTGAGGTAAAAGTCATGTGCTTATATGAAGAATATTATTCGATAAAAATGCAAGAAGATGAGTCGGTTGCAGCCAACGTATTAAAAGCGTCATCACTAGCTGCAGAAAAAGAAACGCAAGGTGAAAAGCTGTCTGAAAATATTAAAATGGTTCGAATCACCGAGTATACAGAGATGTCACGAGACGGCTATAATTGTGTTTCTCTGTGCATCTCTTTCTTGACATCCTATAGACTTTACTTTTGTTTGTTTCTAGCGCAAGAAAATATTTAACGTTTTATTACAGGCAAAAATAAGGGTAGGTTTTTTATAAAATTAATTAAATTATTAAAAATAAGTAAAATTTATATTTTTTATTTGTAGCAGAAAGCAAATGTGTTTATTGTTAACGTAAGTACATTTTGATATTACCATTTGAGCGTGTTTATAGTTCTATTTTTTTCTATAATTGTGCAGGAAACTAATTACAATTAACAAACATCATGTAAGATTGCAACATACAAAAATAGAAATTTATCTGTTTAATTAAGTCAACTTTTTCTTTTTAAATTTCAGGGGTTTAAAATGCATAAAAGAATGTCCATCTGAAGAGAATCTTAAATCTAGTTTACAGACACAGCTTAAAAATTAAAAAAAGTTGTCTACAGGGTGTAGAATTTTATTTTAAGCAAAAAATCTAAGAACGAACAATTTGGGGCTGACCCTTAGTTTCGAAGTTACGGGCCTCCAAAGTTTGTATGTACAGTATGGCATATATTGAGTATTTTGTGGTGTAGTGGGGCAATATTGGTATAATCGGAAAGGTAATTTTTACATCTATTCAATTGAGAAGGAAGATATTAAATAAAAAATAGGAATCGACCAAAAAAAGCTTTTTTCATACAAACATAATGCCTTTATCAAATAAATTAAGTTAAGTGACAATATTATACTGTAGTATTTGGTATTTTTATTTAAAATAATTGTAACTTTTTATTTGGTTTAATTCTTAGTGCTCCGCGGTTAGAGCTACCAAGTGACTTTTTATTATTTTCCTTCTGATTTTCCTACAAAAGTCTTCTGCTTATATACTATTTGGTTGAGTGTTTTTACAAATTACACTCAACCTCGTAATTATATTTTTATGCTAATTATTCTATACCTTAACATAATAAAATGCCATGCAATCATGAATTTTGAGTGATTTCCAAAATTCATGACTGAGTGAAACTTTAAAATTTAAAGTGTTTAAGTCTATGGGAACCATATGGGAAATATGATCTATTTATTATTAACAGTTTTTTATTTTAATAATTTTTATTTAAACTGAAATATTTTGGGGTGTAATATGAAGCGTGCTAATCGGTGTGTGCGGACAACAAAGTCAAGGGCATTTTAGTGGTGCATTAATTTGAATGCCACTTGGCTGTTGTTTACTTAAACTATGTGTGTGCAATGCAACAACAACAACAACAATGTATGTTTGTTTGTTACTCCACTTGAACATTAATATTTATTTACGGTACCAAATGTGTTGGTAATTAAGGCTGTTTATTACAGTACATGTGTGATGGTTATACTAACCGATCAGTCACACTACACCTCCGCTTTTCATAAGAATGTTCATATAACGTGAGTTTTATGGACATTTTTTACAAAACTTAAAAGTAATTACATATGTGTTTTTTATTTTTATATAATTTGTAAAGTAATTCTTATATTAATTTTTCTTAAACTATCCATGGAAGCTTTATTATACATAATATTATTTTTTATTGTGATATATCTTAAGTCTATTTTTATGAACTGTTTTTTCTTTGTTTGTTTTCTTATCAACTATGGTTACATTATTTCTTAAATCTATTTTCTTAATTTTAAATGGTCCTTTGTATTGGACGTCTAATTTATGACCTACTTCATTTTTTAATAAGACTAAATCTCCTAATTTAAAATTATAGTCTAAACTTTGCTTATCATAATTAACTTTTTGTTCTAATTTATTTTTTTCTAATAATTCTTTTGCTCTTTTATGTGCTACTTCTAACCTAAATTTAGCTTCTTTAGAGTAATCGTCTACATTATAAAGTGGTGTCACTCTATCAACTTCATTAAATTGATGAAAAAAATTTGGTATTTTTGAAAATACTGATTCATAAGGACAGTAATTGTGTACTGTTGAAGGTGTCGTATTGAAGCAATATGTGAAATATTTTAACCATTCATCCCAGTCGGTTTTGTCTACTGATATGTAAGAGCGTACATATTCATTAAAAGTTCTGTGACTTCTTTCGATTGTGCCTAAAGTCTGGTGATGGTAAGGCGTTGAGGTTAGTTTCTCAATTTTTAGTAGTTTACATAACTCTGTCAGTATAGAATTTTTATATTCTGTTCCCATGTCCGAAATGAACGTCTTCATTGGACTATAGGTTAGTACAAAATTTTCAAAAATCGCTTTGGCTACTGTTTTGGCATTTTTGTCAATTATTGGAATAGTTACTAGGTATTTTATCAAATCACAAATTATGGTAATTGCGTACTCATTTCCTTGAATAGATTTTGGAAATGGACCTATTGTATCAATATATACCGTGTCAAATGCTTTTGTAGGCGTTGGCGTGACAGTCATTGGACATTTCAAGTGTTTTGTAGTTTTTGTTGTTTGACATTTGTGACATGTTTTAACATATTTAGTTATGTCTTTTGTCATGTTCTTCCAGTAGTAGTATCTTTTTATTTTTTCTATTGTCCTATAAACTCCACAATGTCCTCCTTCTATGGGATCATCGTGATATTTCAGCATTATTTCAAGAATTGCCTTGGCATTCTTATTATTAATTTGGGTCACCTCATTCATTAGCGCTATTTTCAATTTCTTTAAATATTTATTGCCCATAATCTTTAATTCATTTGTTGAGATAAATTCGAAAATTTTCTCACTAAGTGCCACTTGTAATTTTTCAATGTTCAGTTTACCGGCCACTTTCTCAAGCCTAAAGAAAAATTGTCCTAAGTCAATTTTCTTATTAGTAAACAAGTCATTTATTTGCATATTTGCAATGACAGATTTTCCACGCTTAATATAAAATTTTGCGGGTGTAATCTTCAATTTAATATATTTTCTGACGTCAGTGTTCTTCAATGGTATATATATATTGGGCTCTTTATTTGTGTTGAATTTATGCTGATTATTTGTTTTACAACTGTCTTTTTCTGTTTTATTTGTCATCGACCTAGTCGTGATCTTAAGAACATTATTTAATTTTTGGTTCATGTCTTTTAATTCATGAATTGTAATTCTCGATAACGCATCGGCAACGTAATTGTCTTTTCCCCTAAGATATTCTACAGTAAAATCATATTCTTCTAAATCTAAACGCATTCTGGTTAATTTAGACCTTGGATTTTTCATAGAAAACAAGTAAGAAAGTGGTCTATGATCAGTTCGTACCAGGAAGTGTTTTCCATATATGTATGGTCGGAAATGTGTTATAGCCCAATGTATGGCTGTTAACTCTTGTTCAATCGTAGATTTATTACTTTCACCCTTGGTGAAGGTTTTTGATGCATATGCAATTGGTAATTGTTTTCCATTGGATTCTTGTGTTAACACTGCTCCACAAGCGTGTTTACTTGCATCTGTTGTTATACACAATTCTTTTGTGAAGTCTGAATATTGAAGTAGTGTGGGTTTCATAAGTGCTTTCTTTAGATACTTAAACGCATGTTCACAATCTTTACTCCATTCGAATTGTACTCCTTTTTATGACAATCTTGTTAATTGTCGTGAATATTCCGAAAAGTTTTTAATAAATCTTCGATAATAGTTGCAAAATGCGACAAATCTTCTTACGCTATCCGCCTCTTTTGGCGTTGGATAATTTTCTATTATCGAGTATTTACTGTCATCAGGTAATAAAAAACGACTTAGCAGAAAATCTTTACTAAGCGAAGCCGGTATTGGTCATACCATGAAAAATTAATTTATATATATACATATTATAATATATATTATACATATTACCTCATTTCACCACCAAATACTCGATATATTTTTATTTTTATAGAAGGTAAATTTTTAACACTGTTTAAAGAACTCTACAATAAATATTTAAAAACACATTTTTCTGCTAGTTGTTAATAAAATATGTAAATTGTAATGTAAAAAATGTAAAATAAAAAACATAAATATTGTAAGACCTTAGTCTTTATTGATTAAATACTGCATGATTATAAATTATAATATATATGTAACTTTGTAATAAAAATGAAAAAAAACATTGCAATAAAAACATTAAATGCTAAATTGTTTTTAATATAATTTTTGAATGAAGGTTAACTTAAAGTAATAATATTGTGTATATTTTAATTTGCATGCATTTTATACTTTTATTTGGTTAATTATATTTCATGGGTTCAGAAGAAAACATTGTCAAGCTTAAATTGGATTGTGAAACAATTACATACATATGTACCTTTTAAAAACATTTTAACAATAACAAATGGTAAAGTGCATAATAAGCATTTTGCTACCACTGTTGTTCCAAATAAATTATTATTTAATCGCTATAGGTTGTCCACCTTTTTTTGTTTCTTTTTATTTATGCGGAAGTGGGACAATCAATGACCTCTTTATTATGTTTACAATTAATAATTGCAAAGATTGCATTTTGATTGATATAATAATAATTAATTTATGTCAATAACAACAGTGACGAGCAAAATTGATACAAATGATTGTGAATTTAAAATAATTATATTTCATTTAATGTTTAAGTAACAGGTTATATATATATATGTATTTTCGATATTATTTAAAAACGTCAAATAAAAACTTTATTAAAATAATATGTTGACCTAAATGTCAACATTCTCCCCCGCGCTACCCGATGGTTGGTGTTATTGAAGTTCAGAACTTGCAAGATCGATGTGGAAAACTCTTGGTGGTGGAACAGGTAGAGATGTTGGTTGATCGCATTTAGAAGTGGCATCATTATGCTTTTTTGAACATAGTTTGAAGATTGAGATGGTTAACAACAACAGTACTGCGATTACAAGTGCAGAATAGCTAACTGCATGATGATGAAGGTTGTTGGACTTGATAAGTGCTGGTAGGTGGACACCCGTTGCTTCGCTTAGCTGTTTTTTCAGGGCATTGAGTCCGCTCTCATGGGTTTTAAGCTGGTAATTGGTAGTGTTAAATATTTTAGTAAATTTCTTTGGTGTGCTTATGTGATCCATGGGCTTCAGTTGAGCATATGAAGTGTTTTGGGAGCTGGATAAACCAAAATGACCTTGAATTGTGATAAAGGAGTCCCTAAGGATGCAGCTCAGTTCGATTTCCATTATCCCCGTGCCTTTTATTGTGAGTTGGGTATGTTCGAGACCGCAAACTGCCAACATTTCTAATTTTGAAGTGGTAGCGAAGATCCATTTATTTTGATATTTTAGTTGTGTCCAAGTGGAGTTGCCTACCAATTGGATGAATTTGCATTTAGTCGTGTTTCGGTTGTTGAAGATGTCGACACTTTTTCTGAGTTTGAACTGTTTGTTATTGTATATAAAAGCATCATCCTTAGTCGTGATACAATTCGATATCTCATGGCTTGTGAATGGAATGTATTCACCTCTGTGGGAGTTTACAGCCAGAAATGACTATTCTGTGCTGATTGATACTAAAGTGTTGTGTTTTATACTTGGAATCGGTATTATGTTGAAGAGTTCTAAAAATTGGTGGTCGACTAAAGGCAACATAACTTCAAATATGACTTCGTTCCTTGTCACTGCTCCCTTGGCCTTCATCAACTTATATAGCTGTATTAAGCTGTCATCTGCAATCGGAATCTTTAATTCGTCCTTTAGTTGAGTTGGGTATAACAACAATGGGCTAATTTTTCCATGGTGTGTGTCGGTTAATACATTAATGAGTTCTCTTTCAATTCTTTGCAGGTTTATTGCCGTTAGTGTCAATAGTGTAATATTAATTGTGTTTGGCTTATCTGGTCAGATTGCTTGGTTACTGCATTCTCCTGCTCTGTTAATTTATTGACAATTTCCAATATTTTTTCTGCGTGCTGAATTCATCTTGTTTGATGATATTGATAGTTGAATCGATAATAGACGTTTGGTTTTTAAACAGTTGAACAAGATATTCTGTTTCTCCTCTAGCATTCTTGATGGTGTTTTAAATTTCATTTGCGTATTCGGAATCAAGAACGCCAAACAAAGACCGTGCCACGTTTCCTATAATATTGAATGCTCCCCTCTTTACTCTGCTGTTGTAGAACAGCTCCTTTTCCGGAACCAATTCTTCTTTCATTTGGTTGAAGTCAGTCGTCAAGATGTTGCATGTTGATTGATGTTTAACGTGTGAACATAGTTGTTGCAGGGTATTTACCCCTGACTGGAAGGCTATTAATTCCGAAGTGAATGGTGCTAAGTTGTAGTAAATCATTACTCTCCATTCAGCAGTAACCAGTTGCACATTTCCAATTCCCTCAAAGTACAATCCTGGATCACCATCAAATTTCTTTATTTTGACATTGCTGCATATCGCTACTGGAAGTAAAAGTAAAGTTGTTATTATAGTGATTATCATTGAAGTGGCCATAGTCCTAGATTTTTTAGATGGTGGACTGTCTGCCTCGTCCGCCAGCTTAGAGCATGTTGGCTTGGATGCTCGATTTGTGGGTAGTGCTTCCTCCTGGAGCAAGGGCGCTAATCTATGAATGGGTCTTCGCTTTATTCCGGAGGCTGTTTTCACGTCTGCTACCCTAACTCTGCCATCGGTTCCCTCATAAGTTTTGAGAATTCTACCTAGTGGCCATTCCATTAGGGGCAAATTATCCTCCTTTACTATGACTAACTCTCCTTCTTTCGCATTTTCGGATGACGTTTTCCATTTTCGTTTTTCTTGTAGATGGTGCAAGTATTCCACTGACCACCTTTTCCAAAAGTCATGTTTTAATTGTGACACCAATTTCCATCTTTTTGCCAACGAGCTGATTGGGGAAGGTGCTTCAGAGTCTACTTGTGCGGTTAGTGGCTCTCCGATTAAAAAATGGCAGGGAGTTAATGCCGCTAAATCGGTTGGGTCATTTGATAAAGGAGTAAGTGGTCTTGAGTTCAGAATAGCCTCAATTTCAATAACAACCGTTTCTAGTTCCTCATGAGTTAGCGAGGCCGTTGCTACGCTGCGGATTACTAACTGTTTGGCTGGCTTGACAGCTGCCTCCCATAACCCCCCAAAATGAGGTGCTCTGGAAGGTATAAACTTGAATTCGATCCCATCCTTATTGCAAGCTTTGGTTATAGTTTCTTGTAAACGTTCGGAAAATATGGCGTTTTTTAATTCATAGAGCTGATTCCGTGCCCCAACAAAGTTTGTGGCGTTGTCCGAATATATAGTTTGACAACGTCCTCTACGTCCGATGAATCTCTTAAGAGCTCCAATTAATGCTTCTGTAGTGAGATCACTTACCACCTCTAAGTGTACTGCTCTTGTTGAAAAGCAGATGAACACCGCAAGGTACACCTTGTGAGGCCTTTTACCTCTTAGTTTGTAGTGGACCCACAGAGGACCACAGTAGTCAACTCCAGATATTATGAATGGCCGCGTTGGAGTGACTCTGCATGCGGGCAAGTCTCCCATTATTTGCTGCATTAACTTTGGCTTGGACCTGGTACATCGGACACATGTTTGAACGATATTTCTGGCCATCGTTTTGCCTTTTATTACCCAAAATTCTTGCCTGGAGATGGATAGAAGCATTTGTGGACCACAATGATGATTATCGTTGTGCAACATTCTCATTATTAATTTGGAAATGGTATCGTTGTACGGGAGAAGCATTGGGTGCCTGGCATTGTATGAAATGTTCAAAGCCTTCAATCTTCCGCCGACTCGTAGTATATTATTCTGATCTAGAAAGGGTGACAATCCACAAATAGGGCTTGCCTTATCGAGCTCCTTCCCGTTATTTAGTGTACGAATCTCATTT
This sequence comes from Cistogaster globosa, assembly GCA_937654795.1. Classification (NCBI taxonomy): domain Eukaryota; kingdom Metazoa; phylum Arthropoda; class Insecta; order Diptera; family Tachinidae; genus Cistogaster; species Cistogaster globosa. Next base: position 40,823,092 of record OW569407.1, read on the forward strand.
TTGAATTCTGAAATTTGCATAGCTCTAACTATGAGATGCTTAGCTGACGTGAGTTCTGGAGGACTTAGCGCATTGCTAGCCGGTCTTTCTATCCTTGATAATTTGATATTTTTAACAAATCGTACGTATGATACTACTCTTTGAAGTGTTTTGAATGAAATGCGATTGTTGATTTTTATATGACGTCTTCTAATGGCGTTGAAATTGTAGATAACACACTAGCTGAACTGGGTTTGAATTCCTCGGTGGAGGGCGGTCTCTGATTTTTAGTAAACTCTTTTGGCCACTGGTTCTCGTTGCCGTGTAAAAACATTGGCCCGTAAAACCAGATGCTGCTGCGTAATAGTTGTTCTGGATTTAAGCCCCTTGAGATAAGGTCAGCTGGGTTTTGCCTTGAACTGACGTGTCTCCATTGGACGTTAATAGTTTCTTCTTGGATCTTACTGACTCTATTTGCAACAAAACTGCGAAGTGAGGATGATGCTTATTTAATCCAATGAAGCACTATGTCAGAATCCGACCATAAATATGTGGGCGTTTTTTCAGCTCGTAGTTCCTTTTTTACTCTTGTAGTAAGTTGAGCCCCAAGAGGGCCGCACATAACAATAACCTCGGCAAAGTCACCTTTCTTATTGGGGCGATGCGTGACTTGGCACATAGAAGTCTCACTATGAGTCTTCCGTCTCGCAGCTTGGACCGTACGTATACTGTAGCGCCATACGCCCTTTCAGAAGCATCTACGAAAGTGTGTATCTGTGTATCGCTTGAAATTTGGCCATCGAACATATGCCTCTTTGTGTTCAAGTTGTTAAGATGCTGTAGATTTTCTCGGAACGTCGCCCATTGGGCGTTGAGATCTGCTGGTAATGGTTCATCCCATGAGAGTTGTAATTGCCATAGCTGTTGTATGAACATTTTAGCTGCGACCACTACTGGTCCAGCGATCCCTAACGGATCGAATATTCGAGCTACATCTGACGTTATAGAGTGTTTGGTAATTTTATTGGTTCCTTGAATGTCTACTCTGAGACAAAAAATATCCGCGCTGGGATTCCATGTTAATCCCAAAATCTTTGTTGATCGATTATCAAAATCTAGGTTCAGGTAGAGCTTCAGGAGGAATACCAGACAATAGTTTGATATGATTTGCGCACCACTTTCTTAGTTTGAACTCGTTTTCTTGTAGTAGCCTTGTTAATTGTCGTTGCATTTCTATTGCTGTTGTGATGCTATTGGATCCACTCATACCATCGTGTACATAAAAATCATACCTTAATGTTGAAGCGCCTAATGGATATTTCTCCATGTTTCTGTCTGCTAATTGTTGCAGGCATTTTGTCGCTAAATAAGGGGCCGCGGAAGTTCCATAGGTTACTGTGTTGAGTTTATATGTTTCCACAGCTTTATTTATATCATTTCTCCAATATATTAGTTGCATATTACGGTCTGCTTGGTCTATTAGGATTTGTCTGTACATTTTCTCAATGCCTGTGCAGAAGACAAATCGTGGCATTCGAAACCGTAATAGCATTCCAAACAGGTCTCCTTGAGTTGGAGGTCCCACGCACAATATGTCGTTGAGAGCTATTCCTGTCGCGCATTTTGCTGATGCATCAAACACTACTCGGAAATTCGTGGTTTTACTTTCGGGTTTGGGTATGCAATGATCTGGGATGTAATAATAAGGGCTCGTCACCTCTGAGTTGGTTATGCGTGTCATGTGACCCAATTCTTCGTATTGCTTCATAAAGTCCACATACTGATGCCTAAGATCTGGGTTCATCGATAGACGCCTTTCTAAAGCCATTAATCGTGAAAAGGCTAATTTTTTCGTTTCCCCTAGGCAAGTTGGGCTCTCTAGAAAGGGCAGACGTACCACAAATCGACCCTCAGCATTTCTTGTCGTCGTTTGGATAAAATTTTGCTTACATTTATTCTCTTCTGTAGTGAGAGCGTTGTCTGATTCAAATTCGTCCAGTCTCCAGAATCTTTGTACAAGCTCGTTTGTGGTTGTTTCGTCTTTATTGTATATTATTTTATTTTTCCGCTTACAATCCAGCCTAGCTTAGTGTTTTTCAAAATGGGTAACTCTGGCGACAGGCGAATTTTACCGGTGGTTAACAATTCGAGGTAATATTCGGCACCCAATAAAATGTCAACATTGGCTATGCTGTTAAATTCAGGATCAGACAATTGAATATTTTCTGGAATTGGCCAGGAAGCATGGCTGAATTCTGTTAAAGTTTGGGCCGGAATTATGCTGGGAAGTACAAAAGCTTCGAGTCTTGTGCTGAAGTTGCTTGTTGTAGATTGAAGACCCACGTTAATGCGTTGGTTCGTTTTTCTCGTTTGTCTGCCGATTCCTTCGATGCGTAGAGAGGTCTGCGATGAATTCAGATATAAAGGATTTAGTAACCGATTAGTCGCAATATTAATTTGTGACCCTGAGTCTAAAATTGCCTTGAACACTCCAGATCGCCCATTATAGCCTGTAATTTTTACCCGAGCCGTGGCCAACAGTACGTATCCCTTTCGTATCCCTGGAAAGTGGGCTTACGGTACCGTTGATGCGTGGGCCTTACCTTGAGTGGAAGATTTGTTTGCTGATGGAGTTAGCGATTGGGTCTTCTGCGTATTCTTAAGTGGATACTTGTCCAAGTGAACTAGAGTATTATGTTTTTTATTACATTTCCTACAGGAACTCGTTGTGCATGTTTTGACATGTGGCCACCCTTGAAGCAATTAACGCAGATGTTTTGTTGTTGTGTCCACCTTAGTCGATCAGGTGCTGACATTGATAAAAATTGGTTGCAGTAATATACTTGATGACTTCCATTATTACACATCCTGCAATGATTGTCTTCCTTAGAAGTGGTTGCTGCAGATAGAGTTCTTTTTGATGCGATTTGTGTTCGTCCTACTGCTTCTAATGACTGGAATCTGGTTTCCAGGAAGCCCAAAAGCTCTTCTAATGATGGCAGTAATTTTGGTTGTTGTATCGATTGCTCGTATAACGCATGTGTACCTTGGTCAAGTTTCTTGATCAAAATGTTGATTAACAAGGGGTCCCATGTCGATATGTTTATGTTCAGATTGTTGAGTGCTGCAATGCACTCGCGTGTTGTGTCGTGTAATCCATTTATAGTTGCAGCAGAAGGATTTTCAGGTATTTTTGACTGGCCCAATAATCTATTTATGATATTATTTGCTAGTATTCGTGGGTTATTGAAGCGATCCTGGAGTGTTTTCAAGGCCGTTTCATAATTTGTTTCTGTTAACGACAGATTTTGTATCAGCCTTGCGGCTTCACCTGTTATATTCGTTTTTAGAAACCACATTTTTTGTATCGCTGGCATTGCGTTTTTATGGATCATTTCATTGAACATATCGTAAAAAGGTTGCCAACTCAGATAATCCCCGTTAAATTTCGGTATTGTTACCTTTGGTAGAGGTGTTGAGAGGCACCCTCGTATTTTTAAACTTTGTTTATAAGTTAATTTAATGTACTATTGAAATATGACTATTTAGCAAGTAAGCAATTTAATTATTTAAATTATTTTTAAGAAATGCTGTTTAATCAGCATTTTTAGCGTTAAGAATTTAGTATAAATAGCGATAAATAATTATTAAAAGGAGTTGTAAACTAGAAGTAAGAAGAAACACTTATAACCTGAAATTCCTACGGGACCCTGCAGGTTATAATTAAATAAAATTAATATACTTAGATAATAGCCTGAAATTCCTACGGGACCCTGCAGGCTATATAAATAAATAAAAATTATAAAATAAATAAATAGAAGTGTTTCCTTGCTTACAAACAACTCCAACATTTTGGCGCAGCCGGTAATAAAAGAATAAATATCCTGCGATTCCTAAGGGACCCTCCAGGAATAAAATTTGGTTATAGAATTTTGATTGATTTTGAATCCTTTCCGAATGTGGCAATAATTTCATAGCAACGAAAGTAAGGAAACCATATAAATACGGAAGTGAAGCATTAGGGGTCATTAAGGATCTGTATACCAGTACGCCTTTAGTGTCTTCAAAGAAGTGTGAATTGGTGGAATTATTAGTAAACTGCTAATTACTTTGGCCACATTGGGAGAAGTTTTGATTCGATTTGTTTTGCTTGTAAACAAAATCGGTTAAGTCGGTGGCAAAGAAAAATTTAAAGAAACCACTAAGTATAGAGGTGAATTCCTAGGGGTCATTAAGCATCTGTATACCAGTACGCCTTATCTCAAGGGGCTTAAATCCAGAACAACTATTACGCAGCAGCATCTGGTTTTACGGGCCAATGTTTTTACACGGCAACGAGAACCAGTGGCCAAAAGAGTTTACTAAAAATCAGAGACCGCCCTCCACCGAGGAATTCAAACCCAGTTAAGCTAGTGTGTTATCTACAATTTCAACGCCATTAGAAGACGTCATGTAAAAATCAACAATCGCAATTCATTCAAAACACTTCAAAGAGTAGTAGCATACGTACGATTTGTTAAAAATATCAAATTATCAAGGATAGAAAGACCGGCTAGCAATGCGCTAAGGCCTCCAGAACTCACATCAGCTAAGCATCTCATAGTTAGAGCTATGCAAATTTCAGAATTCAAAAATGAGATTCGTACACTAAATAACGGGAAGGAGCTCGATAAGGCAAGCCCTATCTGTGGATTGTCACCCTTTCTAGATCAGAATAATATACTACGAGTCGGCGGAAGATTGAAGGCTTTGAACATTTCATACAATGCCAGGCACCCAATGCTTCTCCCGTACAACGATACCATTTCCAAATTAATAATGAGAATGTTGCACAACGATAATCATCATTGTGGTCCACAAATGCTTCTATCCATCTCCAGGCAAGAATTTTGGGTAATAAAAGGCAAAACGATGGCCAGAAATATCGTTCAAACATGTGTCCGATGTACCAGGTCCAAGACAAAGTTAATGCAGCAAATAATGGGAGACTTGCCCGCATGCAGAGTCACTCCAACGCGGCCATTCATAATATCTGGAGTTGACTACTGTGGTCCTCTGTGGGTCCACTACAAACTAAGAGGTAAAAGGCCTCACAAGGTGTACCTTGCGGTGTTCATCTGCTTTTCAACAAGAGCAGTACACTTAGAGGTGGTAAGTGATCTCACTACAGAAGCATTAATTGGAGCTCTTAAGAGATTCATCGGACGTAGAGGACGTTGTCAAACTATATATTCGGACAACGCCACAAACTTTGTTGGGGCACGGAATCAGCTCTATGAATTAAAAAACGCCATATTTTCCGAACGTTTACAAGAAACTATAACCAAAGCTTGCAATAAGGATGGGATCGAATTCAAGTTTATACCTTCCAGAGCACCTCATTTTGGGGGGTTATGGGAGGCAGCTGTCAAGCCAGCCAAACAGTTAGTAATCCGCAGCGTAGCAACGGCCTCGCTAACTCATGAGGAACTAGAAACGGTTGTTATTGAAATTGAGGCTATTCTGAACTCAAGACCACTTACTCCTTTATCAAATGACCCAACCGATTTAGCGGCATTAACTCCCTGCCATTTTTTAATCGGAGAGCCACTAACCGCACAAGTAGACTCTGAAGCACCTTCCCCAATCAGCTCGTTGGCAAAAAGATGGAAATTGGTGTCACAATTAAAACATGACTTTTGGAAAAGGTGGTCAGTGGAATACTTGCACCATCTACAAGAAAAACGAAAATGGAAAACGTCATCCGAAAATGCGAAAGAAGGAGAGTTAGTCATAGTAAAGGAGGATAATTTGCCCCTAATGGAATGGCCACTAGGTAGAATTCTCAAAACTTATGAGGGAACCGATGGCAGAGTTAGGGTAGCAGACGTGAAAACAGCCTCCGGAATAAAGCGAAGACCCATTCATAGATTAGCGCCCTTGCTCCAGGAGGAAGCACTACCCACAAATCGAGCATCCAAGCCAACATGCTCTAAGCTGGCGGACGAGGCAGACAGTCCACCATCTAAAAAATCTAGGACTATGGCCACTTCAATGATAATCACTATAATAACAACTTTACTTTTACTTCCAGTAGCGATATGCAGCAATGTCAAAATAAAGAATTTTGATGGTGATCCAGGATTGTACTTTGAGGGAATTGGAAATGTGCAACTGGTTACTGCTGAATGGAGACTAATGATTTACTACAACTTAGCACCATTCACTTCGGAATTAATAGTCTTCCAGTCAGGGGTTAATACCCTGCAACAACTATGTTCACACGTTAAACATCAATCAACATGCAACATCTTGACGACTAACTTCAACCAAATGAAAGAAGAATTGGTTCAGGAAAAGGAGCTGTTCTACAACAGCAGAGTAAAGAGGGGAGCATTCAATATTATAGGAAACGTGGCACGGTCTTTGTTTGGCGTTCTTGATTCCGAATACGCAAATGAAATGTCAAACACCATCAAGAATGCTATAGGAGAAACAGAATATCTTGTTCAACTGTTTAAAAACGAAACGTCTATTATCGATTCAACTATCAATATCATCAAACAAGATGAATTCAGCACGCAGAAACAAATATTGGAAATTGTCAACAAATTCACAGAGCAGGAGAATGCAGTAACTAAGCAATCTGACCAGATAAGCTAAACACAATTAATATTACTCTTAGCTTACCAATTAACACTAACGGCAATAAACCTGCAAAGAATTGAAAGAGAACTCATTAATGTATTAACCGACACACACCATGGAAAAATTAGCCCATTGTTGTTATCCCCAACTCAACTAAAGGACGAATTAAAGATAATAAAGGCTCATCTTCCAACCCAACGAACCCTTCCGATTGCAGATGACAGCTTAATACAGCTATATAAGTTGATGAAGGCCAAGGGAGCAGTGACAAGGAACGAAGTCATATTTGAAGTTATGTTGCCTTTAGTCGACCACCAATCTTTAGAACTCTTCAACATAATACCAATTCCAAGTATAAAACACAAGACTTTAGTATCAATCAGCACAGAAGAGTCATTTCTGGCTGTAAACTCCCACAGAGATGAATACATTCCATTCACAAGCCATGAGATATCGAATTGTATCACGAATAAGGATGATGCTTTTATATGCAATAACAAACAGTTCAAACTCAGAAAAAATGAAGCAAGCGACTCCTGTGAAGTCGACATCTTCAACAACCAAAACACGACTAAATGCAAATTCATCCAATTGGTAGGCAACTCCACTTGGACACAACTAAAATATCAAAATAAATGGATCTTCGCTACCACTTCAAAATTAGAAATATCGGCAGTTTGCGGTCTCGAACATACCCAACTCACAATAAAAGGCACGGGGATAATGGAAATCGAACCGAGCTGCGTCCTTAGGGACTCTTTTATCACAATTCAAGGTCATTTTGGTTTATCCAGGTCCCAAAACACTTCATATGCCCAACTGAAGCCCATGGATCACATAAGCACACCAAAGAAATTTACTAAAATATTTAACACTACCGATTACCAGCTTGAAACCCATGAGAGCGAACTCAATGCTCTGAAAAAACAGCTAAACGAAGCAACGGGTGTCCACCTACCAGCACTTATCATGTCCAACAACCTTCATCATCATGCAGTTAGCTATTCTGCACTTGTAATCGCAGTACTGTTGTTGTTAGCCATCTCAATCTTCAAACTATGTTCAAAAAAGCATAATGATGCCACTTCTAAATGCGATCAACCAACATCCCCACCTGTTCCACCACCAAGAGTTTTCCACATCGATCTTGCAAGGTCTGAAATTCAATAACACCAACCATCGGGCAGCACGGGGGAGAATGTTGACGTTTAGGTCAACATATTATTTTAATAAAATTTTTATTTTATGTTTTTAAATAATATCGAAAATACATATATATACAACCTATTGCTTAAACATTAAATGAAATATAATTATTTTAAATTCACAATCATTTGTATCAATTTTGCTCGTCACTGTTGTTATTGACATAAATTAATTATTAATATATCAATCAAAATGCAATCTTTGCAATTATTAATTGTAAACATAATAAAGAGGTCATTGATTGTCCCACTTCCGCATAAATAAAAAGAAACAAAAAAAGGGGGACAACCTATAGCGATTAAATAATAATTTATTTGGAACAACAGTGGTAGCAAAATGCTTATTATGCACTTTACCATTTGTTATTGTTAAGTTAATTTAGTATATAAGCAATTAAGAAAATAAAGAAATTATCAATCTTCTTAAGGCATTTAAAGTGTTTTATTGATTGATTCTACAGTTCTTCAAGTTCAAGTGCTTGAAGGACAAACCGGCGAAACAAAATAGTATCAATACAAGTTCATGTACTTGGATTGAAAATTACTATTGCCATCAACCTCAACATTTGGTGACCCCTAGCCTTTTTAATTCATTTAGTTTCCCCCCACCAGTGGTAAGGAACGTTTTAGAATTTTGAAGAAATTAAACAAACACGCAACCACGTGTAGAACATTAATCTATACCCCAAACAAAAGGCAGCAAAGTCTTACAAACAGTAGCACAGGGCTACAGTATCCAATTTAATCATTAGAACAGCGTTCCTAACGACAGATTAGCAGCAACGCAAAAAACAGGATCAAAATAGCAACCAAACAGGACCTGATGAAGCAGCAGGTGGTTAACGCAGGCGAGATTAAAAGTGTTATTGCAACCATAAGAAAGGCTCCAATAGAAAGGAGATCACAAGAATTTTACCAGACAAAGCAGAGTGAATTAATTGCTCTATGGGAGACGTTTGAAAAAACGGAAAATAGAATTCGGAATGATACCACGCTTTCGGAGGAGGATTCTTATATTACAAGGGACCTTTACAAATCCGTTGGTGAAAAATATAGTTCAACTAGGGAAAATATTGAACAACAACTAAAAAAATGGGCGACGCCGTACACCAAGCCTGTGCCATCCACAAGATCACCTGTAACCGTTACAGTCGATCAGCCTGAACCCCAAGGAACTTCAGGTCTAGCCAGAAGAATAATCGCGCATATGACAGCTTTAACACGGTTGTTGCATGGTTTAGAATCAATTGAGCAAAAGCAGCCAAAACAATTTTATGAACTAAAGTCAGATACCATAAAAAATTTATGGTCTCAAGTCCAAAATCTGTATGACGACATGTGGCAACAAACTGACGATCCCTCGAGACTAGGATTATATCAAAATGAATACAATGAACTTGAAGACTTAGTCCAACGCCATTTAATTTACCTTGCCATTTTGGCAGATCAGCACAAACAAACCAGAGATGACGAATCTCATCCAGAAGGCAATTTAGCCATATACAGCTCGTTGCCTCTACCAAAGGTAACAATACCGAAATTCAACGGGGATTATCTGAGTTGGCAACCTTTTTACGATATGTTCAATGAAATGATCCATAAAAAGGCAATGCCAGCGATACAAAAAATGTGGTTTCTAAAAACGAATATAACAGGTGAAGCCGCAAGGCTGATACAAAATCTGTCGTTAACAGAAACAAATTATGAAACGGCCTTGAAAACACTCCAGGATCGCTTCAATAACCCACGAATACTAGCAAATAATATCATAAATAGATTATTGGGCCAGTCAAAAATACCTGAAAATCCTTCTGCTGCATCTATAAATGGATTACACGACACAACACGCGAGTGCATTGCAGCACTCAACAATCTGAACATAACCACATCGACATGGGACCCCTTGTTAATCAACATTTTGATCAAGGAACTTGACCAAGGTACACATGCGTTATAGGAGCAATCGATACAACAACCAAAATTACTGCTTTTGGGCTTCTTGGAAACCAGATTCCAGTCATTAGAAGCAGTAGGACGAACACAAATCGCATCAAAAAGAACTCTATCTGCAGCAACCACTTCTAAGGAAGACAATTATTGCAGGATGTGTAATAATGGAAGTCATCAAGTATATTACTGCAACCAATTTTTATCAATGTCAGCACCTGATCGACTAAGGTGGATACAACAACAAAATCTCTACGTTAATTGCTTCAAGGGTGGCCACATGTAAAAACATTGCACAACGATTTCCTATAGGAAATGTAATAAAAAACATAATACTCTAGTTCACTTGGACAAGTATCCACTTAAGAATACGCAGAAGACCAAACCGCTAACTCCATCAGCAAACAAATCTTCCACTGAAGGTAAGGCCCACGCATCAACGGTAGCGTCAGCTCACTTTCCAGGGATACGTACTGTTGGCCACGGCTCGGGTAAAAATTACAGCCAATAATGGGCGATCTGGAGTGTTCAAGGCAATTTTAGACTCAGGGTCACAAATTCATTTTGCGACTAACCGGTTACTAAATCGTTTATCTCTGAAACCATCGCAGACCTCTCTATGCATCGAAGGAACCGGCAGACAGTTAAGAAATACGAACCAACGCATTAACGTGGATCTTCAATCTACAACAAGCAACTTCACAGCATAATTCCGGCCCAACCTGTAACAGAATTCAGCCGTGCTTCCTGGCCAATTCCAGAAAATATTCAATTGGCTGATCCTGAATTTAACAGCACCGCCAATGTTGACATTTTATTGGGTGCCGAATATTACCTCGAATTGTTAACCGCCGGTAAAATTCGCCTGTCGCCAGAGTTATCCATTTTGAAAAACACTAAGCTAGGCTGGATTGTAAGCGGAAAAATAAAAGAAAACATCAGCGGCTCAGCGGTATGTGCAGTATACAATAAAGACGAAACAACCACAAACGAGCTTGTACAAAGATTCTGGAGACTGGACGAATTTGAATCAGACAACGCTCTCACTACAGAAGAGAAAAAATGTAAGCAAAATTTCATCCAAACGATGACAAGAAATGCTGAGGGTCGATTTGTGGTACGTCTGCCCTTTCTAGAGAGCCCAACTTGCCTAGGGAAACGAAAAAATTAGCCTTTTCACGAATAATGGCTTTAGAAAGGCGTCTATCGATGAACCCAGATCTTAGGCATCAGTATGTGGACTTTATGAAGCAATACGAAGAATTGGGTCACATGACCCGCATAACCAACTCAGAGGTGACGAGCCCTTATTATTACATCCCAGATCATTGCATACTCAAACCCGAAAGTACAACCACGAATTTCCGAGTAGTGTTTGATGCATCAGCAAAATGCGCGACAGGAATAGCTCTCAACGACATATTGTGCGTGGGACCTCCAACTCAAGGAGACCAGTTTGGAATGCTATTACGGTTTCGAATGCCACGACTTGTCTTCTGCACAGGCATTGAGAAAATGTACAGACAAATCCTAATAGACCAAGCAGACCGTAATATGCAACTAATATATTGGAGAAATGATATAAATAAAGCTGTGGAAACATATAAACTCAACACAGTAACCTATGGAACTTCCGCGGCCCCTTATTTAGCGACAAAATGCCTGCAACAATTAGCAGACAGAAACATGGAGAAATATCCATTAGGCGCTTCGACATTAAGGTATGATTTTTATGTAGACGATGGTATGAGTGGATCCAATAGCATCACAACAGCAATAGAAATGCAACGAAAATTAACAAGGCTACTACAAGAAGCCGAGTTCAAACTAAGAAAGTGGTGCGCAAATCATATCAAACTATTGTCTGGTATTCCTCCTGAAGACGTAGAGCTGAACCTAGATTTTGATAATCGATCAACAAAGATTTTGTGATTAACATGGAATCCTAAGGCGGATATTTTTTGTCTCAGAGTAGAGATTCAAGGAACCAATAAAACTACCAAACGTTCTATAACGTCAGATGTAGCTCGAATATTCGATCCGTTAGGGATCGCTGGACCAGTAGTGGTCGCAGCTAAAATGTTCATACAACAGCTATGGCAATTACAACTCCCATGGGATGAACCATTACCAGCAGATCTCAACGCCCAATGGGCGACGTTCCGAGAAAATCTACAGCATCTTAACAACTTGAACACAAAGAGGCATATGTTCGACGGCCAAATTTCAAGCGATACACAGATACACACTTTCGTAGATGCTTCTGAAAGGGCGTATGGCGCTACAGTATACGTACGGTTCAAGCTGCGAGACGGAAGACTCATAGTGAGACTTCTATGTGCCAAGTCACGCATCGTCCCAATAAGAAAGGTGACTTTGCCGAGGTTAGAGTTATGTGCGGCCCTCCTTGGGGCTCAACTTACTACAAGAGTAAAAAAGGAACTACGAGCCGAAAAAACGCCCACATATTTATGGTCGGATTCTGAGATAGTGCTTCATTGGATTAAATAAGCATGATCCTCACTTCGCAGTTTTGTCACAAATAGAGTCAGTAAGATCCAAGAAGAAACTATTAACGTCCAATGGAGACATGACAGTTCAAAGCAAAACCCAGCTGACCTTATCTCAAGGGGCTTAAATCCAGAACAACTATTACGCAGCAGCATCTGGTTTTACGGGCCAATGTTTTTACACGGCAACGAGAACCAGTGGCCAAAAGAGTTTACTAAAAATCAGAGACCGCCCTCCACCGAGGAATTCAAACCCAGTTAAGCTAGTGTGTTATCTACAATTTCAACGCCATTAGAAGACGTCATGTAAAAATCAACAATCGCAATTCATTCAAAACACTTCAAAGAGTAGTAGCATACGTACGATTTGTTAAAAATATCAAATTATCAAGGATAGAAAGACCGGCTAGCAATGCGCTAAGGCCTCCAGAACTCACATCAGCTAAGCATCTCATAGTTAGAGCTATGCAAATTTCAGAATTCAAAAATGAGATTCGTACACTAAATAACGGGAAGGAGCTCGATAAGGCAAGCCCTATCTGTGGATTGTCACCCTTTCTAGATCAGAATAATATACTACGAGTCGGCGGAAGATTGAAGGCTTTGAACATTTCATACAATGCCAGGCACCCAATGCTTCTCCCGTACAACGATACCATTTCCAAATTAATAATGAGAATGTTGCACAACGATAATCATCATTGTGGTCCACAAATGCTTCTATCCATCTCCAGGCAAGAATTTTGGGTAATAAAAGGCAAAACGATGGCCAGAAATATCGTTCAAACATGTGTCCGATGTACCAGGTCCAAGACAAAGTTAATGCAGCAAATAATGGGAGACTTGCCCGCATGCAGAGTCACTCCAACGCGGCCATTCATAATATCTGGAGTTGACTACTGTGGTCCTCTGTGGGTCCACTACAAACTAAGAGGTAAAAGGCCTCACAAGGTGTACCTTGCGGTGTTCATCTGCTTTTCAACAAGAGCAGTACACTTAGAGGTGGTAAGTGATCTCACTACAGAAGCATTAATTGGAGCTCTTAAGAGATTCATCGGACGTAGAGGACGTTGTCAAACTATATATTCGGACAACGCCACAAACTTTGTTGGGGCACGGAATCAGCTCTATGAATTAAAAAACGCCATATTTTCCGAACGTTTACAAGAAACTATAACCAAAGCTTGCAATAAGGATGGGATCGAATTCAAGTTTATACCTTCCAGAGCACCTCATTTTGGGGGGTTATGGGAGGCAGCTGTCAAGCCAGCCAAACAGTTAGTAATCCGCAGCGTAGCAACGGCCTCGCTAACTCATGAGGAACTAGAAACGGTTGTTATTGAAATTGAGGCTATTCTGAACTCAAGACCACTTACTCCTTTATCAAATGACCCAACCGATTTAGCGGCATTAACTCCCTGCCATTTTTTAATCGGAGAGCCACTAACCGCACAAGTAGACTCTGAAGCACCTTCCCCAATCAGCTCGTTGGCAAAAAGATGGAAATTGGTGTCACAATTAAAACATGACTTTTGGAAAAGGTGGTCAGTGGAATACTTGCACCATCTACAAGAAAAACGAAAATGGAAAACGTCATCCGAAAATGCGAAAGAAGGAGAGTTAGTCATAGTAAAGGAGGATAATTTGCCCCTAATGGAATGGCCACTAGGTAGAATTCTCAAAACTTATGAGGGAACCGATGGCAGAGTTAGGGTAGCAGACGTGAAAACAGCCTCCGGAATAAAGCGAAGACCCATTCATAGATTAGCGCCCTTGCTCCAGGAGGAAGCACTACCCACAAATCGAGCATCCAAGCCAACATGCTCTAAGCTGGCGGACGAGGCAGACAGTCCACCATCTAAAAAATCTAGGACTATGGCCACTTCAATGATAATCACTATAATAACAACTTTACTTTTACTTCCAGTAGCGATATGCAGCAATGTCAAAATAAAGAATTTTGATGGTGATCCAGGATTGTACTTTGAGGGAATTGGAAATGTGCAACTGGTTACTGCTGAATGGAGACTAATGATTTACTACAACTTAGCACCATTCACTTCGGAATTAATAGTCTTCCAGTCAGGGGTTAATACCCTGCAACAACTATGTTCACACGTTAAACATCAATCAACATGCAACATCTTGACGACTAACTTCAACCAAATGAAAGAAGAATTGGTTCAGGAAAAGGAGCTGTTCTACAACAGCAGAGTAAAGAGGGGAGCATTCAATATTATAGGAAACGTGGCACGGTCTTTGTTTGGCGTTCTTGATTCCGAATACGCAAATGAAATGTCAAACACCATCAAGAATGCTATAGGAGAAACAGAATATCTTATTCAACTGTTTAAAAACGAAACGTCTATTATCGATTCAACTATCAATATCATCAAACAAGATGAATTCAGCACGCAGAAACAAATATTGGAAATTGTCAACAAATTCACAGAGCAGGAGAATGCAGTAACTAAGCAATCTGACCAGATAAGCTAAACACAATTAATATTACTCTTAGCTTACCAATTAACACTAACGGCAATAAACCTGCAAAGAATTGAAAGAGAACTCATTAATGTATTAACCGACACACACCATGGAAAAATTAGCCCATTGTTGTTATCCCCAACTCAACTAAAGGACGAATTAAAGATAATAAAGGCTCATCTTCCAACCCAACGAACCCTTCCGATTGCAGATGACAGCTTAATACAGCTATATAAGTTGATGAAGGCCAAGGGAGCAGTGACAAGGAACGAAGTCATATTTGAAGTTATGTTGCCTTTAGTCGACCACCAATCTTTAGAACTCTTCAACATAATACCAATTCCAAGTATAAAACACAAGACTTTAGTATCAATCAGCACAGAAGAGTCATTTCTGGCTGTAAACTCCCACAGAGATGAATACATTCCATTCACAAGCCATGAGATATCGAATTGTATCACGAATAAGGATGATGCTTTTATATGCAATAACAAACAGTTCAAACTCAGAAAAAATGAAGCAAGCGACTCCTGTGAAGTCGACATCTTCAACAACCAAAACACGACTAAATGCAAATTCATCCAATTGGTAGGCAACTCCACTTGGACACAACTAAAATATCAAAATAAATGGATCTTCGCTACCACTTCAAAATTAGAAATATCGGCAGTTTGCGGTCTCGAACATACCCAACTCACAATAAAAGGCACGGGGATAATGGAAATCGAACCGAGCTGCGTCCTTAGGGACTCTTTTATCACAATTCAAGGTCATTTTGGTTTATCCAGGTCCCAAAACACTTCATATGCCCAACTGAAGCCCATGGATCACATAAGCACACCAAAGAAATTTACTAAAATATTTAACACTACCGATTACCAGCTTGAAACCCATGAGAGCGAACTCAATGCTCTGAAAAAACAGCTAAACGAAGCAACGGGTGTCCACCTACCAGCACTTATCATGTCCAACAACCTTCATCATCATGCAGTTAGCTATTCTGCACTTGTAATCGCAGTACTGTTGTTGTTAGCCATCTCAATCTTCAAACTATGTTCAAAAAAGCATAATGATGCCACTTCTAAATGCGATCAACCAACATCCCCACCTGTTCCACCACCAAGAGTTTTCCACATCGATCTTGCAAGGTCTGAAATTCAATAACACCAACCATCGGGCAGCACGGGGGAGAATGTTGACGTTTAGGTCAACATATTATTTTAATAAAATTTTTATTTTACGTTTTTAAATAATATCGAAAATACATATATATATATATATATATATATATATATATATATATATATATATATATATATATAACCTGTTGCTTAAACATTAAATAAAATATAATTATTTTAAATTCACAATCATAAATTAATTATTATTATATCAATCAAAATGCAATCTTTGCAATTATTAATTGTAAACATAATAAAGAGGTCATTGATTGTCCCACTTCCGCATAAATAAAAAGAAACAAAAAAAGGGGGACAACCTATAGCGATTAAATAATAATTTATTTGGAACAACAGTGGTAGCAAAATGCTTATTATGCACTTTACCATTTGTTATTGTTAAGTTAATTTAGTATATAAGCAATTAAGAAAATAAAGAAATTATCAGTTCTGTAAGTTCAAGTGCTTGAAGGACAAACCGGCGAAACAAAATAGTGTCAATTCATGTACTTGGATTGAAAATTACTATTGCCATCAACCTCAACATTTGGTGACCCCGACGTTTTTTTAATAATATAATTAATTATTTGCCAACATGACTAAAGAATCCATCCATATATTCCACCGACTAAACTGCAGCAACTACAGGCTGCGAAAGTTTAATGTCGACGCAATACTAAAGGGCAATGGGCTACTAAATATAATACAGGGAATGTCGAAATTTGAAAACTCATTATCCCAAGAACAAAAGGATTTGTGGATGAAACGAGATGGCAAAGCCATGGGAATTATAATATCATCAATCGAAAAAGATCAAGCAAATCATGTCCTGTCATGCACTACATCTTACGAGCTGTACGAAAAGCTACAAGCTGTTCATGACAAACAGAGTGAGGTAAAAGTCATGTGCTTATATGAAGAATATTTTTCGATAAAAATGCAAGAAGATGAGTCGGTTGCAGCCAACGTATTAAAAGCGTCATCACTAGCTGCAGAAAAAGAAACGCAAGGTGAAAAGCTGTCTGAAAATATTAAAATGGTTCGAATCACCGAGTATACAGAGATGTCACGAGACGGCTATAATTGTGTTTCTCTGTGCATCTCTTTCTTGACATCCTATAGACTTTACTTTTGTTTGTTTCTAGCGCAAGAAAATATTAAACGTTTTATTACAGGCAAAAATAAGGGTCGGTTTTTTATAAAATTAATTAAATTATTAAAAATAAGTAAAATTTATATTTTTTATTTGTAGCAGAAAGCAAATGTGTTTATTGTTAACGTAAGTACATTTTGATATTAACATTTGAGCGTATTTATAGTTCTATTTTTTTCTATAAGTGTGCAGGAAACTAATTACAATTAACAAACATCATATAAGATTGCAACATACAAAAATAGAAATTTATCTGTTTAATTAAGTCAACTTTTTCATTTTAAATTTCAGGGGTTTAAAATGCATAAAAGAATGTCCATCTGAAGAGAATCTTAAATCTAGTTTACAGATATAGCTTAAAAATTAAAAAAAGTTGTCTACAGGGTGTAGAATTTTATTATAAGCAAAAAATCTAAGAACGAACAATTTGAGGCTGACCCTTAGTTTCGAAGTTACGGGCCTCCAAAGTTTGTATGTACAGTATGGCATATATTGAGTATTTTGTGGTGTAGTGGGGCAATATTGGTATAATCGGAAAGGTAATTTTTACATCTATTCAATTGATAAGGAAGATATTAAATAAAAAATAGGAATCGACCAAAAAAAGCTTTTTTCATACAAACATAATGCCTTTATCAAATAAATTAAGTTAAGTGACAATATTATACTGTAGTATTTGGTATTTTTATTTAAAATAATTGTAACTTTTTATTTGGTTTAATTCTTGGTGCTCCGCGGTTAGAGCTACCAAGTGACTTTTTATTATTTTCCTTCTGATTTTCTTACAAAAGTCTTCTGCTTATATACTATTTGGTTGAGTGTTTTTACAAATTACACTCAACCTTGTAATTATATTTTTATGCTAATTATTCTATACCTTAACATAATAAAATGCCATGCAATCATGAATTTTGAGTGATTTCCAAAATTCATGACTGAGTGAAACTTTAAAACTTAAAGTGTTTAAGTCTATGGGAACCATTTGGGAAATATGATCTATTTATTAACAGTTTTTTATTTTAATAATTTTTATTTAAACTGAAATATTTTGGGTTGTAATATGAAGCGTGCTAATCGGTGTGTGCGGACAACAAAGTCAAGGGCATTTTAGTGGTGCATTAATTTGAATGCCACTTGGCTGTTGTTTACTTAAACTATGTGTGTGCAATGCAACAACAACAACAACAATGTATGTTTGTTTGTTACTCCACTTGAACATTAATATTTATTTACGGTACCAAATGTGTTGGTAATTAAGGCTGTTTATTACAGTACATGTGTGATGGTTATATTAACCGATCAGTCACACTACACCTCCGCTTTTCATAAGAATGTTCATATAACGTGAGTTTTATGGACATTCTTTTACAAAACTTAAAAGTAATTACATATTTGTTTTTTATTTTTATATAATTTGTAAAGTAATTCTTATATTAATTTTTCTTAAACTATCCATGGAAGTTTTATTATACATAATATTATTTTTTATTGTGATATATCTTAAGTCTATTTTTATGAACTGTTTGTTCTTTGTTTGTTTTCTTATCAACTATGGTTACATTATTTCTTAAATCTATTTTCTTAATTTTAAATGGTCCTTTGTATTGGACGTCTAATTTATGACCTACTTCATTTTTTAATAAAACTAAATCTCCTAATTTAAAATTATAGTCTAAACTTTGCTTATCATAATTAACTTTTTGTTCTAATTTATTTTTTTCTAATAATTCTTTTGCTCTTTTATGTGCTACTTCTAACCTAAATTTAGCATCTTTAGAGTAATCGTCTACATTGTAAAGTGGTGTCACTCTATCAACTTCATTAAATTGTTGAAAAAAATTTGGTATTTTTGAAAATACTAATTCATAAGGACAGTAATTGTGTACTGTTGAAGGTGTCGTATTGAAGCAATATGTGAAATATTTTAACCATTCATCCCAGTCGGTTTTGTCTACTGATATGTAAGAGCGTACATATTCATTAAAAGTTCTGTGACTTCTTTCGATTGTGCCTTAAGTCTGGTGATGGTAAGGCGTTGAGGTTAGTTTCTCAATTTTTAGTAGTTTACATAACTCTGTCAGTATAGAATTTTTATATTCTGTTCCCATGTCCGAAATGAACGTCTTCATTGGACTATAGGTTAGTACAAAATTTTCAAAAATCGCTTTGGCTACTGTTTTGGCATTTTTGTCAATTATTGGAATAGTTACTAGGTATTTTGTCAAATCACAAATTATGGTAATTGCGTACTCATTTCCTTGACTAGATTTTGGAAATGGACCTATTGTATCAATATATACCGTGTCAAATGCTTTTGTAGGCGTTGGCGTGACAGTCATTGGACATTTCAAGTGTTTTGTAGTTTTTGTTGTTTGACATTTGTGACATGTTTTAACATATTTAGTTATGTCTTTTGTCATGTTCTTCCAGTAGTAGTATCTTTTTATTTTTTCTATTGTTCTATAAAGTCCACAATGTCCTCCTTCTATGGGATCATCGTGATATTTCAGCATTATTTCAAGAATTGCCTTGGCATTCTTATTATTAATTTGGGTCACCTCATTCAATAGCGCTATTTTCAATTTCTTTAAATATTTATTGCCCATAATCTTTAATTCATTTGTTGAGATAAATTCGAAAATTTTCTCACTAGGTGCCACTTGTAATTTTTCAATTTTCAGTTTACCGGCCACTTTCTCAAGCCTAAAGAAAAATTGTCCTAAGTCAATTTTCTTATTAGTAAACAGGTCATTTATTTGCATATTTGCAATGACAGATTTTCCATCTTTAATATAACATTTTGCGGGTGTAATCTTCAGTTTAATATATTTTCTGACGTCAGTGTTCTTCAATGGTATATATATATTGGGCTCTTTATTTGTGTTGAATTTATGCTGATTATTTGTTTTACTACTGTCTTTTTCTTTTTTATTTGTCATCGACCTAGTCATGATCTTAAAAACATTATTTAATTTTTGGTTCATGTCTTTTAATTCATGAATTGTAATTCTCGATAACGCACCGGCAACGTAATTGTCTTTTCCCCTAAGATATTCTACAGTAAAATCATATTCTTCCAAATCTAAACGCATTCTGGTTAATTTAGAACTTGGATTTTTCATAGAAAACAAGTAAGAAAGTGGTCTGTGATCAGTTCGTACCAGGAAGTGTTTTCCATATATGTATGGTCGGAAATGTGTTATAGCCCAATGTATGGCTGTTAACTCTTGTTCAATCAAAGTTACGGGCCTCCAAAGTTTGTATGTACAGTATGGCATATATTGAGTATTTTGTGGTGTAGTGGGGCAATATTGGTATAATCGGAAAGGTAATTCTTACATCTATTCAATTGAGAAGGAAGATATTAAATAAAAAATAGGAATCGACCAAAAAAAGCTTTTTTCATACAAACATAATGCCCTTATCAAATATATTAAGTTAAGTGACAATATTATACTGTAGTATTTGGTATTTTTATTTAAAATAATTGTAACTTTTTATTTGGTTTTATTCTTGGTGCTCCGCGGTTAGACCTACCAAGTGACTTTTTATTATTTTCCTTCTGATTTTCTTACAAAAGTCTTCTGCTTATATACTATTTGGTTGAGTGTTTTTACAAATTACACTCAACCTCGTAATTATATTTTTATCCTAATTATTCTATACCTTAATACTATGTTTCCATTGACTTAAAATCAACTAGTTTTGAAGAAAACACTTCGAAGTGTTTCCATTAAGCAAAACTGTTTTGTATATTCGAATTTGTGACATAACACTGACACTTTTCTCCGTTAAAGAAAAACAACCCCTATTTTATTTTTGTAAAAAATCGAGTGCGTGCTTTTGTTTGTTTTTGATTTTCCACATACTTAATTATATGTTCTTTTAAACACAATTTTTGTACCATAAAGTTTATTTTTTTTAAAACTTAAAATTAAATGTCACTTTTTCGATAAAAACATCCAATCTGAATAGATAACACGGAGCTAAACTTGAATATCCCAGACACAACACAGTGTTGCAAAGACAAAATCAGTTCAAAAAAATAAATTTTCGACATGATTTGAAATAAATCAAGTGATTTAAGTGGTTTTGGTAGCATGAAAAATGTATGGGAAATCAAGTAGCAAAACGCTTGATTTGAGCAAATCAAGTGTTTTAGACAAAATCACGTAAATGCAAACGCACTATAACATAATAAAATGCCATGCAATCATGAATTTTGAGTGATTTCCAAAATTCATGACTGAGTGAAACTTTAAAATTTAAAGTGTTTAAGTCTATGGGAACCATATGGGAAATATAATCTATCTATTAACAGTTTTTTATTTTAATAATTTTATTTAAACTGAAATATTTTGGGGTGTAATATGAAGCGTGCTAATCGGTGTGTGCGGACAACAAAGTCAAGGGCATTTTAGTGGTGCATTAATTTGAATGCCACTTGGCTGTTGTTTACTTAAACTATGTGTGTGAATTTATTATTGTTAATGCAATGCAACAACAACAACAACAATTTATGTTTGTTTGTTACTCCACTTGAACATTAATATTTATTTACGGTACCAAATGTGTTGGTAATTAAGGCTGTTTATTACAGTACATGTGTGATGGTTATACTAACCGATCAGTCACACTACACCTCCGCTTTTCATAAGAATGTTCATATAACGTGAGTTTTATGGACATTCTTTTACAAAACTTAAAAGTAATTACATATTTGTTTTTTATTTTTATATAATTTGTAAAGTAATTCTTATATTAATTTTTCTTAAACTATCCATGGAAGTTTTATTATACATAATATTATTTTTTATTGTGATATATCTTAAGTCTATTTTTATGAACTGTTTGTTCTTTGTTTGTTTTCTTATCAACTATGGTTACATTATTTCTTAAATCTATTTTCTTAATTTTAAATGGTCCTTTGTATTGGACGTCTAATTTATGACCTACTTCATTTTTTAATAAAACTAAATCTCCTAATTTAAAATTATAGTCTAAACTTTGCTTATCATAATTAACTTTTTGTTCTAATTTATTTTTTTCTAATAATTCTTTTGCTCTTTTATGTGCTAGTTCTAACCTAAATTTAGCTTGTTTAGAGTAATCGTCTACATTATAAAGTGGTGTCACTCTATCAACTTCATTAAATTGTTGAAAAAAATTTGGTATTTTTGAAAATACTAATTCATAAGGACAGTAATTGTGTGCTGTTGAAGGTGTCGTATTGAAGCAATATGTGAAATATTTTAACCATTCATCCCAGTCGGTTTTGTCTACTGATATGTAAGAGCGTACATATTCATTAAAAGTTCTGTGACTTCTTTCGATTGTGCCTAAAGTCTGGTGATGGTAAGGCGTTGAGGTTAGTTTCTCAATTTTTAGTAGTTTACATAACTCTGTCAGTATTGAATTTTTATATTCTGTTCCCATGTCCGAAATAAACGTCTTCATTGGACTATAGGTTAGTACAAAATTTTCAAAAATCGCTTTGGCTACTGTTTTGGCATTTTTGTCAATTATTGGAATAGTTACTAGGTATTTTGTCAAATCACAAATTATGGTAATTGCGTACTCATTTCCTTGACTAGATTTTGGAAATGGACCTATTGTATCAATATATACCGTGTCAAATGCTTTTGTAGGCGTTGGCGTGACAGTCATTGGACATTTCAAGTGTTTTGTAGTTTTTGTTGTTTGACATTTGTGACATGTTTTAACATATTTAGTTATGTCTTTTGTCATGTTCTTCCAGTAGTAGTATCTTTTTATTTTTTCTATTATCCTATAAACTCCACAATGTCCTCCTTCTATGGGATCATCGTGATATTTCAGCATTATTTCAAGAATTGCCATGGCATTCTTATTATTAATTTGGGTCACCTCATTCAATAGCGCTATTTTCAATTTCTTTAAATATTTATTGCCCATAATCTTTAATTCATTTGTTGAGATAAATTCGAAAATTTTCTCATTAAGTGCCACTTGTAATTTTTCAATGTTCAGTTTACCGGCCACTTTCTCAAGCCTAAAGAAAAATTGTCCTAAGTCAGTTTTCTTATTAGTAAACAAGTCATTTATTTGCATATTTGCAATGACAGATTTTCCACGCTTAATATAACATTTTGCGGGTGTAATCTCCAATTTAATATATTTTCTGACGTCAGTGTTCTTCAATGGTATATATATATTGGGCTCTTTATTTATGTTGAATTTATGCTGATTATTTGTTTTACTACTGTCTTTTTCTTTTTTATTTGTCATCGACCTAGTCGTGATCTTAAGAACATTATTTAATTTTTGGTTCATGTCTTTTAATTCATGAATTGTAATTCTCGATAACGCATCGGCAACGTAATTGTCTTTTCCCCTAAGATATTCTACAGTAAAATCATATTCTTCTAAATCTAAACGCATTCTGGTTAATTTAGAACTTGGATTTTTCATAGAAAACAAGTAAGAAAGTGGTCTGTGATCAGTTCGTACCAGGAAGTGTTTTCCATATATGTATCGTCGGAAATGTGTTATAGCCCAATGTATGGCTGTTAACTCTTGTTCAATCGTAGATTTATTACTTTCACCCTTGGTGAAGGTTTTTGATGCATATGCAATTGGTAATTGTTTTCCACTGGATTCTTGTGTTAACACTGCTCCACAAGCGTGTTTACTTGCATCTGTTGTTATACACAATTCTTTTGTGAAGTCTGGATATTGAAGTAGTGTGGGTTTCATAAGTGCTTTCTTTAGATACTTAAACGCATGTTCACAATCTTTACTCCATTCGAATTGTACTCCTTTTTATGACAATCTTGTTAATTGTCGTGAATATTCCGAAAAGTTTTTAATAAATCTTCGATAATAGTTGTAAAATGCGACAAATCTTCTTACGCTATCCGCCTCTTTTGGCGTTGGATAATTTTCTATTATCGAGTATTTACTGTCATCAGGTAATATTCCTTTATCTGTACATTTATGACCTAAATATGTAACCTCTTTCATAAAAAACGATTTAGCAGAAAATCTTTACTAAGCGAAGCCGGTATTGGTCATACCATGAAAAAAAAATTTTTTTGGTCGTTACATGTTTTCTTATTTTTTTTTTGCTATTTTTTTTTTTTTTTTTTTAGTTGATATACATATTACCTCATTTCACCACCAAATACTCGATATATTTTTATTTTTATAGATGGTAAATTTTTAACACTGTTTAAAAAACTCTACAATAAATATTTAAAAACACATTTTTCTGCTAGTTGTTAATAAAATATGTAAATTGTAATGTAAAAAATGTAAAATAAAAAACATAAATATTGTAAAACCTTAGTCTTTATTGATTAAATACTGCATGATTATAAATTATAATATATATATGTAACTTTGTAATAAAAGTGAAAAAAAACATTGCAATAAAAACATTAAATGCTAAAATGTTTTTAATATAATTTTTGAATGAAGGTTAACTTAAGGTAATAATATTGTGTATATTTTAATTTGCATGCATTTTATACTTTTATTTGGTTAATTGTATTTCATGGGTTCAGAAGAAATCATTGTCAAACTTAAATTGGATTGTGAAGCAATTACATACATATGTACCTTTTAAAAACATTTTTAGTAACATGAAAAATAGTCGATTGCAAACATACATATTACTTTCAAATCACTTTTATTTATTGCTTCCAATTCTTTTTTCTTTGTTTTTTGACATATTTTTAAGATTTTTT
The DNA here is from genome assembly GCA_937654795.1 of Cistogaster globosa. NCBI lineage: Eukaryota > Metazoa > Arthropoda > Insecta > Diptera > Tachinidae > Cistogaster > Cistogaster globosa. The sequence continues at coordinate 40,847,905 of OW569407.1, forward strand.
TATTTCTTTTTTAAATTCCTTACCACCTTCATCATCAAATCAGTCGAGCCCTAAAGAATCAATTTTATCGTCATCGCTCCATCTTAAACCAAATCAGTCCTCATCATCATCACTTTCTTCGTAGGGTTTATTCTCCTCTTTGTGCAGTGCATTAACTTTTGCTACTTCTATGTGCTTCTTTTTTTCTTTGTTTAGATTTTTCCAAATTTCAATAATTTATATTCCCCAGCATTTTTTTAACACTAAAGTCAGCATTTTCAACTTGGTACTTGTCTTGCAGCTTGTTTAGCCGATTAGCATTTTATTTTAATTGCCAACTCTTGATTTACTTTGGGTTACTTAGTATTAGTTGTAAACGAGGCTTACGTTCAATTTCAAAAGAAATCAACATTGGACTTGGCCTTGTTATACAAGCGAGCATCAATAAAGAAGCTGTTAAAGAAATCAGGAAATAGAATTATATCTGCATTTGGTCATAGGAAAATTTTCTACATACCCATGCATATAAGCTTTTAACAAATAGCTGCCTATTAAGTGTTCCAAACCAACTTCTTCTAATTCCTTATGTGTAGCAAATTGATAATCGTCATATGTATGTTTTCTACTACCTCACCAACGTCAGTGTTCTTCAATGGTATATATATATTGGGCTCTTTATTTATGTTGAATTTATGCTGATTATTTGTTTTACTACTGTCTTTTTCTTTTTTATTTGTCATCGACCTAGTCGTGATCTTAAGAACATTATTTAATTTTTGGTTCATGTCTTTTAATTCATGAATTGTAATTCTCGATAACGCATCGGCAACGTAATTGTCTTTTCCCCTAAGATATTCTACAGTAAAATCATATTCTTCTAAATCTAAACGCATTCTGGTTAATTTAGAACTTGGATTTTTCATAGAAAACAAGTAAGAAAGTGGTCTGTGATCAGTTCGTACCAGGAAGTGTTTTCCATATATGTATCGTCGGAAATGTGTTATAGCCCAATGTATGGCTGTTAACTCTTGTTCAATCGTAGATTTATTACTTTCACCCTTGGTGAAGGTTTTTGATGCATATGCAATTGGTAATTGTTTTCCACTGGATTCTTGTGTTAACACTGCTCCACAAGCGTGTTTACTTGCATCTGTTGTTATACACAATTCTTTTGTGAAGTCTGGATATTGAAGTAGTGTGGGTTTCATAAGTGCTTTCTTTAGATACTTAAACGCATGTTCACAATCTTTACTCCATTCGAATTGTACTCCTTTTTATGACAATCTTGTTAATTGTCGTGAATATTCCGAAAAGTTTTTAATAAATCTTCGATAATAGTTGTAAAATGCGACAAATCTTCTTACGCTATCCGCCTCTTTTGGCGTTGGATAATTTTCTATTATCGAGTATTTACTGTCATCAGGTAATATTCCTTTATCTGTACATTTATGACCTAAATATGTAACCTCTTTCATAAAAAACGATTTAGCAGAAAATCTTTACTAAGCGAAGCCGGTATTGGTCATACCATGAAAAAAAAATTTTTTTGGTCGTTACATGTTTTCTTATTTTTTTTTTGCTATTTTTTTTTTTTTTTTTTTTAGTTGATATACATATTACCTCATTTCACCACCAAATACTCGATATATTTTTATTTTTATAGATGGTAAATTTTTAACACTGTTTAAAAAACTCTACAATAAATATTTAAAAACACATTTTTCTGCTAGTTGTTAATAAAATATGTAAATTGTAATGTAAAAAATGTAAAATAAAAAACATAAATATTGTAAAACCTTAGTCTTTATTGATTAAATACTGCATGATTATAAATTATAATATATATATGTAACTTTGTAATAAAAGTGAAAAAAAACATTGCAATAAAAACATTAAATGCTAAAATGTTTTTAATATAATTTTTGAATGAAGGTTAACTTAAGGTAATAATATTGTGTATATTTTAATTTGCATGCATTTTATACTTTTATTTGGTTAATTGTATTTCATGGGTTCAGAAGAAATCATTGTCAAACTTAAATTGGATTGTGAAGCAATTACATACATATGTACCTTTTAAAAACATTTTTAGTAACATGAAAAATAGTCGATTGCAAACATACATATTACTTTCAAATCACTTTTATTTATTGCTTCCAATTCTTTTTTCTTTGTTTTTTGACATATTTTTAAGATTTTTTTATTTCTTTTTTAAATTCCTTACCACCTTCATCATCAAATCAGTCGAGCCCTAAAGAATCAATTTTATCGTCATCGCTCCATCTTAAACCAAATCAGTCCTCATCATCATCACTTTCTTCGTAGGGTTTATTCTCCTCTTTGTGCAGTGCATTAACTTTTGCTACTTCTATGTGCTTCTTTTTTTCTTTGTTTAGATTTTTCCAAATTTCAATAATTTATATTCCCCAGCATTTTTTTAACACTAAAGTCAGCATTTTCAACTTGGTACTTGTCTTGCAGCTTGTTTAGCCGATTAGCATTTTATTTTAATTGCCAACTCTTGATTTACTTTGGGTTACTTAGTATTAGTTGTAAACGAGGCTTACGTTCAATTTCAAAAGAAATCAACATTGGACTTGGCCTTGTTATACAAGCGAGCATCAATAAAGAAGCTGTTAAAGAAATCAGGAAATAGAATTATATCTGCATTTGGTCATAGGAAAATTTTCTACATACCCATGCATATAAGCTTTTAACAAATAGCTGCCTATTAAGTGTTCCAAACCAACTTCTTCTAATTCCTTATGTGTAGCAAATTGATAATCGTCATATGTATGTTTTCTACTACCTCACCAACATCTTGAAATTTACGTACTACTATTAAGTGTTCCAAACCAACTTCTTCTAATTCCTTATGTGTAGCAAATTGATAATCGTCATATGTATGTTTTCTACTACCTCACCAACATCTTGAAAACTACGTACAATTTTTTTTATCAAAATCTTAATAATCTTAAAATCTTAAATGGTGTAAAAACCTTGCTTTAAAATCAATTCATGTTTTTATAAATTATTTTTTTTCCAATTTTTGATTAATTTTGTGTGTTAACACCAACAATGATGGTGCACTTCTGCCACAAATCACAATTCTGCGTTCAAAAAAAAACACTGTAGATTTAAGGACGTTTTCACTTGCATATGCTGGAATTTTCTTGTAAAACCACAGCATATCACATTTTTATAATAATTTAATAATTAATTTCTTTATTTTCACGAAAATTTATTACTTTTTTAGCTAAAACTTTTTGTGCTTTATGTTTTCTTGTAAAATATCCAATTTTTGTTTTGTTTATTATCCCTTGTTCATTATAAAACATCACTATATTTGTCTCTTTCTTGAGAAGCTGCAGATACCTGATTATATTGGTTTTCCAGGAGCCAAGGGTTTCACCTTTGTATACCCTGTGGTACGAATTATAAGAAGCTTGTCACAAAAATATCAAAATTTTAAAACCGTATGGTACAACATAAAAGAGGGCATAACCATAGAAAAAAAATATCGTGCGAAAAGAAAAATAATCAAACGAAAACAAGAACGTTATAATTACAAAATCGACGACGAGGTTGTGTTTATTGCTTCGACATCAGATGTAATATCGGCTCCAGATAGAAATGTTTGGATTGCTGATTCTGGTGCTACTGAACACATGACATTACAAAAAAATTGGTTCTCTAACTTACAGTTTTCAAATTCAGGACGGTTTGTGTACATAGCTAATAATGAAAAATTTCCCATTAAGGGATTCGGTACTATCAAAATTAATACTCTTGTTAACAAGTGAATCCCTCGAGTGCTACCGAACGTTTAATATGTTCGTCAATTGAAACAAAATTTATTATCTACCGGTTCGGCTACTAGTAAGGGTTTCTCAATGTTTATTGAATCGACTTGTTTTGTTTTAAGAGACAAAGACAAAAATATTGTAGCAACAGGTATTCGGGATGCTAAAAACCAGTTTCGAATGGTATTTCAACTAAGAAATCGTCATGTGGCGAATGCAGCAAATCAACAATCTCTCCAACAATGGCGTCGCCGGCTTGGACACATAAATACTGAAACAATTAAAAGTATGTGTAATAAAAGCTTAGCTGATGGAATTTGTGTGGCAGACAAAAGTAATTTCTTTTGCGAAGACTGCAAAAGGGACAAAATGCATCGGTCTTCACATAGGCAAACAATAAAACGTAAACCAACAAAGTGTGAATGTTTCCACATGGACTTGTGTATTCTAATGAGTGACAACGGCCTTGTTGGAGTTCGATATTTCATGTTGCTAAATGACGAAAGTGCATGCTTCAGGTATGTCTTTTTTTAAGAAATAAATCTGATGTATTTGAAAAACTAAAATGTTTTTATCCGAGTGTATGCAACATGAATGGCGAATGGGTGAAATATGTACGACGTGACAACGGTAAAGGGTTTGTCAAAAAAGATGTGTAGTCGGCACGAACGATGCTACTTGCAAGTGGCTTACAAAATTGTTTATGGCCTGAAGCAGTAAGAACATCCGTTATATTCTCAATAGAGCAGCATCGGCAAATAGCTTAAGAATGTCGTTCGAAAGTTGGTTTGGACAAAAGCCAAATTTAAGTCATATGAAAATTTTCGGTACTGAATGTATGGTCTACAAACCTAAACAATTTGGTAGAAATAAATGGGATGACAAAGCGAAAAAAATGTTTCTGGGTAGTTATAAACTTACAGCAAAAAACTTTCGTGTGTACGACCCTGAAAAAAATAATTGAGGCTGCTGTAGTCAAAGTGGTAAACACGTTGACTACAAACCTGGTTGTTCAGGGTTCAAATCCTGCGGCAATCAAAATACAAAAAATGTTTTTTTTCTGTTTAATGGTATAAATACATATTCAGAATGAACAAAAAAAAAACGTGCAGTCTCCTTCGTCGGTACTTTCTCATAGCAGATTCGCCGGCGAAGTAAAATAACTATCTATCTTTCTCCTTTCACCACCTGTCTTATCTCTCATCTATCCCTTTCCTAAAGAATGTAGCACGGTTACGAAAAATAACTAAATAGGTTTTAATGCCTGAAGTGCTACTTCTCTTTAAAAAAAAAAAAAGTCATTGTAAGCTGTGACATTGTTTTTAATGAAAAATGTATAAAAGTAAGACCAAGGTACATTTATTTTACTAGGTATTGTCGTTCCCCCAGCTGGTTTGTAGTTGGACATGTCAAAAGTTGTTTATATTTTCCTACTTTTGTTTACGAATTTCAAAAAACGCTAACAACAAGCATATGTAGAACAAGGAGAGCGTTTGTTTTTAGACCAATTCTCTTTTATTTTCTTTTTCCATTTTTGACATTTCCACTCACAAAGCAACAATAAAATGCCATGTTGTTATACAAATGTTGTATTTGTTGTAGAACTGCTATTACCTAGTAAAATAAATGTACCTTGAGTAAGACCTTTTCAAGACAAAGAAAAGGAAGAAACAAATAACGTTAACAATAAACATCAAACATCAAGTATGGATGATACATTCACAAAAAAGAAATATACGACAACAACACCTAAAAATACGCCAGAATAAATTAATAATGAAAGGGAACATCAACGATATATTCTACGAAATAAAATTATACCCCCGCATCGTTTTGGGATTGACTATGAGAGCTGTTGCGCAACATTTTTGGAACCAGAGACATATAATGATGCTATGAGTTCTGAATGTGCTGAAAATTGGAAAAGGGCTATAGAAGCCGAACTAGACTCGCTTGAGCAAAACCAAATATGGGAACTGGTAAAAAACCTGATAACAAGAATATTGTTGGATCTAAATGGGTATTTGAAATTAAAGCAAATCCTCAACACGGTCCCATATTTAAAGCGCGGTTAGTAGCCAAAGCCTATTCCCAGCGGGCAGGTATAGACTTTAAGGAAACATACTCTTCAGTGGCCAGATACGACTCATTGAGAGCTGCAATCGCACTAGCTGCATTTGAAGTCATGAAGATGATTCAATTTCATGTGAAAATAGCCTTTCTCTATTGTGATCTTAGCGAAGAGATATATATGGAAGTTCCAAAAGGTCTAAAATTTGCCTAAAATAAAAATTTAGTTTTTCGTCTGAAAAAGGGGCTTTATGGATTGAAACAAGCTTCTCGAAATTGAAATAAATTTTAAAATCTACTGCGAATAACTGTGTATTTTATGTAAATATTAAAAATGCCAAAATAATTCTACTCCTTTATGTAGACGACGGGTTAATAATTTTTTCAGACAAATCTGGAATTAAACTGTTCATTAATGAATTGTCAAAACAATTTCGTATTACTTATAGTGAATGTAGTTATTATGTTGTGCTTGAAACACACAGAGATAGATTGCAAAAATCCTTTGAAATAAATCAACAAGCCTTTATAAAGAAAATACTTACAAAATTTGGCATGGATGAATCAACTAAAATTTCAACACCAACTGATTGCAATGTATTTTTATCAAAATCCAATGCCGAAGAAAATGTTCAATATTCTTTTAGACAAGCTGTTGGCTCCCTGATTTTTGCAGCTATAATATCTAGACTAGATATATCTTATGTAATTGGAGAAGCAAGCAAGTATACTGAAAACCCGAAAAATATTCACGTCCAAGCCTTAAAGCGAATGTTTCGTTACTTGAAAGCAACCGTTGACAACAGCATTGAGTATAAGTCGAAAACACCTCTAAAATTTGAAAAGTATACTGATGCTGATTTTGCAAGAGACATTGATACAAGAAGATCTACAACTGGCTATGCGTTTCTCATCAACTTGACTTGAAGAAGTAATCGCCAAAAAACCGTGGCACCATCTACTACAGAAGCGGAATGTATGGCAGCATGCGAAGGCGCAAAAGAAGCTTTATGGCTTCAGCAGTTGTTATCCGACATTGGTTATTTTCCAAATTCACCTACAACTCTTAATATCGATAACCAAGGAGCACTTCGTCTAATTGGAAATCCTGAGCTACACCATAGTACAAAACATATTGACGTAAAATTGCAGTTCATTAGAGACCTTAAAAAGAATAAAATAAAATAAAGAATTGAAACATGTCAGCAGTGAGTTACAGCGGGATGATGTTTTTACAAAACCTTTAAAGAAACAACTTTTCGAAACCAACTTGGAGCTTTTAGGAATGTTGCAATTGAAACAATGAGTGAGAGTGTTGAAGGAATACATACATCATTTGATTTCAACACTGCACTGTAATACTTGTTTTTATCTTTTTGCTTTTGTACCTATTTGTAGGTGACTACGTGCCGTATTCTGATTGGCTGTTGTATTTAGGTATACATATCTCTGAGAGTTTGGTTGATTTTTGTATAACATTATATCTTATAATGAACTTTAACTACTTTTAATTCTCCGCTTTTTACTTGTAACCTTTGTGAACAAAAGAGCTATCTCTTAAAGCAAATTTAACCAACACGTGTTTTATTTTTGCAACATGTATAAATTCATATTTTTTCTCGTTTAAACATAAAAATCATTCGTAAAACTATATTTGTCAGCAGCTTCTTTCACAAAATATTCAAAACAATCATACTAATCCATTACTTTTATGAATCATGTGAGTTAACACTACTTACAAGCAGTAACATGCAAATGTTAACAAAAGTCTCATTAATATGAATCATGCATTAGCAGCAATAATTTTTTTATCGTTAGGTTCTAACTCAGTACTCATTTAAAAAAAGCAAAATGTTGCCGTTTGAATCGCAATCATGCAGATCTCTGATACCTATTTCTTCGATCTCCACCAAATTTTTTGGAACTTTTAAACTAACCTGCTCCAATTTACATATAAATTAATATAAAAAATTGTATAAAAAATTATAAAATCGTGAAAAAACCTCTTATGATAATAAAATATTTTGTAACCAACGCATATCTTTAAAGTCACCTAAAATATAATAAGAGTGCATGACAGGCCGTAGCATTATTTCTTTTTGCCATACTAGTTATTGCTAGAAACAACTTATGCAAAAACTGTTTTAATATATATATATATATATATATATATATATATATATATATATATATATATATATTTTTTTTTTTTTTTTTCAATACCTTTCATTCTTATTAATTATTTTAAATTCTAATTTTTTCTTTTGTTTAGTTTGCATAGACAATTTTATTGTTTTCAGATGTAAAAAATTATTTTAAATTTAATACTAAATTATTTCTGCGACGTAATTTAGCGCAGCTAATCAATTTTTTTTTTTTTTTTTTTTGTATTTTAAGCAGAATTTCATTATTAATTTTTTTTTTAAAGTAAAGTCTCGTTAGCGCCACGGTTACATACATATGTTTAAATATATGTTAAAAGTGAAACGTAAGACATTTAATTTAGCGCAGCTACAACAATTTTGTTTTTTGCATTTTAAGCAAAATTTCATTATTATCTTTTTTTAAAGTAAAGTCGCTTTAGCGCCATGGTTACATACATATGCTTAAATATATGTTAAAAGTGAAACGTTAGACTTTTAAACATATATACTGAAACTTAATACAGTAAAATTGTTTAAAGTTTTTTAAATTGTATTGTTATTAAATATTCATGCCTGGTTAAATTCTGAATGGAAAATAGATGGATAATCAGGAAAATTTAGTATTCCTACAACAATTTTGTGCAGGATTTTCCTGATCGGCCTACTTTTAACATGTAGGTTTTTTTACCTATTTCCACGTCTTTTTTCCTTCCATTTCCCCTTTTCCAATTTGCCCTCATGTTTATCAAAATTTTTGTGGCTATGTTTACTTCTCTTTCGGAAGAACTCTGGTTTGGTCAGAAGTTGCCGAGTAATACGACATTGGTTCATATCTAATTTTTCGGGTGGCAACTGGATATTCAAACCCTTGCTAAACCTTTTCATTCAGTAGTCTGCGTATCGTACAGTCTACTGTATTGTTGTATTGGGGACATTTTGCTTAAATTAAGGGGACATTTTCTGCATTGCAGTTGACGGTACCCTTTCAATTCTAAAGTCGTACATATTTCTTAACTGATACGGTTGTGCCTCTCCGACAAACTATATATACTATTTGTTCTGTTAAATATTGTGGAGCTTCGCCGCATTTAATTTTCTGTATAAAATTTAGAGTGTTGATTGTCAGGCTTTGTCTACTGGTCATCCATTTTAACGATTCATGCATAAAGTTAATTGGAGTGTATCTACTGCATTTTAGTATGTTTCGCATTGCTATGTTTTGAAGTTTTTGAAGTCGATGTATCTGTTGTGTATTGCAGCATGAATATAATATTGTAGATCCTAGTTCGAAATGTGGTTTGATCATAGTATTATATATATTTATTGCCGTTATTACTGATATTTGTTTTCTTATTCTCCTGAAAAAGCTAATCTTTTTACCGATTTTTCTGCAAATATAGTCAATATGTAAGTAAAATTTTAATACTTTATAAATAATATATCCTAAATATTTCATTTTATCCACTTTTTCTATCACTTGGTTATTTATTTTAAAACTTTGGTTACTATTTGTATTAATTTCTAATATTTTCGTTTAATTTAAGCTTATTCATATTCAACCACTTAACATTATACATATCCTGAGAAAGATTAACATAGAACTATTGATCGCATATATATAAATGACTTACCGGAAATATTGAATAAAAGTGAACTAATTCTTTATGAAAATGATACACTTATATTTACGGAAGGCGCATTTTCATAAAGAATTATTTCACTTTTATTCACATTTATATATATTATAAATAGCAATGCTCCCAGAATTGATCCTTGTGGTACACCATATTCATTTATAATTGATCCAGATTGTATGTTGTTTACTTTCTTTATTTGCTTCCTTCCTGTTAAGTAGGATTCGAACCATTTTATCTCTGTATTGCGAACGCCGTAGTTATATAGTTTCCTTAAAAGAACATGCCTGTCCATGGTTTCAAAGGCTCTTTTAAAATCCAAAAAATTGCAACAATATTATTATTTTTTTCAACTTTTTCTATCTACTAATTACGTAGTTTACTGCAGTTTCACATGAAAATTACTTTCTAAATCCGGATTGGTATTTTGATATTATTTTTTTAGATTCCATATATATCTCTAATTGCTCTTTAACCACCTTCTCCAAAATTTTTTCGCATGTCAATAACGTATTAATTGGACGGAATTCTTCACAGTTATTTGTTTTTGACACTTTCTCAATTGGGGTTATCATTAAAATCTTCCAGTTTTCGGGAAACATGCCTGTTGCCAAAGATTTGTTTATTATATCCAATAATACTTTTCCCACTATATTCCAGCTATTAATTACTATTTTACTATTTATTCCATAAAAGTCAGGCTTATCTTTTAAACTTTTACATATTATTTTTAAATCTTCTAATGTTATTTGACGAAATTTAAATCGGGAATTTATCACAGGTACGTTGGTGTTGTATTGCACATTATCTTTCACAGATCTTATTGAATATACGCTGTTCAAAAAATATTTGTTAAAGTTATCACCTATTTCAAAATTATTCTTAATAATCACACTTTCAATTGTATTTTTTGATTTTTTTTTAAATAAGATTTTTTATTTCCTTTTGCTCTCTAGCAGAGGTTATTTTATTATTTACATATTTACTTTTTTCATTATGAATTTTAATTTTATAAATATTTCGAATTGTTCTGTAATTAGTCCATGCTTAGTTAGAATTTTCGTATATTGCTATTTGGTATTTAAAAAAAATTTTTTTTTTATTCGACTTATTTCATGGTTAAACCAATTGCACTTAAAATTTTCAGTAATATTTTTCTTTGTGGTTAACTTTTGCACTACACCTTTCAAGAAATCATCGAAGAGATTTACGTTATAGTTTAGGTCATTATATTTTTTAATCCTTTGTATATTTCGTATTTCATTGTTAAATTGTTGTCTATTGTATTTAAATATTTCAAATTCTTTAGTAGTCTTTTTATAAGGATTAAATTTGGCGCTATTAATTACTACATCTATTGCCTCGTGGTCTGATAATTTATTTGATGTGTTAATTTTTGCCGATATATTTTGATTATTCGTAACTATATAATCTATTAAATTTCGCGAGTTCTTTGTGATTCTTGTGTGTTATTCTACTATTTGGCTAAGACCATTATCATCTAGTATATATTTAATTCTATTTTTATAAAAACTTTCTTTACACCAATTTATGTTAAAATCACCTGCTATTATAATATCACAGTTTATTTCATTTATTTCTTTTATTATATTTGCAAATATTTCTAAAAATTAATATTCTGCACTGCTTGGGGACCTGTATAAAGCAACTAAAATAAATTTGTTTTTATTTTGTACCATATATGCTGTTATCCAAATTTTTTACTCAATAATTTTTTCGGCTATTCTTCTAACATTCCATTTCTTTTTAAAATAAACTACTGTTCCACCTGTCCTAGACGAGTTCGATAAAGAGATGTGTTGATTGTATTCTGTTATCTGAGTTTCTGCTTCGTCTACATCTTCCGTTAAGTGAGTTTCTGATAATATAATGAATTTAGAATTTTTTTGTTTCTATAAGTATTTCAATTTGATTAAAGTTGTTTATTAAACCTTGTGTATTAGTATATATTCCATATATTTGCCATAATTGTTAAGCTAACAAACCGATCTTTATTCTCTTCGCATTTAGCTTATTCTGGAAAACTGGACATTTTCTACATATTGTTGGATGATTTTCATCTAGGCCAAGGTTTAATCTATTGTTTACTCTTAAACAGTTTATACATTTATTTGCTACAGTCCTTGTACATTCCTTTGATTTATGAGATCTGTGACATTTATAACACACTTCTTCAAATTTACAATCAACTGATTTGTGATTATATCCATTGCATTTGAAACATTGTATAATATCGGTTCCTTCAAAAACTCTGCATTTTTCCCAGCCGATATTAATTTTCTGAGCATTAATTACATTAATATATGATTTCTTATCAATTTTTATTATTAAATTGTATATTACATGTCCATTTCTTTTGTAATCAATTATTTTTATAACTTCTAATTTACTTTCGACAAGTATATCATTTTGCTTTTTTAGTTTTTCCACTATTTTGGTATTCGTAAATTTAAATGACATACCAGTTAATTTTATTTTCATTTCACTTTGGTTAGAAACTTTAATTTCATATGAATCATTTATTTCATTCTGTAATGCTGCTTTAATTTTTTCTCTTTCTTTATAATTTTCACTTTGAATTACAATTGATTCACTTTTTCTTTCTTCTACGTTTAAAATTTTGAAGTTCGATGGATTAACCTGTTTATTTAAATCTTCCTTAGTTTTCACAGCGTTTTGTTTTCCTTTTGGTTTAACAATTAGCGGGCTTTGCTTATTTTCATCTGGCATCACAAAATTTTATTTTTTAATGCATCTGCATATGTTAACTTTTTGACATTTGTTTCATTTTTTCAATTGTGATGCAAATTTTTTCATTATTGTTTTGCTGTCAATAAATTTTTCACATAATTTTTTAGTTTCCTTTGCATTTATTTCACAATATTTCTGTGCATCATCTAATTTCTTTATTCTTTCATCATATCTTCTGTCAATTGCTTCAAGTAAACTTTTAATTTAATTTTCGTTTTGCTTTAATGTTGCTTTAAATTCGCCTTTATATTCAGCTAAATTGTTGCTGTTCTTCTTTATACTTTCTTGAACTAATCCTAGCGCCAAATCTACGTTGTGTATATACTGAAGACAATCTTCACATAAAAAACGAATTAATCCACCACCTTCCAATATTCCTAGTCAAGACCTGAGCATTTTTTTGAGCAATAATACACCATGTCTGTCTTTAAAAAAATTGTACAAAATAACAACACTTCTATTAAATCTTTTTTAATAACCAACAATCATTAATGTTCTTCCTTGGTTTATAATAGTCCCGTCTATTTTCAAACCGATTAACTATTTTATTTTAAAATTTTTTAAGAGCTTTGTTTTATTTGCTTATTAACTTGATTAGAATTCGATATTATTTGCGACACATGTCAACGCCATGAAGTAACGATGTAGTGACTTTTTCGATAGGAAATGCTTGCAGGGGTTAAATGCGTTTAATTTATAAAAAAAATTTTAAAAAATTAGAAAAAACAAATTGAGAAAAATAAACTATAGTTATTATAACAAGTTAGTTATTCATAGATTTGAACAGAATTTTTTACTTCCAAAAGGTATATATTTGATATTTAAGAAGACTTTTTATACTTCTAACACACACCTATTCTACACTACTAAAATTTTCAATTTTAGTTTCCTACTAATTGTATCACGAAATAGATCAGAACTCGATATTATTTGCGACACAAATCAATGCCATTAAGTTACGATGTAGGGACTTTTTCGACACAAAATGCTTGCAGGGTAGCTGAGTATGTACTAAAGGGCTGCACAAGCATAAGAAAAATGTCTTTAAAGCAGTCACGTAAATTTCAAGTAGTGTGTGTATAAAACACTCTCATTTTTAAACACATACTTTTAAACACAAATGTTTTGCTTTGCCACCAAAATAGGGAATTAGAGAAAAAAAGTGTTTTAGAACAACATTGAAGCAAAACAAGACAGAACTAGAACAAAAATGAAATATAATATTAAAACTGAAGTAGAACATTCAAAACATGCTTGAAGTTTTTGATAGCAGAATTCGGCAAAAGAGAAACTAGAAACATCTTCGTTTTATTTTAATATGAAAAATATCAAAATAAAACGTCCTGGCTACTGTGTCGTCTTTAACTTTAAAATTTGAAAACGCACAAATATGAAGAAAAAAAACCATTACAATTTCTGTTAATGAATTGAATTATTTTTTCAAAAAAAAAATTGTAAAATTGTCTTTTACATTTCAGCGTTTTCAGAAAAACGAATAGTAATGAAACTTAACAAAAATAAGAAAACAACAAATTTGCATGTATTCGATTTTTTTCTCATAAGTTGTATACAAAAGTTTTTAAAAAGAGTTCAGCGATTGATAGTAAGGATTTAAAATTAATAATACGTGGGAATATTTATCTTTTTATGAAAATATGTTTTAAAAATTTATTTTTTGTTAAAAGTATCATATTTTCGTATTAAAAACAGCCTGTAATAAAAAAACAAATTTGTGTGTTTACATATCATTTTTGCACATTATTTTTAGAAATTCTGTTTAAAACTTTTTAAAATAAGACCAAAAATTTATAATAATTATTCCAAGCTTATAAAGCTATTTTTATCATTATTGTTATGATATGGTTATAAAACAGATTTCATTTCAAATTGTAATTATATAAAAAAATTTTTATTGAATTAGCTTTGGTGCTACAAAAATTTAAAAACTCACCAAAACTCGCACACACAATTTAAAAAAGCACCAAAAATGGAGTGAAATGCACTGAGTTGACAATGCTGCCTAGAACACTAAAATAAAACACATAGATAGCTATTTTTGAAATTTTTATATATAATATACAAAGGTAGTTACTTAGATGTAACATTAAATTAAATAAAGGTTTCACTTCTACATTAAAAAAAAATTATAAAAATATATATACAGTGTTTTAACTATTGTAATTTAAAAACATTATTTAAAATACAGTCTCAGAACTATCACTCAAAGCACACCTTTTATCCGTTAATAAGCTCCGAGCAGAAGAACTCTTTCTGATGGAGCACTTGGTGCAGGAACACAAGTACCCAGAGACTTGTTTTATATAAGAAGGGAAATTGTTTTTTATGTATATCGCACCACTTCAATGCATCGAAATCATTGTAAAAATGTACTACTGTGTTTTCATACATGGTTAATTCTTCTGTAACTGCATCTATTGAGTTTGTTAGGCTTTGCTGAGAAACAAATCTACCAAACAATTCGTTATTGCTTTGCGAAAGTGTTACTGTTGCATTTAATTGATTGTTTTCAAAGAATTCAGATATAATTTTTATTGTTGCTTTTTTAATGGCTAACTTTTCTTCATCCTTGAAATGCAAAAGTTTGTTTGCCGGTGGAAATAAGAATAGGGCTACTTTATGGAAAACGTTTAAATCCTCTAAAACTACGTTGTTTAAATAAAATAAAATTTTTTCTTTAAAAACTCTTATAAATTGTAGGTCGCAATCGTTAGTAGCACATTTTCGTAAGAGCATGTCAATATGTACAATGACTAGATGTAAAGTCGGATACTCTTCACCTTCAAGTTTTTTCAAAGTTTCTTCAAATACCTCTAAAACTTCAATGAAATAGCTTATATGTGAAAGGTTAGGGTCACCTAATCTGCAAAGCTCATTCTTTTCCTATAATATTTGAGTAATTTCATTCCAGTTATCTTTTACAGACTGAAATAAATTATAGAAAGTATTCCATCTGGTTGGAGAATAGCTTTTTAAACTTGTTGTAAAATTTGAATGGTCTCCAGTTTTTTTGAAGTATCTTACTAATTTGGTACCAGTACTGCACATATCAGATAACTCCTTTACTTCATCAATTGACTTCTTTAATGCATTTTGCAACAAATGGTTAATACAAAACAGATTATTGTAGGGTCTGTCTGTTACCATTATTGCCTTATTGTCTAAAGCACATTCAAAGTTCGACAACAATTTGACCACTTTTGCGTGAATGTTTTGAGCTAAAGAAATTAAAATATTTATTTATTTAACATTTAAAAGGACATTTATAAAAAAACTAACATGTGTTCCTTTCATTGTTCATTGCTTGCATTCCCAGTAGTCCGCAGTAAACTTTTCCATCTCTTATAAAATGTATTGTTAGGGCCATATACGAGTTTTTTAAATAGTTATCAGTCCACAAGTCTGATGTCAAGCCGTACCCAATCTTAACAATTGCAAAAATTTCAAATTTTATTTCTTCAAATTTAAGTTTGTACAATAACTTGACATTGCGTGAAACTGTAGTTGGTTTGGGTAAGAAAGTTGACGTATCAATATTTGTCCCAAATTTAGTTCCAACAGAAATAAAAAATTCTGCGATTTCTTTTAACTCAGAGTCACTTACAATTCTAAATGGTCTAAAATTTATTACCACCCATTTTGTAAATATATCCACAGATTCCTTTTTTAAAGCATTATCTGCAACAATTTTAGGTGTCACAGAAACATTTTCTAAGTTGGCCTTAATGTAGCACTTATGCTTCACCAAATTTGACGTGGTCAGTTTATTATATTTATAAATGTTTGTACATTTGATACATATTAAAAGGCCGGAAATTTCCTCCCCGCGATCATTCTCAATACTTTGAAAAACCTTCCATACCTTGCTGCGTCCGCGTTTTGAGACCGTTTTGTATTCACCAGATACAAGTTTCAACTTTATTTCATTTATGTTATTAGCAGTGGTTTCGTTTGTGTGGCTCTACGTACAATTATTTTAAATAAACCAGAAAAATAATAAAATAAAATATTGCTTACATTTAATGTATCCATTTCTCGTTAACGATAACTGTGTATTGTATAATTCACATCTTTTTCTATGATAGTTGTTAACTTTAAAATTTTAAAGCACTAAAATTTAATCGCTAAAAACCGATGGTTTTTTTTTTTGTTAATTGATTTGGTTTACGCTTCGAATAGCATTTTATTTAATTTCGAGCTAAGCCGAGTTATGTTTTTATTGTTTATTAGCACAGAATTATAGAAGGAGTATTTCAAAATCTTACTATTATTTAAAAACTTAACTAATTCTAATAGCTTAAATATATAAATAGCTTATGCGTATAAAAATCGCTTATATAAAAGTATTTTCTTTAACAGCCTTAAATCCCATTATTTAACAGCACTGCTTTATTTTCGTGAACATTTTTTGTATATGTTCTAGTGCACTCGGTGTTTCTACTATGATTTACTGTTTCTTTACTTCATTGTCGCCTTTTGTTTTGATGTTCCACTTTGTTTTAAAACACAAGCACTAACAAAGCTGTAAAGAGAAACTTTTCGAATTGTGCTTGTTGTGTTTTAGTGAGAGCCGTGTTTTGTTATGCTTGTTTTGATATTTACATTTACACTGAAGTTCTGTGTTTGGAAGTAGTGTACACTAGAACATAGAACTTATAAAACATTTTGTGCAGCTCTTTAGTATGTACGTAGTACATAAAACGTATGTATAAACGCATATTCAAAATGATTAAAATTTAATAAAGAATATCAAACATAATCGGTATTTTTATTTAATAAAACTTGTATTTTAATAAAAGAAAAAAAAATATTTGACCCGTCACAAGGGCTTGGGATTTCCCGCAATTTTTCGGGAAAGGGAAAAAAATTATCGCATTCCCGGGATTTCCGGTAAAAAAGCAATTCTTGAAAAAAACAAACTTATTAATCAAATAATATTAAAAACTTCATAGTTTTATTAAAACCTAAACAAACAATAAAACAATTGCTAAATAATAGTTATTAACAGTTTATAAAACTTAAAAACAGTTCAGGTAACAAAACATACATACATACATACATTGAGTTTTCAACTTCGGCCCAGTAGAATTTTTTCAATTTTTTCATTTCTTAAAATTCTTTTTTTCTACAGTAAAACTTAGAGAGGCAAGAAAAGCAATGACAAACACAAAAAACTTTGTAATATGTATTATGTAGATTGCAGAAAAAGTTACGTACATACAATTATACGAACTGTCCTGTACATGTTCATCCCCAATATTTTGTTAAAAAAAATATATTTACTGGTACTGGTACTATAAAAACCGGTTAAAGTTAGCAGCAACCCCGTTTTTTTAATATCTTTACATCCTTTCGTATTTAATTTATTTAAGTAATTGGCTTTTTACGTTTTCTACAGTTATCCTTTTTATATTACTATCTTTTAATTAATAGTTATATTTTTGTATTAACTGTTTCTTTGTTAAGTTGTCTCCTCCTTTTTTAAGTATCTCATGTAACAGCGTACCTTCTTTTCATATAAGAATACAATAAATTATTTTTATCAAACTTACGTTTCTACACCATAAAGAGGGAAAATCCATTTAGGTATAACTTTTATAGTGTCTTTACGTTAAACTTAAAATTACAACCAGCGGTGCCAGAATGAAGATTTTACCTTAATTTTAAAGATTTTTTAATAAAAATAAGATTTGAAGACCTTTTCTTTTCAAAATTGAGAATTGTTTATTTAGTTGTTTGACAATTAATGTTGCAACTTCTTGTTAAAATTTATTAAACATGTTTACTTTTGTGAAACAATATTATTGTAAATTAATACCCTAAAACAAAAAATAGTATCATAGTAATCATAATAGTATCAATGATGATGGTGACGTTTACCATATACATATATTTGTAAAAACTAATAATTCTGATACAAAGTTAAACGCTATTGAATTTAATGAATATATTGGTAATTGTTTTGCCTTTTACATTGAGGTGTGTAAACAAAGAACAAAACAATATGACTTTAATGACGCAACCCTTAAAAAAGCTTTCTTATATTGCTCCTCAAAACGTGATTAATAAAAAAGTTTCTTCACTAGTATGTCTAATATTTTTTTCAAACTTAATTAAGACAGTGAGATACAAAATTTAGATGACGAACTTAGCGAACTCCGCCACATGAATTTAATAAATATTGTAAGAATTTAGTAAATGTTACAGGGGAAGAGTTTTGGAACACCATGTTAAATATTTCTAGAACGGATAGTGAGTTAAAGTTTCCAACTTTTTCGAAGTGTGCAATAAATTTGTTTATCTGCAAACGTTGTACACATACTTTTAAAAGTAAGTACTGTAAGTGTTTTTTTCTTGTTTGTTGATTTGTTTCTATAAAGTAATAGTAAAAAATTTATAATCTGAAAAGTTTTAAGATTTCACCTTTAGAGGAAAATGTCTTAGCAATTTTTTTGGATTTTTAAATAAAAGAAGCAGAAGTATAAAACCAAGGCAACATAAGATACAGATTTTTTAGGGGGTTTTGATTGAGATATGGTTGGCGCACGGTTTGAAATTTAGATAAAAATACGTGCGCGTTTCGGTTTTTATATCAGCATTGAGTACACTTACCTTTTAAATTCGTATCAAAATGGTTATCATTTTAAAACACACAAATATATATTGTATATGCATTTATACTCGTACACCCGAAAATGGACCCAGTTAGCATTAAGAGTACCCAAGATGACTAAAATTGATAAACCAGTTGTGCGTTTAAAAAGAGACTAGAATATATTTCCGACAATGTAAAGAAAACGACTTTAAAAAACAAAAACAAAAAGTATAGAATATGTGTAATCATTATTTGATAATGCAAATGCTCGAAATGTGACTGTTTTAAGCATCATATTGGAGTCATATTTAGAGCCGTCTAACGTTGAAAAAATGATTTTATGATTTTGCTACTGTTATAAAGGGAATTTTTTAAAAAAGTGAGTTTTGTGAATTTATGTCAGTGAAAAGTAAAGAAAAATAAAATATAAAAGTAAATTTAATTTGTTAGTGTTAATAAAAATCAAAATAAAAGAAAGTAACGTCAGCTAAGAAGCATCCCTGTCAGAACAGTGACAATCATATGACTGTTATTGCCGGCCGTGTACAGACCATTGCGTAGAGCAAGGTTACTTTCGCAGTCTTAAAGACAAAATGTATTCTATGATAGGTGGTGCACCGTTGTTAGATTTTAGGTGAATTTATATCTATGGATCCTGGAGTGCAAAAAGTGGGTCGAGCTAATACTTGTAAAAGAGGTCAGAAAAAAGTAATGATGACAGTAACTAATGGTATATAATCATCGTTTTTAAAATGCAAAAAGTGGACTGCCAAGAAAGTGATATAGGATGTGCGCCAAGGAGCAACGCCACGCGTTTTCATGACGGTTGTGAAAGTTATTTTTATGAAGTGAAATTTCCTTTGATAGCGGCAGTAAATTTTAGAAGTACAAAATAATGTTAAGTATTTTTTATCTCTCACAAAAAAAAAAAAATTTTATTAATAAATATAATAATAAATTAAATTGAAATACACAAAAAATTAATTATAAACAAAATATTAAAAAAAGAGAAAAACTTCAGAACTTAATTTTAATATGTGTATATTATCTTTTTTTAAATTTTCTAGACTGACTCTGGGTATATTATATTAAAAAAAATACCACATTAAAAAACGTTTTAGTAACAATTGAAATTTAATTTAAAAAATTACGATTGCAAACAGTATCGCAAATGAGTCGAAAACGCAAGTCATACGGAATTTCTTCAGAAAAGTCGCGGCTAGGGTACCGTTTTTTGCCTAAAAAACGGGCACAGACTCGAATATGATCGATAACTTTAAAAATTCTAATACATACACAATCTTTTACTAACACCCCTGCCAGAACTTTGGCGGTCTTTGGAGAATTTTTTGTTTGGTTCAGTATAGGTAATTGCGTAGAATAAGCTAACTATCATAGTTTAAGGAACAAAATGAAGTCTAGGCTATAGCCTTTGATGCCCCGGTTTTATATTTTACAGCGACTGTGGGCTTAAAAACGAGTTGAGTGGATTTTCTTAAAGTATTTATAGCATAAGTTGTTCCCGACAAAAGCTGATCTGAAAAAAAAGAAATGATGAATTATAATCTAGATAATGCCTATTAGTGGCCCGATATTAGATTTTGGCCAAATTTATCCATGTGGTTCACAAGAGTCGAATTTTATACTTAACGTATTTTCTTATAATAAAGGAATTTGTTCATGAATATGTCATCTCTTTTTATACCATTTTAAATATAATATTGTTACAGTTTCCTTTTTGAACACACGGGTGTCTTCATCACTGTGTCGCATTATAAATTCTCTCTTTCATACAAGACATATGTTATTCTAAAAGCAGCTATTCATGCTACATTTCTGTGTTACTCCAGCGAGGCACAAAGTACTCGATGCCTTCTTTCAGTTAACAAAGCATTAAAACCACTCACGCTGTACATCTAAGCTAGCTATCTCTTTTTATGCAATAGCCACAACATATCTATCATACACTATTGTTTTGCTGTTAGTTCCCTGCGCTAACAGCTATAGCTCTTTGTGTTTATTATAAGGGCGCTTTTATAATTGTCAGCTATTCTGTCATAACTTCACATAATAGTTGTCTTTAACTTTTTCATTGCACGTCCGCATGTCAGGTGGTGGGCTTGGCACCACTTGAACTTTGGTAGCCAGATAAGGGGATTTCTCCCTAAATTGGGGATTTCAACATAAGTTTGGGGAAAGCAATTCGTAGGGATGAATTTGGGGACTTTTTGTTATTGGCACATGGTTGATTTATTGGCATTTAATTTTATATTTTGAATGTGGGATAAATTACAGTAGAAGTGATAGAATCACTGATTAGAATAAAATCGCATTTTAATATATATTAAATCTGTTGTTGTAAATTTGAAGTTTCTGAAGCAGCGATAAAAAATTTTGAATCGGAAAATATGCACACAAAAAATTGTAAAATATCACTACCAATTTTACGCATTTGAACTCTTGAATGTTTGACTCGAGTATATATGTAAGTACATATGAATATACATATGTATAACAAAAAATATATTTTCTTAATCGTAATTTTATTTCAGAAAAATCATTATGATTATAAGTTCTATGTAACGAATTTATCCATTTGTATATTTAATTTTACTTTGATACTAAGTTAAATATTTATAAAAGATTTATTTGTATAATTTTTATGTATTCGAAAAGATATGTATGTACTATTTGTATAGACTTGTATTAAACATACACTTATTTATTGTACCCGGGGTTGCTTAGGTCGAATATAATATAGCCTTGTTTGCTATGGGGCTCTACTTCGAAAACACAAGCACTTTATTAAATCATTTTGAATCTAGATCAGGAGATACATACATATTTTTTATTTAAATATTTTAGAATGTAATGTTTTTAAAGATCTGTTAAGATTCATAAAATTGCACATTTGCTGTTTTCCCCTTACTCTTCCCTTTACATAAATATCTGACTATGTTTAAAATTTTATTGTAACTTTTTTGTTTTGTTAGAATTTTGAATGTACCATTTTTAATTTGTAAAAAAATTAAAAAAAGATACCTTGTATAATATAGGCTCTTATATATCTAATTCAGTTTAAAATATTACAAGTACTGACACTTGTACATATAGTATGTATATGTATGTATACGTAAAATATTAATAAAAATGTGATGCATACCGTCAATTTTTATATTTTGGGGACAGAATTGGAAATTTTTGTTTAGAAATGGTGATTTTTGGGGACATCATTCGTGAATTTAGGAACAAGACCCAAAATTTTTCTGGCTACACTAGTCTCTAAGCGAAAACAGTCTATTGTGCTTTCTCAAGAGAATATTTCTTCTCTTTCTCCCTCTCATCAGTAAACCATGTGCAAAAAGTTTGTTATATTCACGGGACTATTTTCAGATGCCTTATATTAATAAAGTAGCTGATTTTATTTCTTTTGGCTATTATTTCTAAATTTTTATTGTGCGTTGCAACAACTTCGGTTGTTTGATACACACGATGCAATATAAAATTATTTCGAGGCGATAAGGCGTGTTCCATGCGTGTTAACCCAGATTTACAACATGCCATTTTTTTATGACAAATCATATAAAAGCAAGAACTAATAAAGCAGCTGAAAAATGGAAGCTTAATTACCTTAGAGAAAATCTGTTGTTTGTAATTGTGCAACTCTAATTGAATGGGTTCCTTTTTTTCATTTAATTGATCTTAATATTCACTATAGTTCAAGTTTAATTACATTGATTGATATCTTTTTATGTTTAAGTGATTTAGACATGTGGCTGATTTATTAAAGAATTGATAATTATATTTTATTAAATATCTCAATTATATAAATTAAATTCCTTCTTGATTTTATTAACCAAATTCGAATGACGACATCATCTCTTATCGAGTCGGCTAGAGAATTAGTTTTTTATTCTTCTCATCGTCATCAATTTCATTTCTTAAGTTTATTTCCTCTATATCCTGTATACTAAACAGTAGAGTATCCATTTAATCGGACTTTAATTTTATTCGAGTAAATTAATAACCGCATTTGGGATTATAATCTTGATCGATTATCCGCTTAAGTGTTTTAAATTATTCGAATAACTCGAATTAATCGTACAACTTCACTAAAAAATTACAACTATGCAAAAATGACCATGCCAAAATTTTATTAATAACAAAACTTTAACACAAACAAAAATTATTCATATTCTTGCGAAGATGCTTAAAAAAATAAATAAAAGTTGTCACCGACAAAGTAAAACGAAATGACCTATTGTGTCTGTTTATACAGCCAGAAGTTTCTACAAAAACTTCTTAATCAGAAAACAAAAACAACAAACATAAAGCAATAAAAATAAACGCAAGGAAGTTCTAGCACATTCAAGAACTGCCTTAACATTATGTATACTCGTATGAAATCAACGGCCATTCAGGCTGATTCATTCTTAGTGAAAACGTCAACCTGTGAAAATCTTGTGGTAAAACAGATAAAACAGTGGAAAAGTTTTCATCGCGTATTTTTGTGTACTAATTGCGAATAAGTAAATAATCGTCTAATTAAAGTGTAATTTAATTAAAGTAGCAATTAAATTGTGTGTATTCAATTTGCATTAACAGAACTCAATTAAATAAATGTTTATAAATTTAAATAAACGTAACAACTGGTGTTAGAAATGAAATTGCAAATAATAAATAAATCACAATGAAATTTGACGAGCTTAAAGTTGAGCAGCTAAAAATTGAGCTGAGTAAGTTGGATCTGCCAAACGCGGACAACAAAGCGCAATTACAAAAGCGGTTGATAGACGAATTCAAGCAGCGAGGTATTGATATTGGGACATACGAATTCGGAGAAAAAGAAGAACTAGAAGAGATTGAGTATGTACCCCAGTAACAAAAACGATGAAGAAAATAGAAGAATATAACCAAAAGCAGAGCGACCAGATGACGAAGAAAATAACCAGAAGCAGGACAACCAAATGAAGAAAATGAAAGAAAGCAATTAGAAGTTTCAAAAACATTACTAAAAAGCTCTACTATAAACGGGGAACGGCTTTTAGCGGAGGTGAACGAAACATTTGAAGAAATATTAGAAGTTTTTGGTAAAAGAGTGGACGTCGTAGAGCTGAGAGTCAGGGAGTTCGACGAAAAATTATCCAGCCTAGAGAGAAAAGTGGACGATGTATTACATGAACTAAAAGTGCGTATGGGCGAATATCAAATTCGAGAGGAACCGGTGAGAGCTATCTCTGGGCATTCTAGTATCATAAATAATCCGAGCTTTGATGGCAGCACACCTTTTAATGTTTTTAAGTTCCAGTTCGAAACAGTGACCAACAAAAATAGATGGGACAATGACGAAAAAGCTATAGAACTTATATTGGCCTTAAAGGAAGCAGCAGCAGAGATACTCAAAAGCTTACCAGCCGGTTGCAGAAATAATTCTAAGGACATAAAGGAGTTCTTACAGTGCAAGTACGGAGGTGGGCAAAAAAGAGAGGTAAGGCTCAAAAGGCGAACGAGACCCTTCAAGACTTCGCCATGGAGACTTAATGTTTGGTGTAGCTTACTTACTTAGGCGTGCATTATCCGTTTCTCTACCAGTTTAAAATTGAAGCACTTGTGAATGGCATACGAGACAGAAACTAGCTCGTACGCGCTAGCACAGGAGACCGCAAAAGTCATCTCGAAGCCGCAGGTGTACAAGGTGCGACGTCTTGAGTTTGATTCTTATAACCACGGGGATAAAATGAGCGAGAGAAAAGAGATGATAAAAGAAATGATGGAGAAGAAAAAGAGTATGTCTCGTACTCAATGCTTCAACTGCGATAAAGTCGGCCACCTCCAGCGCAACTGCAGATCTATGAAAAGATCAAGATCTGCTTCGTCAATGAGGGATAATAAGCGGGCGAACAACACTAAATCGCACGAGTTACCGTTAAATTAAATCGAACTAGCGCTAAGTGGCAAGTGCTAGCTCCCACAACCGATGGCCCCACAATCTCGATTTCCATTGTACA
This sequence comes from Cistogaster globosa, assembly GCA_937654795.1. Lineage (NCBI taxonomy): Eukaryota > Metazoa > Arthropoda > Insecta > Diptera > Tachinidae > Cistogaster > Cistogaster globosa. Next base: position 40,872,928 of record OW569407.1, read on the forward strand.
ACAGAAGAATAGCAACCTTACCATGGGCGAGCAAATAATGATTTGGGGCAATGTCGAGATACCTCTAGATGTGGGTTAGGAGAACAGGCCCGCAATAAGAAAGCTATTTGTCGTTAAACGTCAGAAATTACCACCTCAGGTGGAAACTATAGTATGGGCAGATTGCGTGGCTAATCAGTTGTGGGTGGTAGAACAACCGACATTTTAACAGCTAAAGCCCTTGTGAAAATCTGCGATGATGGCAGAGTTCCTGTGAGAGTATTCAATCTGTCCAATAGCGAAAAGACTATTAACAGAAATTTTTAGATAGATCGATGTGAGCCAGCTGAAGCCATAATCAATTGTGCGGTGAATATAGTATGCCCCGAATTACCAGCCAGAGAAAGAGAATTACTAGCAGATCAGATGCAAAAACGGGTGGCAGAACTAACATCTTCTGACAGAAAGCAAAGCAGTTTTTAAGAAAACACGGTGACATGTTCTTCGCCACAAGTAATAAAAGTAATGGTAGAACGGCAGTTGTGAAACATGAAATTAATACTGGCGAAGCGAGGCCTATTAAAAAAGCTAAACGTGGTCAAGGAACTTGTCAGCGAAATAGAACGGAATGGAGTCATTGAGCCATCCTCGAGTCCGTGGAGTTTGCCAGTAGTTTTGGTAAAGAATAAAGATGGCAGTACCAGGTTTTGAGTTGGCTACAATGACGTCACCAAGAAAGACCGTTATCCGTTGCCTAGAATTGACGATACCTTAGAAACGTTTGTCGGAGCAAAATGGTTCTCTACCTTGGACTTGCAAACGGCTATTGGCAAGTAACGATAGCCGATAAAGATAAGGAGAAAACTGCCTTTAGCGCGAGTTGTATTTTATGGCAGTTCAAGGTTATGCCATTTGGGCTCTGCAACGCTCCAGCTAAGTTCGAGCGTTTAATGGAACGTGTGCTTAAGGGTCTCAATTGTAAAACGAGCTTAGTATATCTGGATGACATAATTGTGATGGGGAAAACTTTTGACGAACACCTCGTAAACGTGGATAAAGTATTTAAGCGTATAACTGCTGCAGGATTAAAAATAATTGTTAAGAAATGTGCTTTGTTTCAAAAGGAGGTCAAATACTAGGGCATCGTGTAATAGCTGAGGGCATATCAACTGATGAAGACAAAGTTCTGGCAGGAAAGACTTGGCCTCGTCCACAAAATCTTCATGAGCTGCATAGTTTCCTGGGACATTGCACATACTACAGGAGATTTGTGCCGAACTTTGCTTAAGTGGCTGCTAGCTTGCATGAGTTAACCAGAAAGTTGCAACCGTACCACTGGAGTGAAACAGCGGAACAAGCGTTCCAGAAGCTCAAGAAACATTTGTGTGCGGCACCAGTCCTCGCCTATCCAATAGCTGAACAGAAATTCATATTGGACACGGATGAAAGTGGCTATGGAATAGGAGGAGTATTTTCTCAATAGAACAGAAAAGGTTATTGGCTTCTGCTACAGCAGGGTACTCTCGAAGCCTGAAAGAAATTACTGCGTTACACGACGGGAGCTTTTGACAGTGCTGGAGTGTGTTAATCGTTACCACAAATACCTATATGGTCAACATTTCATCTTAAGGACGGACCACTCCGCACTACGTTGGTTAATGTAATTCAAGAATCCCGAAGGGCAGCTCGCACGCTGGTTTGAACGTTTGCAAAGCTATGACTTTAGTATTGTGCATAGAAAAATCGGAAAATAAAATAACACTGATGTCCTTTCAAGACAGCCATGCAATGTAGAGTGCAAGCACTGCACGAATGTCGAGAAAAAGGAGTGCGTCATTGATGTGCGGCTTACTCAAATTTAGTCAAGCGAAGACTGATCGAAGGCCCTGAATGAGGACGCAATTTTGGCAAAAATGTATTGGCTAAGCAAACAGAAAACTGATTCATAATGAAATATCTTCGGAACAGTCGCCTAGCAAAATCGTACTGGGCTGAGTGGAATAGCCTGAAAGTTTAAGATGGCTGCTTATATCGATCTTGGGAAAGTACAGATAGCAAAACTAAAACGGGCATAAATTTTTTACCAACTTATAAATGAAAAGAAGTAATGAAGCAGTTCCATAATGGTCCCAGCGGGGGTCAGATGGGTATAACAAAAACGCTGGAAGATATAAAGCAACGATTTTACTGGGTAGGCTGTAGACAATTCGTAGTCGATTGCGAACAGTGCATTGCGGAAAAGGGCCCTACAAGAAAGAGTCGTAGCAAGCTTCAGCAATACAATGCAGGTACCCCCTTTGAGCAGAAAGCTATTGATATCGCAGGTCCGTTCCCTGTGGTTATAGAATATTTTAGCAAATGGCCTAAGGTGTGTGCCATTCCAAACCAGAGTACAAAATAGTAGTGGACGCTCTTGTTAACAAATGGGAGTGTCGATACGGTGTTCCACTAGAACTGCATTCAAACCAGGCACGAAATTTTGAATCGGCCATATTCAAAGAGATGTGTGACGTATATGGTATCAAAAAGACAAGACCGACACCGCTGCATCTACAGTCTGATGGCATGGTAGAAAGATTTAATCGTACCCTAGAGGAGTATCTCAGAAAAGTGGTCAGTGTACACCAGAGGGATTTGGATGAGCATATACCAAAGTTCCTACTAGCTTCTTATCGGTCAGCTGTACATGATCAACCTCACGTAGTCCAGCAAAAATCTTGTTTGGGACAGAACTGAAGCTGCCAGCAGACTTAGAATTTAATATTAAACCGGGACCTACAGACGAAACAATGGAAATGTTCCACAAGCGCAAGAAGACCTGCATGAGCTTCATAAGTTTGTCAGTAACCGCGTTTAAATATACAGCGATAAAATTAAAGCCAAGTATGGTCGAGCAGTAAACACGGAGGGATTTACTGAAGAACAAATGGTTCTACTAGATAACCCACAATGCAAGAAAGGACTGTCTTCTAAACTGCAAACCCACTGGGAGGGACCATACGAAGTGTTCAAGAAATTGAATTATGTGGTTTACCAGATACAGAGATACCATAATACGAGGTCAAAAATGAAAGTTGTTCACCTGGAACGGCTGACCCAATATGGCAGAGGTAATGTTAGGCCTATTCGAGACGAAAAGGCTTAAGTGGGCGGCAGTGTTGCAAAGATGCCTTATTTAGGTCATAATAAGAAATAAAAATAGTTGTCACCGACAAAGTAAAACCAAATGACCTGTTTTGTCTGTTTACACAGCCAGAAGTTTCTACAAAACTACTTAACCACAAAACAAAAACAACTAACATAAAGCAATAAAAATAAACGCAACCCACAACACAAGCATCTACATTGCAAAACAACTAATAAAAATACACAGCATATATAATAAATTCAAAGTATTAGTTATAGAATCAAATAACAATCATCATGTGTCTAAAATGAAAATATTCTACTAACAGATGGAGCAAGTTCTAGTATATTCAAGCAACGGCCATACAGGCTGATTCATTCTTAGTGAAAACGTCAACCAGTGAATATGGTGAAACAGATAAAACAGTGGAAAAGATACCACCGCGTACTTTCGTATACTAATCGCGAATAAGTAAGTAATCGTCTTATTAATGTGTTACTTAATTAAAGTAGAATTAAATTGTGTGTATTCAATTTGCAATAAAAGAACTCAATTAAGTAAATGTTTGTAAATTTAAATAAACGTAACAATATTATATCTTATTAAAACATTGAAGCACACTTTATAAGATCTTTTCTTATTTTATTTTTTATCATGTCTATTAAAATAATCTTTAAAAAATAAAGTTGAATTAAGATAATGAGCTTTTAACCGATTTTTTTTAATTTGTTTTCAGATGTCTAAATTGGCTTACACTTTTTTCCTAGATTTTTTTTGTAATACCATGTATCGGGTTAATATATTTAAAACTTCCATAGAACAAAAATGTGTGTAACAATTTTTTATGAAGCTAGATTGTAACCTTTAATCGCATCTCATCCGCGTAATCACATCCATAACGGCTTGCAAACGTAATTTTCTTCATCGCATGTAAGTCCTGTGATATGATTAAAAATAATAATAATATTCATTTTTTTCTCTATAGCGCACATTGGGAAAAACAACAATAATAAATAAGTTTGTGATAAAATAATGTACATGTTATAATTAATTTATTTTTACACGGTTGGCATATTTTGTACGTCCAGATGTCTACTTTACTAGTTTATGGCCATAAAATCAACGAGTGTCGATAATGAAAAAATCTAAGAATGAATAATCCCCAAATCCTTCCCAAGAATTTCTGTCCCCAAACTTATGTTGAAATCTATAATTTGGGGAGAAATCCCCTTATCTGGCTACACTGTCAAAAACTAAATTTAGCCAGTGGCGTTAGTGGCCGGTAAATACAGGATTGTTTTGTTAAAAGAGTAATAACAAATTTATTTTTTAGTACAAATTGTTGAAACTATTTGCTCAAACTGGGAGCGGTAATTCTTTAAGCAAAATCAAATACTATAATTGTCACAAATATGGACATTACTCAGCATAATGCAAGCCCTACACCTTGCGAACTGTTGTACAACCTTCGCAATGTTTGTGATGTTGGTTGTATGAAAGATCGAAAAGTTTTGATTTTTGGCAAGTTGTCGCATAAAATTATTATATTTCACTTTTCATTTTCGTTGTGGCAATATAGCAAAATCAGCGCCAAAGTATTTTAAACATTCGCAATAAAAGTTACAATAAAAGTTACAATAAATTAAATATCTTTGGGTTCACTTACTTTTAAGGTTTTCAAAAGTTTGTTGTTAGAATATTTTTTTCTTTTCTATTAACCACTGCTTTGACCACTTTCGCTTCTTTCTTAGCTTTTGTTTGCATTCTTATTCTAATTTTTTGATATTAGCTGCATGCTTGAAAAGCCCTTAGACACTTAATTTTTTATTCATAGTATTAAATGCAATGCGCGAAATAACTAGTAAAAAATAAGCAAACTTTTTTCAAAATTGACTTTTCATAACAAAAAAAGTAACAAACAAAATTAATTTAAAAAGAAATTTAATTTAGTTATTTAAAAAAGTGTAAGAACTTGGTTGGAAGAGGAAGTATTATATTTAAATAAGATTATTTAATAAAGCAAAACTCTAAATAATATCCTCCATTTTATGTATTTTTATTTAATAAAAAATAGAAATAAACTTTTTCTGCTTTGTTTTTATGTTGTTATTTTTTTAAGTTTTGCCTTGTTTTCATTTATAAAAAAGTGCTAAATCGCAAAATTAATACTTAAAACGATAAATTCACCGACCGACTCACTTGGGTCCCAAAGGTCCCATTGTGTTGCCTGGAAACAGGATGTGTTGGGATCAGATTGAGGTCCCTACGGCACCATCAAAAAAGATCCACACCCAAACCACCCCGAGGACCGGATAAACGAGTTTATCCTAGCAACATCGCAGACAGACAAGTCTGCAAGATTCAGCAGTCTCGGACTGCCAAAATTAGCTGCTTTATTCCTAGAAAAAGCCGGGCAGTGGCAGACCAAATGCTCCACTGTTTCACCCTCTTCCTCATCTTGACAACTCCTACAGTAGTCATGATGAGGAAGATTCAGTCTCCTAGCGTGGGCACCAATGACGCAGTGCCCTGTCAGCACAGCCACCAGTGTGCCCAGCTGCCCCCGAGGAAACCTCAGTAGACTTGCGGATCTCCCACTATCGTACTGAGGCCACAGTGTCCTCGAGACCCTGCAGGTAACCTCTTCAGACCACCTAGACTGCGCAGCCTTTAAGAGTTCCTGCCGAAGTAAAGCCTTACAGCAGTTCAATGGGACCCCCACCAGTGGATCTATTACTCGGTCTTCTAACCGGGATCCAAGTCTGGCGAGTTCGTCCGCAACCATATATCCGGGTATGCCCGAATGAGCTGCCACCCAAAACAGTTCCAGGTTGGAATGTCTCGCCATCTCGTTGAGAGATGTCCGGCATTCACGAACCAATCTGGATGTCGTATAGACACCTGATAGGGAGTTAATCGCGGCCTTGCTGTCAGTACAAATCCGGATATTCTCTCTGTGGTACCTTATTCAGCAAGTCGCCCTTCTAATGGCTGAGATCTCAGCCTGTACCACGCTACATTGATCATTGAGCTTGAACCTTATCCTGATCCGAAATCTAGGAATGAAGACGCCCCCCCCGACCCCCGTGTCCAACTTTGACCCGTCAGTATAGACATCAAGCACATCCCCACGAGACATAGTCGACGTGCCTGACATTGATACCACAAAATCAATGTCAGACATGGGGGTGGGAGTGCAGTAATCGATGTTGTCGGGAATAACCGAGGAATGGCCCAAGATGGTCGCATGTCCCTCCTCCACGCCGCCGCTGCATCCAGTCTGACCTCCGAGTTCATGGCCAATTGTTTGGCCATGAGATCGACCGGTAGCCAGTGTAGCATTGTAAAAAGGGCCCTCGACGGGGTGGTGCGTATTGCACCAATGACCATCAAGGCCGAGATGCGCAGTATCTTGTTCAATATACTGCAGTTCGTCAGTTTGCCCAGTGCGGGCCACCATACGAGGACCCCATACATCAGTATGGGTTTTATCACTGTGTCAAAGAGCCAGTACGACGTCCTGGGATAAATACCCCAGTGTTTGCCTATGGCCCTTCTACACACATACAAGGCCACTGAGGCCCTATCCGCCCGAAAACGGACATTAGGGGTCTATGACAATTTCGAGTCCAGGATAATACCTAGATACTTCGCTCTGTCAGACAACCCAAGCTCCACTCCATTAAGCAGTGGTAGCAGAAAAGCCGGAATCTTGTTTCTTCTCGTGAAGAGCACAAGTTCCGTTTTCCGAGCGTTCGCGCTAAGCCCACTCTCAGTACACCACCTACTGATGCAGCCCAGCGCCGATTGTAGACGTTGCGATAGCGTGTCGGGATATCTTCCCGACACTGCAACCGCTACGTCATCCCCATATGCCACAGTCCTGAGCCCCTTGCAGTCCATTTCTGTCAGTAATGCATTCATGGCGAGGTTCCAGAGAAGGGGAGATAATACCCCCCTTGTGGTGTACCACGCTTAGCTACCCTGTATATGGTAGCTAGCCCCATGCTGGAAGTAATGACCCTATTAGTCAATAGATTCAACACGAAGTTTATAATCGACCGAATTACGTTCAGTCCCTCCAGGGCCATTGTGATGGCCTCCGGTTTCACATTGTTGAAGGCCCCTTCTATATCTAGAAAGGCAACCAATGCATATTCCTTATGCTCTAGGGATTTCTCTATGCATCCCACAAGCGTGTGTAGTGCCGTCTCAACAGATCTGCCCTTGACATACGCGTGCTCAGAGGCGGAGAGTCGGTCCGGATTAATTGTCCTCCTCAAGTGAAGATCAATTATCCGTTCCAGAGTTTTCAAAAGGAAGGAGGATAGACTTATAGGTCTAAGGTCCTTCGGTTCAGTATGCGAAGTCTTCCCTCCCTTGGGAATGAAGACTACAGAGCAAAAAGTCCACGGTTCAGGGATATACGCCCATGTGATACATGCTGTGTATATCGGGATTAACCATGGTATAACAATATCCGCATTATGCTGCAAATCGGGCGGTATAATGCCGTCAGGCCCCGCTGATTTAAACGAGTCAAAACTACCCAAGGCCCACATAAGTCCCTCCCTATTTATAGGGAAGGGAACTGATGCACGACAGTCAAGAGAGGCTGAGTCTTCTCCCCTAAAGGGAGCGCAGCCCGGAAAGTGAGTCTCCATGAGAACATCAAGGGTCTCCTGTGCACTCAAGGTCCAATTGCCACATGGTTTCTTAATGAAACTAGGGACAATGGGCGTTGCCGATAGAATCCTACGAAGTCTGCTCGTCTCGGAGGAGCCCTCTACTCTACTGCAGAAGGATCTCCAAGACTTTTGCTTCGCATTTCTTACCATATTCTTGAACCTATTTACTGAGGATTTATAAGCAGACCAGTTTCCTGATATTTTAGCCTCATTGAAGAGCCTACGGGAGACTTTTCGTGCCTCCGCAATATCCAAGCTCCACCAGGGTGGTTTGCTCTTTCCATGGCAGATATTTAATCTGCAAAATTCCGAAGTCGCGCGCTCATACGCACCGGTTAGTGCATTCACCGCGGATTTAATGTCCCGCCGATTTTCTATTTTCGATGGGCTCGAAAGAAAACCAGAAAGAAAGGAGCGTTGACGTTCCCAGTCCGTTTTCCTTCTGTTCCGTCGGGGAATAACCCCATATACCCGAATCACAACATCAAATTCAATATACCTATGATCAGAGAACGAGCAGTCACTAGATACCCTCCATGCCCTAATCAAATCTGAATGCTTAGTACTAACAAGCGTAATGTCAAGAACCTCCCTTCTATTTGCTACAACAAAAGTGGGCTCTGACCCAACGTTTACAACGTCTAAATTATTACAAAAAATGAAATCAAAAAGAGACTCATCCGTTGCATTGGAATCCGAGCTACCCCACACGACATGGTGTGCATTGGCATCTGCTCCAACAATAACCGGCAGGTTCCGTGTGGCTGCCATCTTGACCACCTTGCGAAACATTGGTGGTGGTGCTTCGCATTCATGCGCCATATAGCTGGAGACTATTATAACTGTACCACCGTTTGTCTCCCAGGCAGCAACTACCGTATCTTCATCACTGTAATCAGAGAGAATGAAGATATTCAAATTGCTCTTAGCCACTATGCATGATCTGATCTTACCTGGACCATTCATATATAGCAGCTTAAAGCCTCTAACACCAAGCCCGCAAACCTTGCCCCGATGGAGCCATGGTTTCTGGGCTAAAAGGATCTCCTCCCCTCTCTCTGAGATGCGGAGAAGTAGTGCAGCGGAAGCTGCTTTAGAGTGGTGAAGGTTTACTTGAGTCACCTTCACCATCCCTGTTTGTGGATACGATTGTGACGTTGGCGTCATCTTGGTCTGAATCCAAGAGGGCGTCCTCATCAAGTGCCTCGTCCATTCTCTGAAAGAATTCACCCACAAACTCAGAGTTTGATAGGGTGCCTTCCTCGGAGATCAGACTGGCAGTCTCCTCGTTCACCACATTTTCCGGGGTAGGCTCATCATCCTCCGGAGTCAGGTTACCCCTGTCGTCGCCTCGATAGACACGAAGAAGGATCGTTTCGAAACCGTAATAGATCCTTCCTCGTCTCTCCCGAAGCGGCGCCAGCGATTCCCGACTCAGCAGGACAACAATTCATCTGGATGCACCCTCAGGTTCAGAAACCTTTGGTACCTTCCAGTCACTGGTTGGTAGTTCAGGATTTCCTCCCCGAATGAGCTCCATTATATCCTTAGGTTTAGCAGGTTCGTCCGGTATTCGTGCCGTGGCTCTAGGGCTGCAGGGTATCTCTTCAAGAGGTACCACGTCAAGCTTCGCTCCTTCAAATAGGCCTTCCAAAAGAGCGGCGGCCTGCTTTAACAGCATACCCGAACGCTCGTTTGAACATGCCATGAGTTTGACACGTCCACGAAACCAACCTGCATCATCGCATTGAGGAAAGGGTCCTGGGTTGTCTTTAATGACCCTCCAAAACACTCCCATCAATTTCTTGCGTACCACCTCCCAGTTAGCTTGGGAGATGGAACTATCCGCGTCATTTCTGTCAATGACGGCGCGTACCAGGTTGCCCTTTGCAACCTCACTAAAGCTCCTGTCCATAGATTTATGCTTTGGACGCTTTGTAGCGGGCTGCTGACTCTGCGCTTGAGCCTCCTCCTCAGATCTTTGGCATTTAGGCCCATCCGTAGATATAGAAGGGGGCTTTTGCAGGCCAGCTAGATAAAATCTTGCCCATTTTAACGAGGTAGGTTCCTCCTTCGTGAGGGACTCAGATGGCTTTTTGCCTAACTGATCCACGCATTTCTCGGCAGCACGCCGGTGGCAGGTGGGGCGTGCCGTGGGGGAACTGTTTTGCCTTTTACGGCTGGAGGCACAGCTTGGGAACACGAAATCTTGTTCGCAGTTACCTTACTGGCGGGGGGAGGTGAGACATTGGAACCCGAAATCTGGTTCGCAGTTCCACTGCTCACAATCGGCACTGGGTTAGCTTTGGAACCTTGCTGTGTTCCTACAGCGGCCGAAGCAGGGGTTTTAGCCTTGGCGGCACGGACCTTGGCTGCTTTGGAAGTGCTTGGAGTGAAATCCAGAGGCACTTCGGTGCCTTTTTGTGCACAATTTTGTGCATTCTGTGCGCATTTGGATGACCCTGGTTTCCCATGCCCCTCTGGCATGGGTATCCCTACCAGCACGGCCTACACGGATCACTGCACTTAAGCCTCTGCATCACGTCAAGATGACTGCCCATCGCAGAGGATATAAGTCGAGTGAAGCTATTACCAACACTAAAAGCAATAAGCTTTGATATGAGTGCAAAATGTCACACTTATCAAACGCCTTGGAAATATCTAAAGCCGCCACCTTATGGTGGATTGACACCATTTTTTCGAAACGAAGGCCAATAAGTCACTAAGTAATCTGTTGGACTCCAGATATTTCACAGGATGAAAATTAAGCATACTTTTCATTACTTTGGAAAGTGCAGAGCAAATTGCGATTGGACAAATTGCGATTGTAACACCAATCCCCAATCACCAACATGATACAAAATGTAGAAAAGTTTTGCTAATGGACGCGCTAACGTCGAAGAGCACTGCTTCAAGACCAGTGCTGGAATTCCGTCCGGACTATGGGACTTATATATGTTGAGATCCGCTAAAACCTTTTTAACTGCATGTGCTCGAAAGATACTAATTCTGATACTCTTTCGAGTGCTGGCAGTGGTTGATTGCTTTCCAGCAAGTAGGAGTTATTTGCAAAAATTTCAGCCAAGGGTGAGCTTTATCAACCGGATCGTTAATTAATTGATCATACCTTAAAAGAAGAAAAATTGAGGAACTAGCATTATCCTTCACTCTTTTAACAAATGACCAGAAGCTCTTGCTACCCTGAGGAGTAGTAAGAACTTTAGCACGAAGGCACTGCTCGTATAAAGCTTTTTCGCGCCTAAGTACTTTGGCACACAAAGATCTGCCCATTTTGCGTAGCAGATCAGTACCGGCGTTTTTGTTACACCGCCATATACTAAATGCTTCCTCTCTGGATCTGTTTGCATTTTTGCACGTCTGATTAAACCAAGAATTCTTTCTTGGTTTAACGTGGATTTGCTGAGATGGAATGAGCAAGCGAAATAATTTTCACAACAATTTCCGCCATGGCATCGACTTTATCGTCCAGAAAAAATTAAAATGCCGAAAAAATTTGTTGAGGTCAGCCCAACGAGCCTTTTCGTGTATATTTTTTTTAAACGTTTCGTGGCTATTTTTAAAACGTTGTGAAGATCAGCGACCGAAAAGGAGGCGGAAATGGTGCAGTGATCCGAGTTACCAAAAGGCGCAAGAATACTTACCTCATACTTATCAGGGTTTGAGGTAAGGAAAAGGTCGAGAGTATTGTATTTCTGCCCTTCAACACACAATATATGTATTGGCTCCTTATTTAATTGCGCGAGGTGGTTATGCGCGGCGAATAGCTCAACATATTGGACCTCTAGAGTTGTATGGTTCGAATGGCGAATAGAAGACGGCTTGTGAACATTGAAATCACCAGCAACAACAATTTCACTTTTTGGACAGCTTTCTAGGCTTCTCGATATGGAATCGGACAGAGCATCGACGCCGGAAATAGATATATCCCTTCCCGCGATCGGGCTTCTGTATGACATTAATACATCCTAGTAAAAAAGGACGAAGACAGGACATTCTTGAAAACGTGGAAATGTACAAAACACGAACGTTTAACGGAGATATTATTAACGAACAGGTAAATACAACCTCCGTCACAATTTTTACACCACTAAAACTATTAAAACAAGCTTTCAAACGCAATACACCCACAGATGGTCACACTTACCTACCCAATAATAAAAGACTGAAATATTAAAACTATGTACCTTCAATAAACATGACAGATATACATAATTAGTTTTCTTTTCAGACATTAATTTCACTTATACCATTGGTAATGGGTAATTGGTAAATTTTATTGAGCCATTTTTAAAACACATCATAATTATACAATTAAACACATTATAATTTTCAAGAATGTCCAGTGTTCGTCCTTTTTTACTAGGATGTATTAACGTCATACATTCATATATTTCCTTTGGCTCATGTTCATGTGAGTTATGGTGTATTATGAAGTTAGACTCTTCTCTTTTCCGTTTATATGATCGTATGTGTTCTGTGAACCTTGTTTTTAATGTTCGTCCAGTTTGTCCTATGTATGTATGATTGCAGGTGCAAGTAAGTCTGTAAACTCCACTGGTGTTAAATTTATCGGTTATTTCTGTTGATGTCTTGAGATTGTTTCGTAGAGTGTTTCTCGTCTTTAGTGCTGTCTGTAAACCTTCTTTCTGAAAAATGTTAGTTAATCTATATATTTCTGTTCCTGTGTACGTAAAAATGTGTCGTCGTGTTGTCTCCTTGTTTTCTTTCTTCTTGTTTTTAGTGTTGTATTGTCTAAGTAGTAGTGCAGTTGTAACCGTTATTTTTAGCTATAGTGTAAATTGTGTCGAGTTCTTTGTTATATTTTTCTGGAGAAAGTGGGACTGTCTTAAGTCTGTGAATCATATATCTAAATACTGCGAGATTATCTTAGGTAGGATGGTTTAAGGAACTGTAGATAGTTGTGTCTGTTGTGGTTGGTTTTCTGTATAAGTTAAAGGAGTCAATTTCTCGTGTTATTGTTATTTCAAGATAATGTGTAAGTTCTATCTTGCCTTTTTTCCATTGTGTATGTGATTTTGTTATGTATTGTGTAAAAATCCGTCAGAATTTCTTCAGCGTTGTCCTTTTCTAGGATGCATATTATATCGTCTTTGTATCTGTAATAATGAGTTATATTATGTTTTTCCACAAGACACAAGATAGCCGAACACACTACTATTTTTATTATTTATATTTTTTACAAACTCTATAAGCTCATCTAAGCTCACAAGTCTCGAACATTTTTGATTATTATTAGACATAAAACTACTATCGAAAATGTACAGATTATCCGGTACACTAGAAATTATTCTAGATACAATATTTTCTATACTAGATATATCTCGATTAAGTAATGAGCCGTTATAAATTTTGGAAAAATGTTCTTTCAAAAGATTTAATTTCTGGGTTTCATCTTCTAATATAACTCCATCCACACATAGCTTGGTAACATAATTTTTTTTTTTTGCCACCATTTTGTGTGCAGTTGGTCCAGGTTTTATATATTTAAGCTTCTGGCTAAATATTTCCGCCTGTTCTAGTTCCACTTGTCTCTTTATAATAATGCCAATTAACTGAATTTTTTTCGATAGCGAAATATAATCAGGGTCGGCGCGATTTAGATTTCTTTTAAAATTTCGTTTTAAGTCCTTTTGCCAACTGTATTTAATTTTATATAATTTTCAAATTCTTTTAGAGATAACAAATTTTTTGGTTTTGATAGTAACTTCTTCAAAGCTTACAATAGTTGCATAATTAACTGTTGTTGAAAACTGATCAATATAATAATCAATTTCAGAATTTGACAAGTTTCTACTTGCACCAGGAAAATAATTTAGAAGGTTATACATTACTCCATTTCTTAAAACATTCCAATTAGTATTTTTGAAAGATGTAAATGTCGAAGGTGGATTTAAAATAAATTCAAAATCACAAAACCGAAATTCTAATTTTAGAGGAAAATGATCAGAAAACGTTGAAAGTGTGGAAATTTTGTAATGTGGGTTGATATCATCAATTAGATTTGAACTCCATGATATATTTCTGGAATTTAGATCTCCACCAATAAATTTACCAAAAAAATTTTGTGAAAATCTTGCGATTTGCGAAAGGCCGTTATAAATTTTCATTGGGTTAAAATTACAAGGTAAATAAATTGAACCAAATCAGATGTGCTTTACGAAATTATCGACTAAAATTTCTATATCCAATAATATATTAGGAAACTTTATACCCGGAATAACAAACTTGGAACATTTATAATTTTCTTTGCCGGCAATAGCAATTCCCTGAGCACCACCATCTTTAAAAAAGTGGTAGCCTTCTAAATTAAGTCTATGTTGATTTTTCAAGTGAGATTCTTGAATAAATGCAGCATCAATGTAATTAAGGCTTAAGAAATGTAATAAATCAATTCTACGACTCACGTCAATAAGTGGTCTTACGTTATATATTAATAAATTAACTCCATTATGGACCATAGACTTTTTGTATTTCATCCATTATAACAGAACATTGTCTTCTAGCTTCATCTCTAAAAAGTGATTGATAATCTCTCATAAGTTCTGCCTTGTTCCAATGAAATGGGTTCAGGTTCAAATAAAGAATGCACAGGCATTCTAGAATTACTAGGAGTAGAATTCTTAACCTGACTTGCAAAAGAAGAATATGGTAAAATAAAACTTGATTGATTAATAGCATTTAAAACATTGTTAGTAGCTTTTGCCTTTCTTTCCCTAGCTGTATTTTTAATTTTTTCTTTCAAATTTAGGTATTTTTTAAAAGAAGGTTGGGCCTTCTTTCCACAATTAATGCAAAACGGCAAATCCTCGCCGCCTTGTTTAAACAAACAAAGCTCTATTGCAATTACGAGACATATGACCCCATTGCTGACAATTCCAACATTGAATCTCTTTTAAATTAGTCTTAAGAGACTCCCAGATTGATTTTGATTTAAAATAAAACGCAAGTTTGTTATTTCTTTAGCCTTTCTTCCAATATTTAAAGTAACCAGAAATAAACCTGTATCTATATCATTTTTCCTTAAGAATACTGTGGAAAATTTGGAAAATAATTCAGTTTTTATTTCATTTAAATCTTTTTTATAATATAGACCACGTAAAACTACACTAATTTTTTTTAATTCTTTTCGTGTTAATGAATAAGACTCAATTTTTTTCTCTTTTAATAGTTGCATCATTTCGGAATGAGCAACAGCATCTTTTAAATATAATTTATTCTTGTGTTTGTTTTTATTTCATATTTTAAAAAATTATTTAATTATTTACATTAAACAGAAATATCGGTGGGCAAAATGTTTTATTATTAACAGAATTTATCTTAGGAGAGTCATTATCTGTGTTTTTTTTAGATGTATTTGGTTCTTCTTCAATATTTAGTTCACCAAGGGTTGCAAATCTATTTTGAGTATTAATACCTGAATTATATTGAGATTTAGTGACGTATTTCTCTTATTGTCGACAGCCCGAAATTCATCACCAGCAGACGAACCAGAAAAAATGGATTTAGCTAATTCCATCGAATTATCTCCTTCTTTCTGCTTATGGCTATTTCGGACATAACAATTACCTTAGCAGTTGCTCCTAGTTTATCTGGAGGCAGTTTATCGTCCATTTTTAAAAGTTAAAAAAAGTGTATTTTATTAAATTTTATAATTTTTTATTTTTATTGAATTTTGTTTTTCCGAATAAATTAAAATGCGTCTTTTCTATTTGACAAGAAATTCAAATCCAAGCGTCAACGACAAAAAAAATCATAATCTCACTTATACCATTAATGTAGAGTTGGGTTTATTAGCTCTTTAAAGTGAGCGCTCTTTTTAGCTCCGCTCATTAAAATGAACTAGTTCGTTTATTTAGTTCAAGCTCAGTTACTGAGCAGAAAACTGTTGAGCGAATCCATTTGGTCTGTAGCTAATAAGATTTTTAATGCTCTGTTTTAAATTTACACTGAATTAGACCTTTTTTGTTTTGCTTCTATAATAAAATTTAAAATTGTATGATTGAAAAACAATTTAAAGATTAATTATGTTATTATATACATTTATCTGATGTTATTTTTTCTTACCGTTAACACTAAAAAATAATATTGGTTCATACTAATATATTTCGATGTAGATGTAAAAAACTATAATTTAGGGCCATTATTACAACTTGCCGTTAGTTAAAGGCAGGATTTTCTCGCACCGATAAATGCATTTGCATTATAAAAACTTCACTTATTTTTTTTATCGATTGAGTGTTATAATTATTAGTAATAATAAAAATTAAAAATGGAAGTTTTAATAATGCTAAGCTATTTATCGGGCAGACGAATTCCTACCTTTAACTAACGGCAAGTTGCAATAAAGGCCCTTAGTTTAATAAGAGTTGGATAATATATTTAAAATAAAACCAAGTTTTAATTTTTAGTATGAAAAATTTAATTTTAAAAAATATAAAATTCATTTTCGTATTCATTATTATTTTTGTATTTTTTTATAATACATTTAATTCATATTTACAGTCGTGGTTTTAAAAAATAGAAATAAAAAGTAAATAATTTAAACAGTAATAAACTTAAATATAAAAAATTATTAATAAAATTCTATTTGTATTTTTTAAAGATACATTATTAGGTAAGAAAAGAATAAACTAAAAAATATATACATATTTATGCGAAAAAGATTATTATAAAGAAACTAAAATAGTTTATATACATTTTTACATGTTGTTATGCAAAAACACCAAATTAGAAACCTTACTTGGTTTTAAAAGGGTTCGCCTTTCATTAATAATCTGCACCGCAGAGGAAAAGATGCGTTCACATGGCACTGATGTAGCTACAATGCAAAGCCTTTTTAATACATATGAATATACTCTTGGGTGCAACTGTTTTCGCTCCTTCCACCATAACAGAGGATCTTTTTTTCTATCTAAATATTCTTCACTAAGAAACTTATCAAACTCTCTTATTCCCGCAGCAATGTTGTTTTCAGGTCGTACAGTTCTGCTGAAATCAAGATCATATTCTTTCCAAATATCGTCTTCAACGTCTTCGTCAGCGTTTTCTAGTGTTGAGCACTCATAACTTTGTTCGGTTGTATTTGGCAATCTTATTTGACTTATCCTTTCTCTTAGTGTTCTCACTGCATTATTGTAAGCCAAATCATTTTTAAAACCCTTTCTTTTAAACCTTGGGTCTAGTATGGTGCTCTCAGAATAAAGCGAGTTTCTTTCTAATTCACCAAAGCGAGATATTAATTCTCTTTAAAGCGCTGTTAGCATCGCATTTATTTGGGTTTTCGTTGAATTACTCCTCGAAATAACTGACTCCAATAGGTTTGTCAATACCATAACCTTTGAAAGTGTTACGTTTTTTTTCCTGCAGAAATTTCTTTTGTTCCCATTCGTCCAAAGGTAGAGATAAATCTGGTCGAGTTAAAGATAATGTACTAATTACAGCTTCTTTCAAAGTATTTATTCTTTCGAGCATTTCAAAGGTTGAATTCCAGCGGGTAACAATATCATGTTTTAGCTTCAGTTCAGGAAGATTCATTTGTTGTTGCGTCTCTTTAAATTTTTTTAACCCTAGCGTACTCTTATGGAAGTACTCAACGATTCTTTTAATTTTAACTATCGTGTCGTTTACCTCTACCAGCGCAGTTTGGACAATCAGGTTCAAAGTATGAGCGAAACATCCGATTGCTCTCCACTGCCCTTGCCGAATAGCAGCAGTTATATTTCCAGCATTGTCGCTTACCACAGCAGTAATTTTGTTGCCTATTTTGAAATCCGTTGTTATTTTTTTCAAAAAATTGGTCAAATTTTCTGCAGTATGCCTTTCAACGAATTCATCGCAAGCAATTAGATGTGACTGTAGCTCGGTATTTTCATCTATATAGTGGGCGGTAACTGCCAAATAGCTAGTATTCGTTTTTGACGTCCATCCATCTGTTGTAAGGCACACCGCAGAAGCCGCTTCGATTTTTATTTTAACTGCACATAAGATCTCGTTATAAACAGTTGCCATTACGTTGTGGGTTAACGTTTTCCTTGTTGGCAAATTATACCCAGGACACTGAGAGACCACTTCTATAAGTTTTTTAAATTCCGGCTCTTCTACAATTCTCAGCGCATGGTGCCCTTTCGCTACCATTTTCAACACTTGCTTGTCTATCAACTCAACTTTACGTACCGGCGGCGGCCTACGAAAAAATTGGTTAATACTCTGCTGCGAGCTAGTGGACGGCAGT
The DNA here is from genome assembly GCA_937654795.1 of Cistogaster globosa. NCBI lineage: Eukaryota > Metazoa > Arthropoda > Insecta > Diptera > Tachinidae > Cistogaster > Cistogaster globosa. Next base: position 40,890,995 of record OW569407.1, read on the forward strand.
TCAACATGTGTTACGTTTGTTTCGGTGCTTATTGTTGAATTAGGTATTGGTGACTGCCTTTCAAAAACTACTTGCTGAAGTGTATGTTTTGCCTTCAAATGCCGAGATAAATTGCCATGAGAGCTACCTGCAATACTTAAGGTTGATTTGCAATATTTGCATTTAGCTTTTTGATCACCGTCTTCTGTAAAATGTAACCACACATCACTACGCTTTCTTTTTCCAGACATCTTGCAAACAATTTTTTAAACCACAATCAATTTGAATTAATTTGTAAAAAAATAAACAACGCTTTAGTTTTAATTGTAACAGAAAACGTCGGAATGGAAAAAATGTATCTGGCAATAATGTGCAATACAACGATGTTGCCATAAAAAAATTGTGTTAACCAAATGTACAAAACAAGGCATATTAAAATACTAGGTAGCGGCAGTAGATCAGGTGGTAGTTTTTGTTTACGTTTTCAGGTGTCAAATTTTGTTTTTTTCCTAGAAAATATTTATTTTTCTTATGACATCTGAAAACATGTTTTACAAAAACAACATACATTTTATTTTTTATTGTTGTAGTTGTTTTAGAACTGCTATTACCTGTTAAATTAATATGCCTTGGTACAAAAATTAAATAATGAATAAATTTAAGTTCAAGTAAATGAACTGTTTAATAGAAATCAATTATTTAAATTTTTTATTAATTTTAATATGAAAAACTAACTGAATTAACGTTACCATAAGAAATACATTTTTAAAAGCTGTAAATTTGCTTCAAAGAAATATTAAAATAGTTCATACTGGCAACAACACAATGTCAATGTCAAAAGTGTCAAAATCTAAATAGCGTCAGCAAAAAGTGAGTATCAAGACAAATTCGCTTTACAAGGTGGCGTTGAGCTTTGAACTAGAAACATCGCTCAGTAACTGAGCCAGAACTAGAAAAAGGGCTCAGTAATTGAGCTTGAACTAACAGAAGCGCTCTGTACTTGAGCGCTCAATAACTGAGCTAAGAGCTCAGTGGAAAGAGCCTTTCATATAGTTCAATTAAACGAGCAGTTCAATTGAACTAGTTCGTTCACGAACTACACAACTCTACATTAATGCATTAAATCAGAATTTGAAAAAAAAACAGTACACTATCATAGCCAAGGCATATTAAACCAGGTGGCAGCGCTACGGCAGGTGACTTTTTTTTGCTACACTTTTTGTTTATGTATACAAACGTCAAAAATATTTGTTTTACAACAATAAAAAAAACCTGTATAATTTATAGTGACGTTTTCGTGAAAAAGTTTTTCAAGTTTTTTATTACAAATAATTTGTGTTGAAAGTGTTAAAAGTGCGGAAAAGTGTTAATATTTTAAAATGCGTTGTGTTTTATGTCCAAAAAAGTGTGTTCCCGAAAGTGGTACTTTCTTTGGCATTCCTCAAGATCCAAAACAAAGAGAAAAGTGGAGTGAGATTTGCCAAAAAGAGTTGAAGAAAAGAAGCCGTATATGTATTGACCATTTTTCGGAAGCCGATATTATAACTGCGGGAAGTCGCTTATATTTAATGCCCAAGGCTCTTCCAATAGTACCAGAACCAGAAAAATTTCAAAAAAGTGAAACGCAAATAAATATAAGTTATAGTGAAGTGCCAATGCATTGTAAAGAAATTCAAATAGATATGAATTGTAACGAAGTGCCGATGCATTGCAGTGAAGTGCCTTTAAGCAACTTGTATCCAGTTGAAAATCCTGCGACATTAAAGTTTGTGACACCACCGCAGGGGTTACGTTTTTTCACAATGAAAGAACTAACAACTACAGCAGCTTCAAAGTCTGCAGAACAACATTATAAAGAAAAAGAGTCTCAAACTAAAAAAGAAAAGAAAAAGAAAGAAATTAAATCAATCGGTCCTTTTCAGGACCACCAATAATATTTTAAAAAGAGAAAAAATATTTCAAATAATTTAATTATTTTTAATTTTTTAATATTAAATTTTTTCTTAGTAAAAATTAAAAATACTTATTATTATTACTTATACATTACAGGAGCCACAATTATGCAATAATAATAATAACGATAATAATAATAATAATAATAATAATAATAATAATAATAATAATGATAATAATAATAATAATAATAATGATGATGATGATGATGGTGATAATAACAAAAATGCTTATTAAAGATTTTCTGCGTAGCCGGCATTCAGCCTCGATCAACCACATCACATACAAGATCTTCAAGACGATCTAACAAGTCGTCGAAAGTTATAATGGATTCAGCTTCGATGTGCGATTACTCAGCCAAATGGCGCCTAGTTCGACTCTGCAATACAAAATACAGCACCCAAAGCAGGTAAATTGAAATAAAATAGAAATTAAACATAATCTTGCTTCTGGACGGAGTGTCCCATTAATTACCTGAAATATTGTAATTTAAACAAAGTAGATCCACCTTCTACTTGAGTTTGAACCAATGTTGGAGAAGTTACTTCACAATATCCCCGATCAAAATAATGGGATCGAAATGCCTGCATTACAACGGAATGCATTATTAAAATTTTTGAGGTATTTTCACCTCGTATCATAATATGACGATTATCTAATTGTACATCGGGATAAGCCTCTTCATTAAGAATGCTTTCAGCACCACCAGCGGGAACCAGGCCAATTAATTTCCATTAATCCACATGTAGTTCATGACCACCTGGAGCCTAAATAAATTACTTTGTTAAGTTCTTGATAGCTTGTTATAAAAGAAAGCAACTTACAGATTTACCCTGTGGTACAGGTTTAAATGTTCCATATAATTGTACTTCGCTTACTAAAGATTCTCTGCGTAGACGGCCTTCGGCCGGGTGCAAAAATTTTCTCCTTTATAGTATGACCAACATCAGCTTCGATTACTAAAGGTTTTCTGCGTACATATTCAAATTACCTTTTCAATTATATCCATATTACTCCATTCCACCACAAAATACTCGATATACTCCATATTGTATTTACAATCTTTGGAGGCCCGTAACTCGGAAACTAACATTTTTTGCTTAAAATTAAATTTTACACCCCGTAGGTAACTTTTTTTAATTTTTAAGCTGCGTACGTAAACTATATAAAAGCCAAATAAACTTCCCGTCGCCATCATTAAGACGAAAAGGTAAACAAACTTTTAAATATGTATGCCTTAAATTCTCAGATGTTTATGACAGGCGTATACATTTTACACAAACAAAAATGCCTGGTGTTGTTGTATTGTTGGATTAATTTTTCTAGCGCTGCCACCTGGTAATTTATATGCCTTGATCATAGCGTGCTGTTTGAACAACACAAACATTAAATTTGTTTTTATTGTTTATGAATCTGTACGTAAACAAAATACCGTACACGACGATTGTAGGCTGATGATCACAAACACTACGATAACGTACTGATCTTTATTTTAGTGTACTGATCATAAAGATCTCTACGTATCTTTAGTGATCACTACGCAAATTTTAGTGATCTTTAGAGTATTTTTAGTGAACTTTATTTTCTACTTTTTATTGATCTTTAGTGCTTATCTTAGTGGTCTTGCTTGTAAATTACTTTTAGAGTTTGTTCTTTAGAGTATTTTTGGTAAACTGAAAGATAGTTTTTTTTATTTTTTATGTTTTTCATAGTGGTCTTGCTTTCAAAGTTACAATTGAAAACTTCATAAATACAATTTTCTTATTTTGTATTAAAAACTTTACTAAAGAAAGATATCTTTTAATTTATATATTATCAAAGCTTCAAGATTAAATATAATTTATTGAATTAATCTGTTATATAAATTGAAGTATTTGTTAATAAATTGAACTAACAGTTACTTCTATTATAAAACAAATATAGAAATTAGTATTACAAAGTTAAATTAGACAATTTTTATAAGAACAATATATTCATTAGCAGATATTTTTAAATTTTTTTACATAATTTCAAATTTGTTCCAATGTAAAATCAATAAAAAAAAATATTACTGAATAATAAGGGTTCGGAAAAAGTAATTGTCAATTTATGGAGTTTAATATATGAGAAGTGCTTTTATTGCATCGTAAAGAGTGTTAATGCTATATAATTTTAAGAGCAGGTGGACATAGTTTTAAACAATAAACAAACTTGAATCTACTCTGTAATAATCTGTTTTTGTGTTAATAAATTGTTGGCCCAATAGTTTTTTATTTGGGTAATAGCAAATTATGTGTTATTTCATAAATATAAACATTGTAATAAAATTGAAGAGTTTTTCAATTTTTAGGAAAAATAATTGGGAAAATTTTATTTTATTTTGTTTTTTTTTTTTTTTTTTTTTTTTTGTTTGAAAGAATTTTTTTGAAACTAAAATAATAACAAAAACAAAATTATGAATGTGGCAAAAGAATAAGCAAGCCAGTGTCAATAACAAAAAGCAGAAAATCCGAGGTAATTAAGGAATTTGTTGTAAGTCACTGTCGATGATCGCTGGTATATAAAAATCGTAATAAATGTTATAAATAAATAAATACATTTGTTTCTTGAATTTTTTCCTATAAGTGTCTTTATATAAATAATAATAATTTTTTTAATTAAAATAATAATTTATAAAAATAATAATAATAATTTTTTTTTTGATTTTATTAAATTTTTTTAAGCCAGACTTCGAAAAGTTTTTAAAGCTTGTCTAAAGATTAAGCTTGCAATTTGTATTTAAGCTAAAAAAAATGTATTATACATCTAAATTGCTTCTTTTTATAGTTCGTTCATATACCTATATGTGTATGTGTATGTATATAAAATGTGTAAAAAAATAAATAGCTTGAATTGTTACAATTAAGAAAATATTTTTAGTCCAATTCCCAATCTATTTGTTTATAAAATTTATTGATTTTTATCCTAATGAATTATTATAAGTAGGCTGTTGATCGTGTTTTCTAACTAACTGCTCTATAAATTTTATTTACGAATAATATTTAATTAATATATATATATATATATATATATATATATATATATATATATATATATATATATATATATATTAGACTGGTCCTTATATGACCATAATTTTGTATTTTGTAATATTTTTAATGCAGCACCCTTTTAAATTGTTAATTATAGCAAAACTAGAATTCTGTAAAAATTTTAAGCCGACATCTGAAAATTAACACGTGCCGCATTAAGCTTAAAAAAATTTATTTACATTATTGTATGTATGTATAAAATATTGTATTTTCTTCTATATTAACATTTCGAAATGCCGTTATATTCTCTGCTAGTTTTTTGTCAAAACTAACGTAATTTTGTTTTTGTAAAGTTAACATTGATTCTCTCCAAAAAAAAAAAAACAGTGCATTTTTTTGCATAGCAATACTATTAAAAATCATTTGTTGTCCGATGTGTGTGAAGATAAATACGTATTTAAATAGCAGAGACACAAACCATTTTTTTATCATTGCCGTTTTTACAGTTAACAGTGTTCTGTTAACCACTTAACAGTCGTTATGTTATTGGTTTCCTTTATTCAGGAGGATAATTTTAGTAAAAAAACACGAGTCCGAATAAATATAAATTACGGAAATGTTGCTCCAAGGGATATATTACAGAACTATAAAAGTTTGATATCTAAGAATTGCTTAGAAAAGCATTTAAATTGCGTTAAAATAAAACACTCATTTTGCAACATTTCTTGTGAAGATAAATTACCATTTTGGACAAATATGGAATAGCACACATACTACACCATATACACATGTTAGTTTGAAGGGTCCTTAATAAGACCCAATCAGTCCAATATCTGAAATAATTTTGGGATTTGCGAAAATTAACTTTGAAAAAAATGCTTTTTTAGTGAAATTTCTTGAGAAGATAAATGACCATTTTGGAGATATATGGAATAGCACACACACTACACCATATACACATGTTAGTCTGAAGGGTCCTTAATAAGACCCAATCAGTCCAATATCTGAAATAATTTTGGGATTTGAGAAAATTAACTTTGAAAAAATGCTTTTTCAGTGAAATTTCTTGAGAAGATAAATGACCATTTTGGACAAATATGGAATAGCACACATACTACACCATATACACATGTTAGTCTGAAGGGTCCTTAATAAGACCCAATCAGTCCAATATCTGAAATAATTTTGGGTTTTGAGAAAATTAACTTTGAAAAAAATGCTTTTTTAGTGAAATTTCTTGAGAAGATAAATGACCATTTTGGACAAATATGGAATAGCACAGATACTACACCATATACACATGTTAGTCTGAAGGGTCCTTAATAAGACCCAATCAGTCCAATATCTGAAATAATTTTGGGATTTGAGAAAATTAACTTTGAAAAAAATGCTTTTTTAGTAAAATTTCTTGAGAAGATAAATGACCATTTTGGACAAATATGGAGTAGCACACATACTACACCATATACATATGTTAGTCTGAAGGGTCCTTAATAAGACCCAATCAGTCCAATATCTTTAATAATTTTGGGATTTGAGAAAATTAACTTTGAAAAAAATGCTTTTTTAGTGAAATTTCTTAAGAAGATAAATGACCATTTTGGACAAATATGGAATAGCACACATACTACACCATATACACATGTTAGTCTGAAGGGTCCTTAATAAGAACCAATCAGTCCAATATCTGAAATAATTTTGGGATTTGGGAAAATTAACTTTGAAAAAAATGCTTTTTTAGTAAAATTTCTTGAGAAGATAAATGACCATTTTGGAGAAATATGGAATAGCACACATACTACACCATATACACATATTAGTCTGAAGGGTCCTTAATGAGACCCAATCAGTCCAATATCTGAAATAATTTTGGGTTTTGAGAAAATTAACTTTGAAAAAAATGCTTTTTTAGTGAAATTTCTTGAGAAGATAAATGACCATTTTGGACAAATATGGAATAGCACATATACTACACCATATACACATGTTAGTCTGAAGGGTCCTTAATAAGACCCAATCAGTCCAATATCTGAAATAATTTTGGGATTTGCGAAAATTAACTTTGAAAAAAATGCTTTTTTAGTGAAATTTCTTGAGAAGATAAATGACCATTTTGGAGATATATGGAATAGCACACACACTACACCATATACACATGTTAGTCTGAAGGGTCCTTAATAAGACCCAATCAGTCCAATATCTGTGTGTAGTATGTGTGCTATTCTATATTTGTCCAAAATGGTCATTTATCTTCTCAAGAAATTTCACTGAAAAAGCATTTTTTCAAAGTTAATTTTCTCAAATCCCAAAATTATTTCAGATATTGGACTGATTGGGTCTTATTAAGGACCCTTCAGACTAACATGTGTATATGGTGTAGTGTGTGTGCTATTCCATATATCTCCAAAATGGTCATTTATCTTCTCAAGAAATTTCACTAAAAAAGCATTTTTTTCAAAGTTAATTTTCGCAAATCCCAAAATTATTTCAGATATTGGACTGATTGGGTCTTATTAAGGACCCTTCAGACTAACATGTGTATATGGTGTAGTATGTGTGCTATTCCATATTTGTCCAAAATGGTCATTTATCTTCTCAAGAAATTTTACTAAAAAAGCATTTTTTTCAAAGTTAATTTTCTCAAATCCCAAAATTATTTCAGATATTGGACTGATTGGGTCTTATTAAGGACCCTTCAGACTAACATGTGTATATGGTGTAGTATGTGTGCTATTCCATATTTGTCCAAAATGGTCATTTATCTTCTCAAGAAATTTCACTAAAAAAGCATTTTTTTCAAAGTTAATTTTCTCAAAACCCAAAATTATTTCAGATATTGGACTGATTGGGTCTTATTAAGGACCCTTCAGACTAACATGTGTATATGGTGTAGTGTGTGTGCTATTCCATATTTGTCCAAAATGGTCATTTATCTTCTCAAGAAATTTCACTGAAAAAGCATTTTTTCAAAGTTAATTTTCTCAAATCCCAAAATTATTTCAGATATTGGACTGATTGGGTCTTATTAAGGACCCTTCAGACTAACATGTGTATATGGTGTAGTGTGTGTGCTATTCCATATATCTCCAAAATGGTCATTTATCTTCTCAAGAAATTTCACTAAAAAAGCATTTTTTTCAAAGCTAATTTTCTCAAATCCCAAAATTATTTCAGATATTGGACTGATTGGGTCTTATTAAGGACCCTTCAGACTAACATGTGTATATGGTGTAGTATGTGTGCTATTCCATATTTGTCCAAAATGGTCATTTATCTTCGCAAGAAATGTTGCAAAATGAGTGTTTTATTTTAACTCAATTTAAATGCTTTTCTAAGCAATTCTTAGATATCAAACTTTTATAGTTCTGTAATATATCCCTTGGAGCAACATTTCCGTAATTTATATTTATTCGGACTCGTGTTTTTTTTACTAAAATTATCCTCCTGATTAAAGGAAGCCAATAACATAACAACTGTTAAGTGGTTAACAGAACACTGTTAACTGTAAAAACGGCAATGTTAAAAAAAATGGTTTGTACCTCTGCTATTTAAATACGTATTTATCTTCACACACATTGTTGTCCGGCAGTCAATTACATTAAACATATTTAAAATGCCACGGCAAATAATTTATTTAATTGGACTTACGACTCAAAACTTGATGAAGTCGTCAGCATGCTCGCTTTGTAGAACCTTCTAGCGGTGGAAGAGTTGGAGATGAAGTTGGTGGAGTCGAAAGGTTTCACTGAAGCAATGGTAATGAACGTAAGTTTATGCTTAAAGTATTTTAATAATCTTATTTTAATTTTAATTTATATTTTTTTAGACATCACATTTACATATGATTAAGGGGACATCGCAGGATGTCAGCACTGTGATGAGCTCAATTTTTACCGACCACCTACTAGAAAAATATAATTGGGATGGAAGGTGGGATAAGCAAGCCCTCTGAAGGCTCTCTTTGGTTAATAACTCTCTGCGAGGTATGTACTACAGATTAGTCAATCAAAAATTTATTTGCTTATTGCGTATTAAATTATTAATACATAAATGTATATAAATGTATATCTTCTTTTACTTTAAGGTGTTTTCCAACAGCAAGCAGCGTTTGATTTTGAAAAAAGTGTGAATAAGTCAGTATATCGAAGCCACTACATATAAGAATTAATTATTTTATTATAAATAAAGTATATTTTATACTGTAAAATATTATTTAGATATTAAAAAAGAAACATGTATATATATTAGAAAATATTAAATTTTGTTTTATTAAAAAAAGTACGATTTTTCAAATAAGGGTATATCCATCAATCGTGACGGGTATATCTATCAAGTGTGATAAGAACTTCTGGCATCACTACATAGTAAACTGCACTAGTGTGAGCAGTGCAGACATATGTATTTCATAATGGAAAGATTCATTAGTTAGAGGGAGATGCAAAATCTCATGTACACAAAAGTTTCCATCAAGTTTCTCATTTTTCCTTTATGAATGTGATAGAAACTTTGTTCTACGCGATGATGGATATTTCCATCATCAGTGATTGTCACTTGATGGATTAAATGATGGTCACTGTTCTTGTAGGGGTTTTTCTTTTTGTTGTGAATGTCAAATCTTGCTAGTTTAAAAAAAATATGGTGTAAACGAACTAGATTTAGGGACAGATTTCAAATCAAATCTTGTAGATTTCGTTCGAATGTAAATGCACTATAAATTTGAATTTTTAGAAAATTTGAAATAACACGCAGACGAAGTCGTGGGCGCTGCTAGTTTAATAAATATCAATAATTTTTTCTAATTTTCAAAAGTTTGGTGCTTGATGACTTTCTTAAGAATGTTGTTTTAGAAAATAACTAATACCACGTCTTATTCGTATTTTCATCCTTTATCGATTTCGCAAAGTACGGGTGATATAGTTTTCGAGTAATGAATGCAAGAGCAAATAAATATATTACAATTTTTTTCTAATTTCGTTACACCATAACTTTTTCCAGAAAAATTTTAGAAAATAACAAAGACCATGTTTGATTCGTATTTTTCTCCTCCATCGATTGTATCAAGAGGTTTTAACTAAGTGATTATTTGTTCTTTTGCCACTTAATTCAGTTTTTAATTTAAAACAAAATTAACAGATTACCGTGAAAATTATTATAAAATAATGTACATTTTTTCTCATAATTCTTTTTTGTAAGGAAGTTGTACCCATCCAATCTAAAAAAAAATGAATGTACGTTCCATACAACTCTGAAAAATGTTTACAATAAAGAAGAGAAAGAAGTTTGTTTTATTCCCGCCCATACTATTTTGCGTTATGTGCCAAAAGTAAAAGGTTGCGGTTGGTGCTCAACTGATCGTTTTGCGCAATCTGATAAGCGAAATTTGTTGTGTAACAGTTGCAATTTCATTAAAAAGTCATTTAAATACGAAAATTTGTTACAAGTGATAAAGGTTTAATTTGTGCTATTTGTATTGATTTGCCTTATCTATTTTTACGAAAGATTGGATATTTTTATTAATATAAAGTTATCTTTTTTTAACTTATGTTATTATAATTTTTGTCAGTTTTACTTTTGCTTCATCAATTTATTACAAATTTGTTTTAAGCACAATAAAAACTTCTTTACCATCACTGGGTCTTGGGCAGCTGCGTTTTGACACAAATATTGGTTTTTCCACAAACAAAATTTCTGTTGTTGCTTTATGGTTGTACATGCTATCGTCTGGCATAAACTTTAAAAATATATCACAGCAAAGTTAGGTTTAACAAAAGCAAATCAGGTTGCAGATTGAGAGAGCTTATTTTTTTTAGCTAGTAACCACAACCTCCAAACCATATACATATGTAAAAATCTCTTTTTTTATATTAACAGTTTATTTTTATACACCTATTTTGACAGTGGTGTTTCTGGCGAAAATGAGTTAATACGCTCACGCTGTTCTCATTTTTTTGGGTAACAGCTAAAATATTTCTACCACGGAAAAGAGAACTTCCCTAAGATTACTAAAATAATAGAAACAGCTACAACAGTATTTTAAAGGTCCATTCAAAGAATACAAAAAAATATAATTCTGTAGTAAGCAACAACCGTCTTCGGCTGTCAAAAAAAGAAGTACAATAGGAGAATATAACTTTTGATATTCGAAGAAGGAAAAATCACAAAGTCACCTGGGCTGTTAAGGCCACCTGTTATTAATTCGCCTTGCAACACAGCCAAAAAAAATATAATGCTTTGTATTAAAAAAGATATAACTACATGTCATAAAAAGTATAGCCATTAAATCAGCTTACATATAAAAAACGTACAACTCAGGTATTTTATATAACTATATTTACAATGTTGTTTGTTGCAGCATATACAGTGCTTTTTTTTGCTTAACTTTGTTCGATCTTACTTTTGGTTTAAATATTAAACTGTTGAGAGAACAAAATTATGATTTTTTGCTAAACATTAGTAAAAATGGGCAAGAAAGGAATTTTTAATGATCAATGACCTATCTGGAAATTGGACAGTCAGAAACTGCGCTCAGAAACTTAAAAGGTGTTAAAAGCTATGAAAAGAAATAATGTGTTTAAATGTAAAAATAAATGATAAAACTGTAATTGATTATTTCTGTACATACAGTATTTATTGAACATGTTGTTGTTGGTGTAGATAGTAAAGGCTGTTTTACATTGTCGTACAAGCATTTAGATATGTCATAGATTTTTGTCGAATGAGTAAAATAGAATAGTGTAAAAGCAAATTATGCTGACTGGAAAAGAAAATGTGGCAAAACGGAGCGCAAATACGGATAGACATTTGACAAGCGGATGGTAACTTCTATTTTTTAAACCAGTTAGAAAAATTTATAATTAGACCAGTAGTAAATTTTAATGTAAACAGTGTAAAGAAAAGTTATTAAATTTTTAGTTATTTGAAATCTTACGAAACAAGATAAATTTAAACTTAATTTTATATAATTAAAAAGGCTTTTCTTTGTTTTAAATACTTTTAAAAAAGAAAACATTAATCATATAGATACCTCCTTGTTTATGGCATCAGTGAAGATGACAAACACATGTGATGCTGTTTTAGTTCTTTCTACTTTGATTCTATTTGCGGTAATAGTCTAAAAGTAAATAAAATTTACAACCGATATTTACTCTTATTTTTTAGTTACGAAGCTAATTTCATTCTAGTGAGGAGCTCCCTTAGGACATTGGTACAAATATAGAATACTTTTTTGTTCAAATAGGTCATTTCGTAGAGAAAATGGAGATACGAATGTGAAAGCAGCCAATTTTAGCTGTATAATAGTACTAAAATAGTTGACAGCACATTTTTCTTTTGTAAATGAAAAACTTTCAACACTGTTTATAACCCTACAACAAATATTTAAGAAAAACATTTTAAAAATTTAAATTTTTTGAACGCTGCAATAACACGCGGGTACTCCTAGTGTAAGAATAAATTTTTTATGTTTTTTACGCAGCTAAAATGTTTTAATCAAGTATATCTATATGTATGTAAATAAATTAAAAAAAGAATTTGAAATAATTTTATCATGTGTTTTTTTAACAGGACTAGACAGATTCTAAAAATTTTATACAAAATGTATTTCTTTATTAAAAAAAATGCTTAAAATGTTTTGAGAAACGAGATGTATTTCTGTTTCTCAATTATTATATGTCTATTTTTACTGTCGTGTTCAGAATAGATAATTTTAGAACAAAATTCACATACAAAATTTGTGTTAAAATATATTTAAAATCTAATTTATATATTATGCATAAGCTTGTTTAATAGTAAAATACTCCCTTTTCTGCATTTCATTCGCATTTTACTGATCATAGAAGTCCGTTGCCCATTATGAAAAATAATGACGACGGCATAAAAACACGCAAAAAAAGCAGAACATCTGGCAATAAAATTTTCTATATATATAACGTAGATATTGGGGACAGGTCTCCAAAATATACGCAGCACATACAAAAGACCTCAAAGTATGCTTAACGTAAGGTAATCGATTTCTTTCCGATTTTATTAAGATTTATAGGGAAATATCGGTTTATATATGAATGTTTTGTAGTAATTTATTTGATTACGTTAAAAAAAGTAAAGATTTTTTATGTCCCCAAACTAAGCGCTGTGCATATATATATATTAGACTGTTCCTTATATGACCATAATTTTTTTTTTGTAATATTTTTAATCCAGCACCCTTTTAAATTGTTAATTATAGCAAAACTAGAATTCTGTAAAAATTTCAAGTCGATATCTGAAAATTAACACGTGCCGCATTAAGCTTAAAAAAATTTATTTACATTATTGTATGTATGTATAAAATGGTGTATGTTCTTCTATATTAACATTTTGAAATGCTGTTATATTCTCTGCTAGTTTTTTGTCAAAGCTAACGTAATTTTGTTTTTGTAAAGTTAACATTGATTCTCTCCAAAAAAAACGGTGCATTTTTTTGCATAGCAATACCATTAAAAATCATTCGTTTTTCAGCAGTCAATTACATTAAACATATTTAAAATGCCACGGCAAAAAATTTATTTAATTAGTACAATGAAAAATCAAATTCTTGGTAGTAAACTTCCTTCACAAATAGATTGTTTAAAAGTTTTATTTTATAATATGCGCGTTGTTAATATGAATTTATCGAATGCAGCTAATTTAGTCATAGAGGAGTGTTTAATTTTTTGAAAGAAAGCACGGATTCCAACTAGAGATAGAAGTGGCTGTGTGAAAAAGTTAAAAAAGTTATATGAAACTTGGAGGAATTTAAAAGAAGCTGTGAACGATTTAGTGAGATTCAAAAATCGAAAGAAACATTGCTTGCCAAAGATTTAAATAACTTGTTTGACATATGCTTCAAACTTAATATCAATTAAAGAGGATAAAGAATTTTTAGTTGCACAAAGAAAGCCAAATCGGGAAGGAAGTATGATTGGCATCGATTCAAAGCTTGCAGAAGCGGAAAAACGAGAACTGAAAGAAAAAAAATTGAAGAAGCAAAAAAAAAAAAAAAAAAATTAAATATCATTCACAAGGTAAGGTATATCGAAGAATTATAAAAATATTGACTTTTTAATATATTAATGACTGCAAGTCACTTAATATTGCAACTGTAAGTCGAATCATTTTTCCTCATTTTTAGTTTCAGAGCAAGGAACTTTCAATATAGATTCAGAAACCTCGGATGTTGACGAAGAAGTGAATAGTTCACGCAGTTCAGATATTTCTTATAACATTTTTAAACAACCATCTAGTTCGGCAGCGATTTAAGGTAAAAAGTTAATTGTGAATAATAGATTGTCAGCCGCTATGGACAAATGTAAAATAAGCGATAAAGATGAAGTTCATCTATTGAGCGCCTGCGCAGAAAGCTTTAGTTTGAATCCAATGGATTATATTATAAATCGATCTTCAATCAGAAGAGCCCGTCAACAATATAGAGAAGATATAGCGAGAAATACTCAATCTGAGTTTATAGAGTTAATTGATGATTTTGGTGTTGTTCATTGGGATACAAAGCTTCTCCCAAATGTGACAGGAATGGAGAAACAAGATCGATTGCCCGTTATTATTAAAACGCCTTCTACAGAACAGCTCCTAAGTGTTTCGCACATTCCTTCGGGATCGTGTAAAGAAATTTCTAGTGCAGTTTTTGATACTTTGGAAAAATGGAGTTTGCTGGAAAAAGTTCAAGCTTTCGTATTTGACACAACATCTTCGAACACCGGCAGATTTAATGGAGCTTGCACATTGCTGGAGATGAAATTGGGACGGAATATATTGTTTTTGGCATGTCGCCACCATATTTTTTAAATAATATTACAAACTGAAATTTCATCAGTGCAGTTGTATTCCTCATGTGGTTTCGACATTCCTTTATTTAAAAAATTTAATGCATCTTTTCCAAAAATTAACGCTGACAATATCTCAGACTATACTACGAGTAGCGAACTGGTTGAACTTATTGGTGAAAACCAAGAGGAAAAACTTTTACTCTGTCTTAAAACCCTTAAAAACTACCAACAGCCTCGTCATGACTACACAGAGTTCTTAGAACTCCTCGTCATCATTTTGGGAGGCATTCTTCCGAAAGGAAATAAGATACGTACGGCGCTTATCATCAGGCCCGATGGATGGCAAAGGCCATTTATTCAATCAAAATATTTCTCTTAAGAAAAGAATTTCGAGTTACAGAAGCTGAGACAAAAGCATTATGTAGGATATGTGGTTTTGTTGTAGTTAATTACATAAAACCATGGTTTAATGCAAATAAAAGCATTGAAGCGCCATGGAACGACATTCAACTTTTAAAAATGTCTAATAAATATAAAGAAAAGGATGCAATAGTTTCTGAAGCCTGCTTGCAAAAGTTCTTAAATCATCTTTGATACTTAGCTGATAAGCCAGTTCTCTTTTCCCTTTTTGATGAAAATGTATCACTTGATGAAAATGTACCACAAAATTGCGGGAACTAAATAATAATAAAGAAATTGAAGGTGTTGAAGAAAACGATTTAACCCCGAAAAAAATTTCACTTCCTTATAGCGACTTGAGCGAATTTTTGGAAAAGGATTTACCTTGTAGCTTAATCACTAAAAAGTCCTTGATGTTTTTTGAGCGTTTTAAACTAAATACATCGTTTATTGAAACTGATGCCAGCGAATGGTCTTACAATGAATATTTTATCAAAGGAAGAGAATTATTAAAATCAATAAACGTTGTTAATGACTTAGCTGAAAGGGGAGTCAAATTGATGGAAGAGTTTAACACATAATTTACTAAAAATGAAAACCAAAATCAGTTTATTCTACAGATAACAACACAGTATTTTAATTTCTTTATATATATAATCTATTTCTTATGCAATTTTTCAGATCGTGCAAAACTACCGACAGAAATACCCGCAACATACGAGAAAAGCCATTAGTGTTACTTATTAATAAAAATATAGATAAATAAATAAATAAATAAATGTACCTATTCACGTATGAATTTGAGTTTTTTTATATAAAAATGCAAAAATATTAGTCTTGATACACAAAAATGTCAAATGCATGTGTTAGGTGCATTTACATACATATGTACATAACTTTAAATCCTTATGCGGCATGTGTTAATATCAAAATATTAACTTGAAACTTTTACATAACGGTTGTTTTGCTAAAAATAAAATTTTAACAGGGTGCTGCGTTCAAAATTTTGAAGTCAGGAAATAAGGACCAGTCTAATATATATATACTCGTATATATATATATATATATATATATATATATATAACATATAACATAACTTGATTTGTTGTTTCTCTTCGTACAGTGGATTAAACATTTTCAATATAAAGTACAAAGTGTAAAAGTACTATGTAAACTTGTTTCCATTTTGAAAAATTTTAAATTTTCAATTAAGAGGCTTTTCGTTGCGATCATTAGTAAGTGATTTCGAATGTGTTTTTTAGTTATATTATCTAAATGTTACGTTTTAAAAACGCAGGTTTGCTGAGCCAAAAATCGTTTAAACCAGTTTTGGTTTCTAAAGGTATGTTTCCACGGCAAAATTAAGCACCAGCTTCGCTCTTCGAATCATGATTCGAAGCATGCCATTTACACGACACATGCTCCATACTTCGATTGGACGTCTGCACAAAAACAGAAACAACTTTCAAGTAATATGTTCCAAAACTTTATTTTTCTTTTTAATTTTGTTTGTTTGTAATTTATTATATTTAAAATTTTAATCAAATTAATCATTTTTTATACTACACGTATCCACACACCTTTTTAAACATTGTTTTTCTCTTTTTATTTACATTTTATACAGCTAGTTCAGTAAAACTTGCGATAAAAATTAGAGAAGACAGACATTTTTCATGCATTGCAAGTAGATTCAATATGAATCTACCAGCTTCGCTCTCATAATTTTGTATGACGAAGCATGTTGATTCGCTTATGATTGGAGTGTGAAGCAAGAATAGAGACAGGTGCCGTGGAAACATACTTTAAGTCTGCGAAGTTTATTTTGACGGCTCCTAATGGTTGAAAATTTCGAAAACTCTACACATCAAAAATATGTTCTGTGGTATGTCGTTTTAGAAGTATTTTACAATCCGATCAATAGAAACAATCTGTACACTAAATTTGAATTTTTAAGGCTAATCGCATGATATAAAAATAGAAGGTTATTCTACTTTCTCTTTTCGTCGCCATATTAACGTTCTGACGTTTGCGGGAATTATGAAAATTCGTGCTACCATATCAATTTATAAAATCCTGTTTTTCTGTTATATTTTTCTTCTTCGTTTTATATGTAATTTCAAAAGATAAAATGCATATTTTAAAAGTCAGAAATAATTTACATTTTATCACCAATTTAAAGAACAACAAGAAAACACAAAAACTTAGAAGCAAATAAATCTTTTTAATGATATGCTAATGATTTAAAAAAATTGCTTTGAAATTAGGGATGCAATATCGTTCTAAAAAACATGTTAAAAAATATTGAAAAAGGAAACGGTAAATCGATTTTTACCGATGTTTTAAGTTTTTCATATGCATACCAACCCACAAATATTTTTATACATAAGTTCACCATATTTAAATGAAACACAAGAATAATTCTTCAAAATTTTATTTGTTTCAATTACTATCTAATAATTTTCATATGGAGTTAAGGAAAAGAGGTTTGGATAATCTAGTCCCAGAAGCCTATTTCTGTCCTGAGTAAGGTTGCTCCAGCTGTCACAAACAAGCTCTCTCGATTTGCGATTGTCAGAACATGCCTGTTTATTTAAAGGAATAAAATTAATTAAACCACATAAATACGTGGTTTAAGACAGCAGAGTCCAAATAAACGATGTCGATATTTTTTTTTTTAGTTTATCGCCTATACATCGTCAACTAAAACATCGATGTTAACATCGATGCTTATAAACGATACGTTGAAGTTTTTAAAATATCGATGTATCGTTTGCATCCCTATTTGAAATACAGTTTGCATAATGTACTAATAATT
The DNA here is from genome assembly GCA_937654795.1 of Cistogaster globosa. Taxonomy (NCBI): domain Eukaryota; kingdom Metazoa; phylum Arthropoda; class Insecta; order Diptera; family Tachinidae; genus Cistogaster; species Cistogaster globosa. Next base: position 40,908,952 of record OW569407.1, read on the forward strand.
ATTAATTTATTAAGAGAAAATAAAAACTAACTTTAATTGAGGTAGTTAGTTCGGTAATATTCTTACTATACCATTTTATCTTTAAGTTATTATAATAACCGAATTTTTATTATAGTCGTTTGTATAAAATGGTTTTTAAGCGTCAAAGAATTTATTTTTGTGTAATTTTATATTTGTGGCAAAATAAATTTGAATTTTATTTATATATAAATTTATTATACAAATTACACATATTTTGTTAAATATTTCCTAAATATTTTTGTTCTTATTTGTATCTGTGGCAAGGCTTATTTTAATTTATATATTTCAAATAATTCCCGCAGACGTTAAAAATTTTTGAAGTGGAACTACCTTCTATTATTGTATCATGGCTTATCGTATACCTATTTATTGCACTTGAAGTTTTATCCGAGGTAAAGATATCTGGTGCAAGGCACAGGACAATGCGTCTCTATTTTGTAAAACCGGGGCCATTAGATAAACCCCTACAAAGGCGCTTCCAGCCATGATCAGTTGGATGCTCGTGGATCTTCTTGCCAAAGGGTGGCGCTGAGAATGGCGTTTAGGTTGAATGCCATAGGCGCGTGGAACCACATTTCATGAGGACATGCTAGCGTACTGCGGATCACGGTTGTTATACCAGATTTTGTTGAGTATTACAAGGAGATTGCTCTTTGACCTGACAGAGGGCAACTCTCTTCCGTCTCGAATGCTCTGTATGTACACGTAACGAGTGAGACGAAAATTGGAGGTGGAGTCTACATTGAGAAATTTGGGATACAAATGATTTTCAGAATCCCAAATGCCTGTAGTGTTTTACCGGCATAAATATCTGCTATAAGAAGGGTGGCTTGCCAGTTTAATTTATTTATTTGTATATTTTAATTGCTCCGTACACAAGACTAAAATCCTTATATTGCAGTATAAAGCATAAATCAAATAACAACTTAATTACTAGTTAAAATTAATTATTATAAATAAAAAAAGCAATTGAAATTAAACATTAACAGTCATATACATAAAAATTGAAAAAATAAATCAAACTAATTTTAAGCAAAATTTGATAATATTATATTTATAAAACTTTTTTAGGTTAAAATTCCTTTTTCAAAGCTATTTAAAATTTGTTATTACCAAAATTTCTTCGACCCTTGTATAAAATGAATTTTTCATAGCGTTTTACTTTTTTTTTTACATTTTGTTACATATGTTTGTATGTATGTTTGATAAAGCAAAAAATTTTTGACTTTATGATTTGGTTTTTGAAAATAACCTTAATAATGGAAGCGATAAATTTATTCAGAAGAATTCAAAAGGACCGAATTTAGGTTTAAGGAAATGATTTTACTTTTGACCCTTTTGTTACAGACCGTTTCCCAACTATCAAGTTACCGTCAACTGAAAACTTATACGGAGAGGTATGACCCATTTTCTCTTCCGGACATTCAACTTTTAAAAATGTCTAATAAATATAAAGAAAAGGATGCAATAGTTTCTGAAGCCTGCTTGCAAAAGTTCTTAAATCATCTTTGGTACTTAGCTGATAAGCCAGTTCTCTTTTCCCTTTTTGATGAAAATGTATCACTTGATGAAAATGTACCACAAAATTGCGGGAACTAAATAATAATAAAGAAATTGAAGGTGTTGAAGAAAACGATTTAACCCCGAAAAAAATTTCACTTCCTTATAGCGACTTGAGCGAATTTTTGGAAAAGGATTTACCTTGTAGCTTAATCACTAAAAAGTCCTTGATGTTTTTTGAGCGTTTTAAACTAAATACATCGTTTATTGAAACTGATGCCAGCGAATGGTCTTACAATGAATATTTTATCAAAGGAAGAGAATTATTAAAATCAATAAACGTTGTTAATGACTTAGCTGAAAGGGGAGTCAAATTGATGGAAGAGTTTAACACATAATTTACTAAAAATGAAAACCAAAAGCAGTTTATTCTACAGATAACAACACAGTATTTTAATTTCTTTATATATATAATCTATTTCTTATGCAATTTTTCAGATCGTGCAAAACTACCGACAGAAATACCCGCAACATACGAGAAAAGCCATTAGTGTTACTTATTAATAAAAATATAGATAAATAAATAAATAAATAAATGTACCTATTCACGTATGAATTTGAGTTTTTTTATATAAAAATGCAAAAATATTAGTCTTGATACACAAAAATGTCAAATGCATGTGTTAGGTGCATTTACATACATATGTACGTAACTTTAAATCCTTATGCGGCATGTGTTAATATCAAAATATTAACTTGAAACTTTTACATAACGGTTGTTTTGCTAAAAATAAAATTTTAACAGGGTGCTGCATTCAAAATTTTGAAGTCAGGAAATAAGGACCAGTCTAATATATATATACTCGTATATATATATATATATATATATATATATATATATATATATATATATAACATATAACATAACTTGATTTGTTGTTTCTCTTCGTACAGTGGATTAAACATTTTCAATATAAAGTACAAAGTGTAAAAGTACTATGTAAACTTGTTTCCATTTTGAAAAATTTTAAATTTTCAATTAAGAGGCTTTTCGTTGTGATCATTAGTAAGTGATTTCGAATGTGTTTTTTAGTTATATTATCTAAATGTTACGTTTTAAAAACGCAGGTTTGCTGAGCCAAAAATCGTTTAAACCAGTTTTGGTTTCTAAAGGTATGTTTCCACGGCAAAATTAAGCACCAGCTTCGCTCTTCGAATCATGATTCGAAGCATGCCATTTACACGACACATGCTCCATACTTCGATTGGACGTCTGCACAAAAACAGAAACAACTTTCAAATAATATGTTCCAAAACTTTATTTTTCTTTTTAATTTTGTTTGTTTGTAATTTATTATATTTAAAATTTTAATCAAATTAATCATTTTTTATACTACACGTATCCACACACCTTTTTAAACATTGTTTTTCTCTTTTTATTTACATTTTATACAGCTAGTTCAGTAAAACTTGCGATAAAAATTAGAGAAGACAGACATTTTTCATGCATTGCAAGTAGATTCAATATGAATCTACCAGCTTCGCTCTCATAATTTTGTATGACGAAGCATGTTGATTCGCTTATGATTGGAGTGTGAAGCAAGAATAGAGACAGGTGCCGTGGAAACATACTTTAAGTCTGCGAAGTTTATTTTGACGGCTCCTAATGGTTGAAAATTTCGAAAACTCTACACATCAAAAATATGTTCTGTGGTATGTCGTTTTAGAAGTATTTTACAATCCGATCAATAGAAACAATCTGTACACTAAATTTGAATTTTTAAGGCTAATCGCATGATATAAAAATAGAAGGTTATTCTACTTTCTCTTTTCGTCGCCATATTAACGTTCTGACGTTTGCGGGAATTATGAAAATTCGTGCTACCATATCAATTTATAAAATCCTGTTTTTCTGTTATATTTTTCTTCTTCGTTTTATATGTAATTTCAAAAGATAAAATGCATATTTTAAAAGTCAGAAATAATTTACATTTTATCACCAATTTAAAGAACAACAAGAAAACACAAAAACTTAGAAGCAAATAAATCTTTTTAATGATATGCTAATGATTTAAAAAAATTGCTTTGAGATTAGGGATGCAATATCGTTCTAAAAAACATGTTAAAAAATATTGAAAAAGGAAACGGTAAATCGATTTTTACCGATGTTTTAAGTTTTTCATATGCATACCAACCCACAAATATTTTTATACATAAGTTCACCATATTTAAATGAAACACAAGAATAATTCTTCAAAATTTTATTTGTTTCAATTACTATCTAATAATTTTCATATGGAGTTAAGGAAAAGAGGTTTGGATAATCTAGTCCCAGAAGCCTATTTCTGTCCTGAGTAAGGTTGCTCCAGCTGTCACAAACAAGCTCTCTCAATTTGCGATTGTCAGAACATGCCTGTTTATTTAAAGGAATAAAATTAATTAAACCACATAAATACGTGGTTTAAGACAGCAGAGTCCAAATAAACGATGTCGATATTTTTTTTTTAGTTTATCGCCTATATATCGTCAACTAAAACATCGATGTTAACATCGATGCTTATAAACGATACGTTGAAGTTTTTAAAATATCGATGTATCGTTTGCATCCCTATTTGAAATACAGTTTGCATAATGTACTAATAATTATTAATTTATTAAGAGAAAATAAAAATTAACTTTAATTGAGGTAGTTAGTTCGGTAATATTCTTACTATACCATTTTATCTTTAAGTTATTATAATAACCGAATTTTTATTATAGTCGTTTGTATAAAATGGTTTTTAAGCGTCAAAGAATTTATTTTTGTGTAATTTTATATTTGTGGCAAAATAAATTTGAATTTTATTTATATATAAATTTATTATACAAATTACACATATTTTGTTAAATATTTCCTAAATATTTTTGTTCTTATTTGTATCTGTGGCAAGGCTTATTTTAATTTATATATTTCAAATAATTCCCGCAGACGTTAAAAATTTTTGAAGTGGAACTACCTTCTATTATTGTATCATGGCTTATCGTATACCTATTTATTGCACTTGAAGTTTTATCCGAGGTAAAGATATCTGGTGCAAGGCACAGGACAATGCGTCTCTATTTTGTAAAACCGGGGCCATTAGATAAACCCCTACAAAGGCGCTTCCAGCCATGATCAGTTGGATGCTCGTGGATCTTCTTGCCAAAGGGTGGCGCTGAGAATGGCGGTTAGGTTGAATGCCATAGGCGCGTGGAACCACATTTCATGAGGACATGCTAGCGTACTGCGGATCACGGTTGTTATACCAGATTTTGTTGAGTATTACAAGGAGATTGCTCTTTGACCTGACAGAGGGCAACTCTCTTCCGTCTCGAATGCTCTGTATGTACACGTAACGAGTGAGACGAAAATTGGAGGTGGAGTCTACATTGAGAAATTTGGGATACAAATGATTTTCAGAATCCCAAATGCCTGTAGTGTTTTACCGGCATAAATATCTGCTATAAGAAGGGTGGCTTGCCAGTTTAATTTATTTATTTGTATATTTTAATTGCTCCGTACACAAGACTAAAATCCTTATATTGCAGTATAAAGCATAAATCAAATAACAACTTAATTACTAGTTAAAATTAATTATTATAAATAAAAAAAGCAATTGAAATTAAACATTAACAGTCATATACATAAAAATTGAAAAAATAAATCAAACTAATTTTAAGCAAAATTTGATAATATTATATTTATAAAACTTTTTTAGGTTAAAATTCCTTTTTCAAAGCTATTTAAAATTTGTTATTACCAAAATTTCTTCGACCCTTGTATAAAATGAATTTTTCATAGCGTTTTACTTTTTTTTTACATTTTGTTACATATGTTTGTATGTATGTTTGATAAAGCAAAAAATTTTTGACTTTATGATTTGGTTTTTGAAAATAACCTTAATAATGGAAGCGATAAATTTATTCAGAAGAATTCAAAAGGACCGAATTTAGGTTTAAGGAAATGATTTTACTTTTGACCCTTTTGTTACAGACCGTTTCCCAACTATCAAGTTACCGTCAACTGAAAACTTATACGGAGAGGTATGACCCATTTTCTCTTCCGGACAACCAACTAAACGAAAATACCGCTTCAGTAAACAACCAGCTTCAGAAAAGACAGCAGTTCTAGGAAACATCCCAAGAAATGCAAGCTTTAGTGGTGTTGCGTTGTTGAGGACGTAGAAAAGTAAATTGAATCCCATTTGCATTATTATTGATAACGCCATAAGATCACATATAGTTTCAGAATGACGTGGGTATTCATCATGGTCTAAGGCAACCTACGGTAAGCAGAATTTGTGCAAAAGCTTCTCGCGCACAACACGCCAAAAAAAATATAAAAATGCCAAAATCTGTTAAAGAAGAGTTTGAAAATGCAGAGTATAAAAGAAATTTGAAACTTTACTGGAGTAATTGTTGCTGTTGCTATAAAAAAAACTGAGATCTGGCTTGCAATGCCAAACTAAAAATTTTGGATATAGTAGCACGATAAAGGGGCAGTACTCATGACTGTTGTATATTTAATGAGTCAAGGCTTAAAGAGCAATTCAAGAATGGTAAATTCAGAGGCCGTTTGCTTGGTGAATCAGAGTATAAGCTAATGAAATACTTATTCACTCCTTTACAACAGCCTCAAAATAAAAAATAAATAAGATATAATTTTTTTTATCACACATTGCAACTCGTAACCCAGTAAAGCGATGTTTCGGCATTTATTAGACGAAATAACGATACAGTTTTCAAATGCAAATATAGTCATTATAGCTCTAGGGTTAAAACATATGAAATCAACCGAAAATATTAACATTTCTGACCTCATCATGATAAGATTTTGTACACATGATTTATGGATCGGCACAATAATGTTTGCCAACTCTCAGACATATAACCTTCCAACTTTCAGAATTATGGCCATTCTGAATTGGCAAAAATCAATAAAAATGCACTCAGATGCTTTAACACAATTTTTAATATCTCGAAAAGTATTCATTTACGTTAATAATGAAGGGCTCATTTTACAGACAAAAACATGCGCCATTCAAAAAAAAATTTTTTTTCAATTTTCGATCAAGGATAATGTTAATAAATAAAGGACTAAAATTTCCAAAGGATATATCGCGAAAATCAATATTTTTTAAAATCTCAAAAAAATAGATGTTAATTCTTATTATGTTTTGTATAAGTCTGCCAAATTTCAATGCGGATTCTTTATTACAACATGAGTTATTAAGAAAAAAGCAGGAGAAGGTTTATGTTTTGAAATAATAAAATGGAAAGAATACAAAAAAGTCGTGCACAATTCATTCGGTATTTAAATAAAAAATATGCCATTCAATTCAACATTTTGCTGTAATCCTTTTAAAAAATCCGGTCGCACTGGATGCAATAAAAGTTTAAGACAAGTCCAAGAATAGATGCTACAGTATACTAAGGATAAAAACATTACGATCTCAAATAAAATTTGTGGGACATGTAGAATAAAATTTTCGCATTTGAAAAAATCTAATAAATCTAATTTGGAAGAAGGTTCAGACATGAACGAAAATGTAGATACTTTCGATGACATTGCGACAGGCACGGAAGAAGTTGTTATTTCAAAATTAAACCTATCTTTCCGTATCTGGAACAATCTCCGATAAAAAAGAAGAAGTTACATCAAAAACTGTACAGATATGCAAAATGCAGGAAAATCACTGATTCGATTAAAGACAAAATTTTGCACCGTTCAGCACAATCAACTTTGCATATGTGCCCACAATCCGAAATAATAGAACAATTAAAAGAAAAGTTTAAAACATTAACAAAAAATAGTGAAAAAATCCAACTGCTATCTATTTTACCAAAAAGCTGGACAATACATAAAATTGAGGAAGAATTCCTGGTTACAAACTATATCGCGCGAAAAGTTTAGCATTTGGTTGAAACAAAGGGTGTGATGAGTACGCCTAACCCAAAACTGGGAAGTCCAATTTCGCCAGTGACAAGCAGTTTAGTAACATCCTTTTATGAATCCAATTACGTCAGCAGGTGTATGCCCGGACAGAAAGATTTCGTGTCTGTTTTTGAAAATGGTACTAAAGTGAGGAAAATAAAAGACTTTTGCTTGGAAACTTAAGAGAAATGTACGCCTTATTCAAGGAACGACATGACGTAATAAAAATAGGTATTTCTAAGTTTTGCCAACTTCGTCCGAGGAATATAATTCTAGCAAATGCGAGTGGATCTCATAACGTGTGTGTTTGTACAAAGCATCAAACTGTGAAGCTGATGGTTGATGCTATAAATTTAAAAAAAATTAACTGCTGGTGTTCCGAATTATCAGCTTGAATGTTACAAAGATTGTTTGATACAAATGACATGCATTCCATCTTCTTCCAAATGTCACCTACGTAAATGTAACAAGTGTCCAGAAATTGAAAATTTAAAAGCAAAACTAAATCAATTACTAGAGAAAAATGATATTGATGAAATAACATATTAACAATGGGTAAGTATAGATAGGGATAATTTGGAGACCATGATTAGCCAAGCCTATTAGAAAAGCTTGAAATTCTACTACCTCTACTACTGAGCGAAAGAAAATCAAATTTTGAAGAAAATTGGTATTTTGAATGAAGTCCAGGGATTCACTGGAACAACTCCCAGGCAACTTTATACCCAATAGCTATTTATTTCAAATCAGATGGAAAAATACAACATACAAACTTCATAATAATATCTGATTGTCTTGTACACGATTCTGTAGCTGTTCACCTGTTCCATCGCCACCTGAATGTATTTTTGAGAAAAAAGTTTAAAACAACCCCGAAGAAAATCACGTATTTTTCAGACGGTAGTGCTGCCCAGTTTAAAAATAAAAAGAACTTTATCAATTTTTGTTATCATATGGAAGATTTTGGATGTAATGCTGAGCGGCATTTTTTTGCAACAAGCCATGGAAAAGGCCCAAGTGACGGTCTTGGAGGTACCGTAAAGAGAGAGGCACGTCGAGCTAGTTTACAGCGTCCATTACAAGGTCAAATAACTACTCCAAAACAATTATATGAATGGTGCCTGCAAAATCTTTTGAACTGTAGTTTCGAGTTTTTAATTCTAAAAGACCACGAAGAAGAAGCACAGTTCCTTCAAATTCGTTTAAAAGATTTGCGTTCTATTCCTGGAACTCAAAAGCTGCATTCTATTGAACCTGTAGATAAAAAAAAATTAAAGTCAAGCGTTACTCGGCAGATGCAGATTTTGTAATTGAAATCCCTTAGAAATAATAAATATGCTGCAATAAAGTGTTTAATAATGATAATAAATTATGTTGTACTTTTTATTATAGGTTTAGCAATGGAGGAAAAGAGTTTAAGCAAAGAAAATTCGAAAAAGTTCCGTTAGATTTGATTTATTCTTCTTTTTGTAGTTTGTCACCTTTTTGTATTTTGGTAAATTTCATGAAATACATAAACCTTCCCCTGCTTTTTTCTCAATAACTCATGTTGTAATAAAGACTCCACATTGAAATTTGGCAGTCTTGTACACAACATAATAAGAACTAACATGTATTTTTTGAGATTTTTAAAAATATTGATTTTCGAGATATATCCTTTGGAAATTTTAGTCCTTTTTTTAGTTACATTATCCTTGATCGAAAATTCCAAAAAAATTTTTTTTTGAATGGCGCATGTTTTTGTCTGTAAAATGAGCCCATCATTATTAACGTACAATGAATACTTTTCAAGATATTAAAAATTGTGTTAAGGCATCTGAGTGCATTTTTATTGATTTTTGGCACCTTGGAATGGCCATAATTCTGAAAGTACGAGAGCTAGAACACTGAAAGTTGGCAAACGCTATTATTATGGTTAACTTTCCCTTCGTACCAAATTTCATCCAATTCGAAATCGGTGCGGTCAACTCATTGGTTGATTTCATATGTTTTTACCCTCAAGCTGTTCTTTACAATATCACGATTGTTGAAAACGATTCTGCTCCAGGTATATATTATGGGTAAGGCACAGCACATTTGGTGGTATTGTCAAATCAAACAAATTTTATACTTATTCATTTACAACTAACCAAAACCATATTATTTAGATGAAAACAACTTAGATGCAGACACAATAGAAATGCCAGAATGTAAAATATATGGACAAGAAACATCTGCGAGGAAAGAAAATATAATCTTAAAAATTTTTATGAAATCAAATGTTCGATTTTGAAATCGCGTTTCAAGTACAAATTTGCAAATTTTCTATTCTTTTTTTCTCTATTTGTAATTGGAGCTAATGCAAATCTTTGCTGCCTTCAATGTTAAATTCTGCTAGTTTCTTAATGATGCGGTCCGTGGTATTTTGCTTTTTTAGGTTTTCTTTCTAATTAACATACATACATATATACAAGAAAATGATTATTTGCAAACATACTAATTTCCGCAAAATGTACGAATACAAAATTTTTTTAATGTGGGATCTGGTTTTGGGTTGTTTTCCGGCATTTCCCCAACATCAACTGCTTCATCTGTTAAGGTCTTACCGTAATTTTTAGATACTGAATAGATACTTGTTTACGTAAACTGAATCAGATTCATTGGTATCTACTACAAATTCATTTGGCAGCCACACAGTAATATCGCTATCACTTAAAGATAAACAGTCCAAGTTTCGACGGCAGCGCACCTTTTAATGTTTTTAAGTTCCAGTTCGAAACAGTGGCCAACAAGAATAGATGGGGCAATGATGAAAAAGCTATAGAGTTTATTTTGGCCTTTAATTGAGCAGCAGCAGAGATACTCGAAAGCTTACAAGCCGGATGTAGAAATAATTATGAGGACATAATGGCAGCTTTATAACGCAAGTACGGAACTGAGCACAAAAGAGAACTTTACAGAATGGAGTTACGAGGTAGGATGCAGAAATCAAACGAGACACTGCAAGACTTCGCTATGGAAATTGAACGTTTGGTGCAGCTGGCTTACCCAGGTGAACATCACCTGTTCCTGGATCAATTTAAGATTGAAGCATTTGTGAATGGCATTCGCGACTTAAATGTGAAATATGCTGTTTGTTCTATGAAAAAATCAACCTTTGCAGAAACCGTCTCGTACGCGCTAGCGCAGGAGATCGCAAAAGTCACCTCGAGGTCACAGATGTACAATGAGCGATGTCTTGAGAGTGATGATTACAACCACGGCGACAAAAGGAGCGAGATAAGGGGATTGTCATACAAATGATAAAGGAGGAAAGGAGTAAGTTTTGTGCCAAATGCTTCAATTGCGGCAAAGTCGGTCACTTCCAGCGCAATTGCAGATCTAGAAAGAAAAGTTCAAGATCTGCTGCGCCACAGAAGGACAACAAACGGACGAAAAAGACCAAAAGCTATGACTTGAGTATTCTGCATAGAAAAGGCGAAAAACACAACAACGCTAATACCCTTTCAAGACGGCCATGCAATGTAGAGTGCAAGCACTGCACAAATGTCGAGAAAAAAGAGTGCATCATTGACGTGCGGCTTACCTAAATTGGTTTAAGCGAAGTCTGGTCGAAGGCACAGAATGAGGACCCAATTTTGGCTAAGCAACAGAAAGCCGCCTAGCCAAATCGTGCTGGGCTGAGTCGAATAGCCTGAAAGTAGTAGTTGGCAGCTTATACCGCTCTTGGGAAAGCACAGATGGCAAAACCACAACAGACTATATTGTCGTGCCAACTTCTAAAAGTAGTGGGCTAATGAAGCAGTTTCATATTGGTTTCAGCGGGGGTCATATGGGGATAACAAAAACGCTAGAACAGATAAATCAACGATTTTACTGGGTAGGCTGCCGACAATTCGTAGCCGATTGGATAGCAAATTGCGAACAGTGCATTGCGGCCAAGGGTCCTACAATAAAGCGTCGTGGCAAGCTTCAGCAATACAAGGCAGGTGCCCCTTTGAGCGGATAGCTATTGATACAGCAGGTCCATTCCCTGTTAGTAATTTTGGAAACCGATATGTACTAGTGGTTATAGACTATTTTAGCAAATAGCCTGAAGTGTATACCATTCCAAACCAAGAGTCCAAAACAGTAGTGAACACTCTTGTTAACAATTGGGTGTGTCAATACGGTGTTCCACTAGAACTGCATTCAGACCAGGGACGAAACTTTGAATCGGCAATATTCAAAAAGATGTGTGACGTATATGATATCAAAAAGACGAGAACGACACCGCTGCATCCACAGTCTGATGGCATGGTAGAAAGATTTAATCGTACCGTAGAGGAATATCTCAGAAAAGTGGTCAGTTCTTACCAAAAGGATTGGGATGAGCATATACCAAGGTTCCTACTAGCTTATCGGTCAACTGTACATGATTCAACCTCACGTAGTCCAGCAAAAATCTTGTTTGGAACAGAAATAAAACTGCAGATATATAATTTGGTATTAAACCGGGACCTGCAGACGAAGACAATGGAAATGTTCTTCAAGCGCAAGACGACATAAGTTTGTCCGTAACCGCATTAAAATTTCCAGCATTAAAATGAAAGCAAGATATGATCGAGCAACAAACACGGAGGGATTTACTGAAGGGCAAATGGTTCTACTATATAACCCACAACGCAAGAAAGGACTGTCTCCTACACTACAAGCCCATTGGGAAGGACCACAAAAGGTGATCAAGAAATTGAATGATATAGTTTACCGGATACAGAGATATCATAATCCGAAGTCAAAAATGAAATTTGTTCACCTGGAACGGCTGGCCAAATACGGCAAAGGTAATGCTGAGCCTATTCGGGACGAAAAGGCTTAAGTAGGCGGCAGTGTAGCGAAGATGCTTTATTTAGGTCATAAAAAGAAATAAAAATAATTGTCACCAACAAAGTAAAACGAAATGACCTATTGTGTATGTTTACAACGCCAGAAGTTTCTACAAAAACTTCTTAATCACAAAACAAAAACAACTAACAAAAAGCAATAAAAATAAACGCAACACATAACTACACAAACACCTACATAACCACTAATAAAAATAGACAGCTTGTATAAATAAATTCAAAATATTAATGGAAGGTTCTGGAATCAAATAACAATCATTATGTGTCGCAAATGATAAATGCGTAGTAAAGAAATATTCAAATGGGGGAAGTTCTGGTATATTCAAGAGCCTTAACATTGGATATATAAAAGCAACAGCTATACAGGCTGATTTCATTCTTAGTGAAAACGTCCACCAGTGAAGACCTTGTGGTAAAACAGTTAGAGCAGTGGTGATGTTGCCATCACGTATTTTTTTGTACTAATGGCGAATAAGTAAATAATCGTCTAATTAAAGTGTAATTTAATTAAAGTAGTAAATAAATTGTGTTCATTTATTTTGCAATAAAAGAACTCAATGAAATAAACGTTTATAAATTTAAATAAACGTAACAATATATAACATATAACATAACTTTATTTGTTGTTTCTCTTCGTACAGTAGATTTAACGTTTTCAATATAAAGTACAAAGTGTAAAAGTACTACATATGTAAACTTGCTTCCGTTTTGAAAAGTTTTAAATGGTGATTGAGAGGCTTTTCGTTGCGATAATTAGAAATGATTTCGAATTTCTTTTTTATTTATATTTATTTTAAAAACGCAGGTTTGTTGGGCCAAAAATCGCTTAAACCAGTTTTGGTTTCTAAGTCTGCGAAGTTTATTTTGACGGCTCCTAATGGTCGAAAATTTCGACAACTCTACACATCAAAATATTTTCTATGCTAAGTAATTTCAGTAGTATTTTACAATCCGACCAATAAAAACAATCTGTATAATAAAGTTGAATTTTTAAGGCTAATCGCACGATATAAAAATTGAAGGTAATTCCACTTTCTCTTTTCGTCACCTTATTAACGTTCTGACGTTTGTGGGAATTATGAAAATTCGTGCTACCATATCAATTTCTAAAATCCTGTTTCTCTGTTCTGTTTTTCATTTTTGTGTTATATGTAATTTAAAAAGAAAAAATGCATAATTTAAAAGTCAAAAGTAATTTACATTTTATCACCAATTTAAAGAACAAGAAGAAAACACAAAAATTCAGAAGCAAATAAATCTTTTTAATGAAATAGAATATGAAAACTTGAAAATTTTTCTTGGCATTGCTAAAATGCTAATGATTAAAAAAAAATGATTTGAAATTAGGGATTCAACATCGTTCTTAAAAACATCGATGTTTCCCTGAAAAACTTCGATGTTAAAAAATATTGATAAAAAACGATATTTTAAGTTTCTCATATGCATACCAAGCCACAAATATTTTTATACATAAATTCACCATATTTAAATGAAACACAAGAATAATTCTTCAAAATTTTATTTGTTTCAATTACTATCCAATAATTTTCATATAGAGTTCAGGAAAAGAAGTTTGGATAATATAGTCCCAGAAGCCTATTTCTGTCTGAGTAAGGTTGCTCCAGCTGTCAAAAACAAACTCTCTCTCTGTTTATTTAAAGTAATAAAATTAATTAAACCACATAAATATGTGGTTTAAGACAGCAGAGCACAAATAAACGATGTCGGTATTTTTTTGTTTTTAGTTTTGACGCCGATATATCGTCAACCAAAACATCGATGTTAACATCGATGCCTCTAAACGATACATCGAAGTTTTTAAAATATCGATGTATCGTTTGAATCCCTATTTGAAATACAGTTTGCATAATGTACTAATAATTATTAATTTATTACGTGAAAATAACAATTAACTTTAATTGAGGTAGTTAGTTCGGTAATATTCTTACTATACAATTGTATCTTTAAGTTATTATAATAACCGAATTTTTATTATAGTCGTCTGTATAAAATGGTTTTTAAGCGTCAAAGAATTTATTTTTGTGTAATTTTATATTTGTGGCAAAATAAATTTGAATTTTATTTATATATAAATTTATTATACAAATTACACATATTTTATTAAATATTTCCTAAATATTTTGTTCTTATTTGTATCTGTGGCAACGCAAATGTCAAAGAATTTATTTTTGTGTAATTTTATATTTGTGGCAAAATAAATTTAAATTTTATTTATAAATAAATTTAATTTACAAATTACACATATTTTATTAAATATTTCCTAAATATTTTGTTCTTATTTGTATCTGTGGCAAAGCAAATTTATTTGTTGACAAAAAATATATTTCAAATAATTCCCGCAGACGTTAAAAGTTTTTGAAGTGGAACTACCTTCTATTATTGTATCATGGCTAACCGTGTACCTATTTATGACGCTTGAAGTTTTATCCGAGGTAAAGATATCTGGTGCAAGGCACAGGACAATGCGGCTCTATTTTGTAAAACTGGGGCCATTAGATAAACCCCTACAAAGGCGCTTCTAGCCATGATCAGTTGGATGCTCGTGGATCTTCTTGCTAAAGGGTGGGGCTGAGAATGGCGCGTGGAACCACATATCATGAGGACATGCTAGCGTACTGCGGATCACGGATGTTATACCGGATCTTGTTGAGTACTGCCCTCTAAAACCCTTCTTTACAAGGAGATTGCTTATTGACCTGATAGAGGGCAACTCTCTCCTGTCTCGAATGCTCTGTATGTACACGGATAGCGAGTGAGACGAAAATTGGGGGTGAAGCCTAAATTGAGAAATTTGGGATACAAATGATTTTCAGAATCCTAAATGCCTGTACTGTTTTACCGGCATAAATATCTGCTATAAGAAGGGTGGATTGCCAGTTTAATTTATTTATTTGTATATTTTAATTGCTCCATACACAAGACTAAAATCCTTATATTGCAGTATAAAGCATAAATAAAATAACAACTTAATTACTAGTTAAAATTAATTATTATAAATAAAAAAGCAATTGAAATTAAACATTAACACCCATATACGTAAAAATTGAAAAAACAAATCAAACTAATTTTAAGCAAAATTTGATAAAATTATATTTATTAAACTTTTTTAGCTTAAAATTCCTTTTTCAAAGCTATTTAAAATTTGTAATTACTAAAATTTCTTCGACCCTTGTTTAAAATTAATTTTTCATAGAGTTTTACTGTTTTTTCACATTTTGTATTTTATTACGTATGTTTGTATGTATGTTTGATAAAGCAAAAAATTTTTGACTTAAAAATTTGGTTTTTGAAAATAACTTAAATAATGGAAGTGATAAATTTATTCAGAAGAATTCAAAAGAACCGAATTTAGGTTTAAGGAAATGATTTTACTTTTGACCCTTTTCTTACAGAAGTATCAAGTTACCGTCAACCGAAAACTTACACGGAGAGGTATGACCCATTTTCTCTTCCGGACAAACAAGTAAACGAAAATACCGCTTCAGTAAACAAACAGCAAAAAAATTGCAAATCTGGTGGAAACGGATATATCTGCAACCGCAGTTCTGGGGAACATCGGAAGAACTACAAGCTTAGGTGGTGTTGCGTAGTTGAGGACGTAGAAAAGTAAATTGAATTCCATTTGCATTATTATTGATAACGCCATAAGATCACATGTAGTTTCAGAATGACGTGGGTGACCATCATGGTCTAAGGCAACCTACGGTAAGCAGAATTTGTGCAAAAGTTTCTCGCGCACAATACGCCAAAAAAATATAAAAATGCCAAAATCTGTTAAAGAAGAGATTGAAAATGCAGAGTATAAAAGAAATTTGAAACTTCCCTGGAGTAATTGTTGCTATTAATGGCACTCATATAAAAAAAAAACAGAGATCTGGCTTGCGATGCCAAACTAAAAATTTTGGATATAGTAGAACGATGGAGGGGCAATACTCATGACTGTTGTATATTTAATGAGTCAAGGCTTGAAGAGCAATTCAAGAGTGGTAAATTCAGAGGCCATTTGCTTGGTGAATCAGGATATAAGCTAATGAAATACTTATTCACTCCTTTACAACAGCCTCAAAATGAAAAGAAAATAAGATATAATTTATCACACATTGCAACTCGTAACCCAGTAAAGCGATGTTTTAGCGTTTATTAGACGAAATGACGATACAGTTTTCAAATGAAAATATAGTCATTATAGCTCTAGCTGTTCTTCACAATATCGCGATTGTTGAAAACGATTCTGCTCCAGGTATATATTAAAGGTTAGGCACAGCTCATTTGGTGGTATTGTCAAATCAAACAAATTTCATATTTATTAATTTACAACTAACCAAAACCATATTATTTAGATGAAAACAGCTTAGATGCAGACATAATAGAAATGCCAGAATGTAAAATATATGGACAAGAAACATCCGCGAGGAAAGAAAATATATTCTTAAAAATTTTTATGAAATATAATGTTCGATTTTGAAATCGCGTTTCAAGTGCAAATTTCTGCTTTTTTCTTTTTTCACCTCATACACCATATGCAAATTTCTTATTCTTTTTTTTTTTCTATTTGTAATTGGAGCTCATGCAAATCTTTTATGCCTTCGATGTCAAATGCTGCTGGATTCTTAATGGTGCTGTCCGTGGTGCTTTTTTAGGTTTACTTTCTAATCAACATACATACATATATACACGAAAATGATTATTTGCTAACATGCTAATTTCCGCAAAATGTACGAATACAAATTTTTTTAATATGGGATCTGGTTTTGGGTTGTTTTTCGGCATTTCCCCAACATCAACTGCTTCATCTGTTAAGGTCTTACCGTCATTTTTAGTCTCTTTTTCCACGTCTTCAAAAAACTGAGAAAAACTTTTGTATATGAATATATATAAATACATTCTTCAGGTAGATACTGAATAGATACTTTACATAAACCGAATCAAATTCATTGGCATCTATTACAAATTCTTTTGGCAGCCACACAGTAACATCGCTATCACTTAAAGGTGCTCCCTGAGGTCGCGTTTTAACTTAACTTTGTATTGAGTGTAATTAAAATAAAAATATATCAATTGCAGTCTACAGATGTATAAAAAAACAAGAAAAAAGGCATAAAAAATCCTTCCAAGTATCATTACTTTAAAAGTTCGCCTAATGATAAGGTCTACAAGATTTGTTTAAATATACTATTAAAAGCAAGGCCTCACTTAAATATTCAACATACGGCAATCAACTTAGAGGAGTGCGTATTCTTCCTACAACACATACTCTTCGTAAAAAATATAAAAAATATGCAACAGGCACACAGAAATGAATTGAAAAAAATTGTTTTAGGCAAAAAAAAAATAATAATAGCAACTTATCACTTGAAGTGGCATCACGTTTTACATTTACAATATGACACTGTCAAGTTCGAGCATACATTATTCAAAAGAAGTTGAGGAGTAAACCAATAATAAATGATTTTAAAACTACACGTATTTAACAGAAGTTGTCATAATTTTTGGTGTTTGTTAGTGTGTTTTTGTCTGACATTCTTAATACTTAATACTTAATACTTAACTTAATAAAATTTATAGGGATATTTAAGTATCTCATAGGGTTTGTAACATTTTATGACAGGTATTTGAAATAAAATTATATTTAAGAAAAGGCAAAATCGTGCTGCAATATAAGTTTAAGAAACACAGAGCAAATTCTTTTAGAAAATTTTTGGTTCCTTTTATGAAATTTCATAATGTTTTTAATTGATTCAATTAATTCTTGAATTAGAAAACTTATCTCTCCTTTTAAAATAAATATGTTGTTGATTCAATTATTTTTCTAATAAGAAAATTACCTATTTCTTTTTTTATTTTTTTCTAATCAAGTAGTTAATTGAATCAATTAAAAGTTTAATTAAATTTTATTTCGAATTAAAATAAAAACGTTAATAGCTTTCCTGAAAAAAACAATTGGTATGCGTAAGTTTGCTATAAAAGATGATCACTAAACTAGTTTTAGTTTGAAAACATGCTTAAATTTAATCCTTCAATTGCTCACAAACAGATTTAGTTGTAAATTTTTACTTATTATTTTAACCTAAGTGATTATTCTAAATACACTCTTCTTACTTAGAAAGTCTAGTCGTCAAATCCGGAAATACCTCATATTTACACAGATAATCCGCAAAGATATCATTCTCTGCTCAAGTTTGAATCGCCAAATTTAAAAACAAAATTAAATGCTTCATTTGCAGCAAGAAAATACCCAACAGTGATATTTTAATTATGATTGATAATGAAGAACTATTAATGAAACTGAAAGGAATGTTTAAAAAATAAGATCTTATAAAAGAAGATCTCACATTGTTATATTTAATGGAGCTGTATGCAATTTAATCATTACCATTAGTGAAAATAATGTTAATGCTATAGTATCATTTGCATTTTATATGACAGTGATTCTCAACCACTGTGCGGCGGCACTTTTCTGTGCCTCGAAATTTTGAAAGTGTGCCGCAAAATTTTGGATATATAAAAATGTTAATGCTGGGTTATCAATACTTCTGCGGCGCCAACAAACATAATTAAGTGGAGGAACACAACCGTCGTAACGATATTTTCATACAAATTTGACATAAATTATCGTTCAACGACAATGCCGCTGAGATAAAATTTATTTTATTTTCTTGTCGGTTTTCATTATTCTCTCACATTTAGTCTCTCACTCTCCTAACAATATTGCCAGAAATATAAGTATTTTATAAGCATTTGAATTCACAATAATAGCAAAGGCACATTATTTATATAAAAATAGAACAAAATTTCAGGAATAAAAATATTTATAAAAACTGATACATGTATGTACGTAAATGAAAAACATAATTGAAAAGGTTAAAAATATGAAAATAAAATTGATTGAAAAAATAACTGAAAAGGTGAAAAATATGAGCCCATATCTCATCTTAAGTCAGTCATCATTTATTCTTCGTCCCGCTCTTCAATTTGTGTGAAGGTTTTGAAAAGACCTATTGAATCTCTTACAAGGTTAACCAGTCCAATAGACTCTAATGCCATGGATATGTTAAATGTACTTAATATTCTTTACGTTTCATCGAGTTTTTAATAGAATTTATCTAATTCATTTAAATGTAATAAAATATTTTAACACAATATTTTTGAAAACAAACACAAAGCTGAAATGAAAATAAATATTATGAATGCCGTCAGAGAATCGTCGTTATTTTGTTTACTTACTCTCAGCTACGATAAATCATTCCGTTACCGTCGTCTGTTGTGTTTCTACACTAATTGTGGCATAAAGCTATTTTGCAACCGAACGACTTTGATGTCTGTAATGTAAAAACGGCGAAGTAAAATACCAGCTTATGTTAGGTCAAGGTACATTTATTTTACTAGGTAGTGTCGTCCGCCCAGCTGGTTTGTAGTTGGACATGTCAAAATTTGCTTATATTTTACATTTTTTGTTCACGAATTTCAAAAAACACTAACAACAAGCATATGTAGAACAAAGAGAGCGTTAGTTTTTAGACCAATTCTCTTTTATTTTCTTTTTCTATTTTTGACAATTCCACTCACAAATCAACATTAAATGGCATGTTGTTTTTACAAATGTTGTATTTGTTGTAGAGCCGCTATTACCTAGTAAAATAAATGTACCTTGTGTTAGGTGTTACTTTTTTATGTACTTTTGTGGCAAAATTAGTTCTTGTACGTTACATAGTATTTGCTGCATATTTTGTTCTTTAAAATTGGTAAATAAATGTGATTTAGTTTAATATTAATTTATTCGCTTGCAGCGCAAATTAATAAAAGGATAAACACATTGGCTTTGCAGTATTGTATATTCTAACTTGAATAAATCTGCTTAAAGGTAATATGTAATTTATTTCTTTAACAACGTATCGACAATATTATCTTTATTTTATCAGAACCTTCTAAAAATGGATAAGGGGTTAAAAAAAAGGAAAGCACAGCGATGATAATAGTGGTAATAATAACATTGATGATCGAAAATACAATGATGACTTTATGAAATTTGGATTTACCTCTACAATGGAAAATGGCAAAGTTGTTCCCGACTGTGTTTTACGTGTTTTTAAACTATCAAATAGTGCCATGGTTCCGAGCAAACTGCAACGTCACTTAGTGCATAATCATCCTGCGCTTTAAACAAAATGCTGCTTTTAAACGCCTTTATCTTTTAAACTCGAGCTAGTAAAAGTTTTTGAAAAACAAATCGATGTCTCTGAAAAGGCTCAAGTAGCTTCTTACGCAATATCTGAGTTAATTGTTGCAAAATTAAAACCTCAAAATTTGGCTGAAGAAATAATATTCCAGCTTGTCGTAAAATTGTAAAAATAATGATTGGTGAATCAGAAGATGTTGATATTTGAAAAATACAAATTTCGAATGACACAATATACCGCAGAATTAAAGATATGTCGCAAAAAATTGAACAAATTACTGCAAGAACTCTTGAAAATTCAAATTTTGCTTTTTAACAGTCCACCCTAAATACGAGCGTAAGACGTTATTTAACTGTCAAAAATTCTCATGCCCATACAAAATGTATGAGACCAACCCAAATAGCGCGACGCTAACGTTGGACAATTGAAAAATCCAATTTTGACTGCGCGTAAAAAGTGAAGTTGGCTGCAAAAGAAGTGTTGTTATTGTTTTTTTTTTTTTTGTGGTATATACAAAAGTATTTCCAACAGTAATGACATTACAGCTACTTTAAGGTCAATTTCGCGATTTTATCTCTCTTAATTATTTTAATTTTGTGGTTTTTACTAAATAAGATAAGTAAAGAATACTGTTCGTTTCACAACGTTGGCGCTCTTATTAAAGTTACTCATTACAGCGTAAAAACTAGACGCTAAATTACGTCGTGCCTAACGCCCGTATTTAGGGTAAACTGTAAGTCGACGTAACAGATATTACAGGAAAAGCTCAATTAATTGCATTCGTTAGATTTATTCATGAAAATAATATAATTAACCAATTTTTATGTTGTCGAGAGTTACCTAATTTTACAACTGGCCAATATATTTTTGATAGTTTAGTTAGTTCTCATTTAAAAGAAATTAAAGTTTCGTGGAAATCATGTATAGGGATTTGTACAGATGGTTCTCCAGCTAAGACTGGACATGTAAAAGGTTTTGTAGCTTATGTTAAAGAACTGAAGAGAGATATATTAGTAACACATTGTTTTTTGCATCGAGAATTTAAAACAGAATTTAAAACAGTTTTGGAACAATGTGTTAAAATGGTTAATTATATAAAACCAAGGCTATTAAAAAGTCGCTTATTTAGTAAATTATGCCAAGCTTTGGAAGCAAAGTACGAATCCTTGTTACTGTATACGGAAGTAAGGTGGGTGTCCAAAGGAAAAGTTTTATCTCGCATGCTGAAATTAAATAAATATATTTTTTGAACAATATAAAAATTACGAATTTGTTCGTATGTTGGAAGATAAACTATGGTGCACAAAACCGGGTTACTTATTAGACATTTTTGTTATTTTTAACAATATAAATTCAAGTTTACAAGGGCCTAATGAAAATATCTTTAAAGAGTCAGTACCTTACGACTGTTATACAACTATTAAAACAATTGCTATTGACCATTTGACAACAATAGAAAAAAGAATAATTTATTATTTTCCAAAATTAGATATAAAGAAATTTGATTGGGTTCGTAACTTAACTTTGAGTGAATAGGAAGAACTCATTTTGCGTTCTAGGAATCGAGATTTAATTTTAAAGCATTAAAAAAATCTATTAATTCATTTTGGATTAACATAAGATGCGATTACCCAATGATAGCCTAATAGCTTTAAATATTTTATTACAATTTTCGACATCTTATTTGTGTGACTTCGGATTTTCAGTATTAACCAACTTTAAAACTAAAAAAGAGAAAGATTAATAAATGTAAAAAACGATATAAGAGTGGCATTGTCATTTTTACGACCAAATATAAACAAAATTATCAAAAACCATTAAGCGCAAATTTCGCATTAAAAGTATTTTTATTATTACTTGCGTTAGCCATAGATCACGACTAGATTAGACACGGAAGGATTAGTTAACCCCTTTGTTTTTACAAGACAGAAAATTTTTATTTTGTATGGTGCCGTCTCTTTTCTGTTAAGGAGTTAATAACATTTTATTTTGTTTACATTTTGTTAAACAATTTAATACAAATTGGCGCAAAAAATAGGAAAATTTGCAATTTCTGGCGCAATTTTCCATTTTTCCGCCAATTTTAATGTCAACAGCTCACAAAACTCATGTGTGTACTACATTATCAAAAAGTGGAAGGAAGTTTTACAACGCAAAGCTAAAAAATGTAAGTATTTATTCATTACAAAATTTCGGCAGTTTTGTAAAATATTTTTTATTTTTAGGAGTCGCAAGTGCATTATGGGATATCCTGAGCTGCAGAAAATTCGCCGGTTCCCGAAGGATCCGATAAGGTAAGTTTACTTCAATTGTATTAATTTGTGTGCAGTTTGGGAACATTTTAAATTTTGTCGTGTATTTCTGTCTGGATCTGAAGCTCCAATTGGTAAATAAATTATGTCCAACTGGAGTTGTGTACGTTATTAGAAACGCGTGTAGTGTTTTGTTAAATATGAATACTTGTTGAAATGTATTTTGTCTAAAATATAGAATGTTTCAAGAATTAAAAATTCCTATGCATGTATGCTTACATCTAAATGGCATATGGATACGTGTTAATCGTTGTGTGTCTTAAAGTGTGGAAATTAAAAAAGTGAATTGTAATGATACTCCTGTGAAAAAAAGTGAAAATTAAACAAGAACTAAAAAGTGATACAAAAGACAAAATGTGTTGTGGTCGCTCTAATGCGGATTGTAAAGGATCATAAGGCAAAATGTGTTGTATACACTTAAATGCAGATTGTGAAGAATTCCGTTTAAATCCGTTTACAAAGTGGTGTTGTAGGCAAAATGTGTGTGGAGTCTTAAATAGAAATTGTTGATGTGAATTACTTTATTTTTATTAACACAATATGCTTTTTACAGGAACTTGCCTGCAAATGCAAACAGTTTGTTCGACCGGTGGATAATTGGCAGAAAGAAATGTTACACTTGTTCGATGTTGTTTATTTGCACAATTAGATGGAATCTGGTAAGTGTTATCTGAAAATAAAATGTGTATTATTGTTTACTTACAGGAGCTTACATACACAACAAAAGACCTTTTAAGGGCTAAAAATTACTTGAAAAAGAGATAAATTGAAACTTTCAAAAGCCCCCTTGAAGGCTCTAGAAATACTTAAAAACACAAATAGAACTTTCAAAATTCTTTTGAGGGCTACAATATAACTTAAAAAAGGAGTTTATTTTGTACATTAGAAATAATTCTGTATGAATGTGATGTTTAAAAAAATAAGGCGAGGTGGTTAAAGAAGGTAAGAAGTAAATTTTTATTATGCTATAATCTTTAATAATTTATATTTTTCTTAGTTCAATTCTTTAAATTTTCCTTTTCAAAAAACTAATTTGTTTTCTGTTTTCAGTAATACTCAAAATTCTGGGTCCGACACTGTAAATTTTCCATCAAGCAAACATAAAGATGTAAACACTACGACACAACAAGCAATTAAGGTAAGAACAATATTTTTTAATTTATTACACATTTTCATTTTATCTCCCTTATTAATTTATATTGTAGCCCTTAAAAGGGCTTTTGAAAGTTATATTTGTTTTTTTTTTTTAATGTTTTTGTAGCCCTCAAAAGGGCTTTTGAAAGTTTTAGTTTATCTCTTTCTCCAAGTAGGTTACAGCCCTGAAAAGGGCTTTTGTTTTGTAGGTAAGCGTCTGTAAGTAAATAATAAACATTTTATATTGAGATGAACCACATCAAACAATTGTAACATTTCCTTCTGTAGTATTATTTTTATTCTAATAATACACAGTGGGTTGCCTTTCATTCTTTACCTTTCTTTTAAGTATTTCCTGGCCCTTGAAAGTTTTAGTTTATCTCTTTTCAAAGTATTTTTGAGCCCTGAAAAGGGCTTTTGTTTTTTATGTAAGTGCCTGTATAAATAAAAACTAATTTACTTTTTATTTTCAGCAAAACTCACTATTTTGGGTCCTGTTCTGCCAGTTGTCCGTCCTCCGGGCAAACAAATTATTTCCATTTGAAGGTAAGTTCCTGTAAAAATACGTTTTGTATATAAAAACAACTAACTCACTTTTTATTTTCAGCAAAACTTACCATTTTGGGTCCCGTTCTGCCAGTTGTCCGTCCTCCGGGTAAACAAATTATTTCCATTTGAAGGTAAGTTCCTGTAAAAATAAATTTTGTATATAAAAAAACCAACTCACATTTTATTTTCATCAAAACTTACCATTTTGGGTCCTGCTCTGCCAGTTGTCCGTCCACCGGGCAAATAAATTATTTCCATTTGTAGGTAAGTTCCTGTAAAAAGAATATTGTGTATGTAAAAAACTAATTCACTTTTTATTTACAGCAAAACTTACCATTTTGGGTCTTGCTCTGCCACTTGTCCGTCCACCGTGCTAACATTTTGTTTCCATGTAGAGGTAAGTTCCTGTAAAAAAAGAAAATGTATTTATGAAACTAATTTTACCTATCTATTATTTCCAGCCAATACTTACGAATTTGCCGCAGAATAATTAAGTATTAATAACTCAAATATATTGCTTTATTTAATGTATTTTTGTATTTTTTTAATAAAGATTAACAAAATGTAAAATTTTTCAACTTGTGTTTTTATTTATTTTGTGTGTATCAGCCATGATTTTGTAGCTGTCATTAGTTTTTTGAGTATTTGTTGTGGTAAGAATTGTATATATAGTTGCTTGTTTCTTCGCATTATTTTTGAGGATGCCACTCTTTATTTTCTTTCTCATATTTAGGGGTTAATCGCATATGATAAGTTACTTTTTAAACGTCAGTGTTGAGGAGTCTGGTTATGTCTGTGGCGTTAGCCCCTAATAAACCTTCTGTTATTTTTACACATTATTTAATTGCACACATTTAAAATTATTGTCATAAACGTTTTTACGCAGTGTGTTATAGGTTGTAAGTAAATATTATTAAGACTACTTTTTTTTTGTGCCGCCTAATTTTCAAATCATTAGAAGTGTGCCGTAACAAAAAAAAGTTAAGAATCACTCTTTTATCGTTTAGTTTAAATGAAGTTGGGTGATAATTAGTCTATATAAATCAGTATTCCCATATACTCATCTAAACATATAATAAAACAGTAACGGGTTAATTTCTGTACAATTAATATTTTTGGAAAATTTTGATGTTGATGTAAATAGTATTCGATACATCAATATGGGTCGCACACCCCATTTCGCAAAATGAGGACAAAAGAGCCATTATTTGGAGAACCAAGAATTTAAGACGAGTTTCTGTGCCTATTTCTTTAAAAATATTATATCCAAATCAAAACCCTCAAAGGCTCCTGATCCTGATGGCATCTCAATGCTAATGTTAAAAAAACTTGGCCCAGTATCGCTTGAATATCTGACGCGCCTTCTAGAAATCTCGATTTTCCAATTGGTGATTCCCGATATCTGGAAGATTATTTGGATAATTCCCATACTAAAACCAAACAAACCCGCTACAATGGGAGAATCCTATAGCCCGATCTCTCTTTTATCACCTGAGGTTTTAGAAGCGTTACTACTGCCAACTTTAAAAGAACATCTTTCACCCGCCTCACACCAATATAGCTTCAGGGAATCCTACAGCACCACAACGGCCTTGAATATAATAGCTACCGCCTTAATCTGCCTTAATCAGCAGAGACCATGTCAACGAGCAGTTTTTACTGCCTCGGACTTATCTAAGGCCGTTGAGACGGTCGATTACTCTTGCTGATAAATGACATCACAAACACTACGCTTTCCAACAACGTCAAGCGCTGGATTGCCAACTATTTAAGTGGTAGACAAGCGTTTGTTGAGTTCAGAGGCTAGAAGTCTAAATTCCGGACGTCCATTGCATATACCCAAAAAAATATTACATCGACAAGCGGTCCTAGATACCATAAATGGCTACAGATGTAATAAAGTCCTAAATGAATCCCCACCCACGATTCCAGAATATGAGAGGCTTCTGCCCAGAAAAATAAGATCAGTTCTGGCACAATAAAGAGCCGGTTGGTGCAGTATCCTTAACTGATACCGTGAGCAAATAGTTTCTGGCACTTTTGCCCAACTATCAAGTTACCGTCAACCGAAAACTTATACAGAGGGGTATGATCCATTATCTCTTCTGAACAACCAATTAAACAAAAATACCGCTTCAATAAGCCAATCTGGTGGAAACGGATACATCTGCAGAACGCAGTTCTGGGGAACATCTCAAGAACTGCAAGTTTAAGTGGCGTTGCATTGTTGAGGACGTAGAAAAGTAAATTGAATTCCATTTGCATTATTATTGATAATGCCATAAGATCACATGTAGTTTCAGGATAACGTGGGTGACCTTTATGGTCTAACGCAACCTACGGTGTAAAAGTTGCTCAGCCTGTCTCTGAAGCCCACTTATTTAATAGTCCCAATAGGCGCACTAATTTACGTCCTATGGACCTATGGATACGAACGATTGAGGTTGCGCATTTTCTCCACCTCCACCTGACAACACACGTACACATAATTGAGTTTTCTTTTGCTTTTGTTTTACATCTTTTCAGGAAAGAACTCTTGTCAGCAGCAGAGCTGTTACAACAACAGCAACAAAGCACTTATTTTTGGAATTTTTGTTTGTCTCTGTCCGTCTGTCTATGTTCGCACCACGTAAAAACTGCAATATGGATTTTGTGTGGAGGTCCCTTAGAAACTTGGCTCAAATATAGAATACTTTTTGTTTCGTAAAGCCAAAACATATTGTAGAGAAAACAGAGATACATATGCAAAGTCACCCAGTTTTATCGGTATAATGGTATTAGAACAGTAACCGGTACATTTTATTTTTGTAGATGGAAAATTTTTACATTGATTACAGAACTTAAAAGCACATTTTTTAAATTTTAATTTTAAGAAAATAATGATTCGCGGACGAAGTCGTGGATACTGCTAGTAATTTTATAAAAAATTAAATAAATTACATATTTACTTTATCACAATCAGTTTGATACCAAAACTGAATCTTCAGTATTGTGAAGAAAAAAGTATGAAGGAATAAGAAATTTCGATATTTATGTAAATACTTTGTATCTTTCGAAATTACATTCTTTTTCACCATTTTTTATTTATTTTTATTTTTTGCTTTTATAGTAAAATTATTCAAGAAAATCATAAGTTGGCAGGATTCATCACATTTTTTGATCATATTTTAACAAAATTGTCCTCAAACCAAACAAAGAGTTATTTTAGATCTGAATACTGTATAAATTGATAGCCATTATTTTGCATCATTAGGATTTAATTGACAAGACAAAATTATGTTATTGCCAGTATCAAACTTTAAAATAAAGAAAACGATTTTTAGTTAAAATACTGTCTCTAAATATAATTTCTTAAAAACAGGATCTTAAACTTAAAACTTTTATTACATAATATGGCTTTTAAACGAATATTTTGGTTTTTTTATATACATACATATAGGGCTGTAAAGAAGATTAACAACAAAAAATTAAAATAAAAAAACAAAACAAATTAATATTAAATTATTTAAATGTAAAAAGTATTTTTGTGTTATTATGTTAAATTTATGTGTCAAATTGTTATGCTGAAAACAGATTAAGAATATTTTCCTTAAATTTTCATGCGTTACTTATTAGCTGAGAGTTATGGGGTAAAGAACTCCAGAGAGATACTGCAAATATGTATGTAGAAATCCTACTCCGAGGTTAAACTTCTGTATCTATATGACCTAATTCTTTCACCCTGCTTACATCTGAAATACAAAGTTTTCGATACAGACGATCAGGTTTGTTTTATTATGTGTAAGACTAAGGCTCTTGTGCTTAGATTATCTAAAGAAAGGCCATTTTACTAAGACGAAAACAAAGATACACTAGACCATCTATTAAGTCCATATACGTATCGGATTATGTTGTTGAATGCAAAATTGAAATTTCCTTTACTAATTGTACCATATTTAACAATTATTTGTTTTTTTGACTGCAGCTACTTCGCTAAACTAGATTTACATACATGGTAAAGGGTATATAAGAAGCCGAATATAGTCTTGTTATATATTTGTTTTATTATTTATTTTTTTTTGTCTCAAATTTCCCACAAGTTTGGATCCTCATATAACATAACTTTGTTGTTGTTTCTTTTCGTATAGTATATTTAACGTCTTCAATATAAAGTACAAAGTGTAAAAGTACTATGTAAACTTGTTTCCATTTTATTAAATTTTAAATGGTGATTAAGAGATTTCGAATTTCTTTATTAATATTATCTAGATGTTACGTTTTTAAAACGCAGGTTTGTTGAGACAAAAATCGTTTGAACTAATTTGGTTTCTTACTCTGCAAAGTTTATTTTGACGGCTACTAATGGTCGAAAATTTCGACAACTCTTCGCATCAAAAATATCTTCTATGGTAAGTCATTTTAGTAGTATTTTGCAAACCGACCAACAAAAACAATCTGTACAATAAAGTTGACTTTTTAAGGCTTATCGTGTACCTAATTATGCCGCTTGAAGTTTTATCCGGGGTAAAGATATCGGTTTTAGTGGGGTAACCTTGAATTTGGCTGCTATAAAAGATACATCGACAGTCTTGAATTTGAAGCCTATGCATTTTGCAAAGCATCGACAAACATATGTAATTGGACCTTTGGTGTTAATTTGAATTTTTTGAAATAATAATAAGGTACGGCTTTTGATAGTATTTTATTTAGTTTTAATAGACACGAATGCCATTTTAAATAAATACAGTCGATTAGTCAATCGCATCTTTTAGTACCTAAGCGCCAAATAATAAAAATCAAAGTACTATGATGCAGCGGGAAAGGTGTAATGGATTAAAAACTAACAAAAGAACTTTTTGGAAGCAGCCACGTCATGGAAGCCGAGAATCTGTGATTATACTAAAACACATGATTGTTTTCTTCCTAATACATACCAAAGATTGTTTGTATAGCTTTGAATTAATATTGTGCAAGTTCAGAATTCGTTATGCAATGTCTCATTTTAAAACCGGTAATAATATGAATCATTACTACTTAAAGTTTAAGTTTTATTGCTTCTTCGTCGCTTTCGACTTTTTCGTATATGTAAAGCTTTAGAAGCTCGAGGAATGATTGTTTAGATTCTTCAGCATTTTTATTTGTAATGAAATGAGCTATGCAAGGTGCGCAGCTTATACCGAAGTTAAAGGCTTCAATCACATACGTTTTAACTTGTGGTTTGCTGTCAGCATTATGGATATGTATGTATACAGGAGGGCAATTTGCAGAATGTATCAGTCTAAACTTAATTGGCTTCTCGAAGCGGTCATCAAGCTAATCTTGTTCTATAGAGCAATTGTCAGCGTCTCTATTTTGTAGAAGGTTCTGCGCGGTATGGCGGTTTTAATGACTGAGGCCATTAGATAAACCCCTACAAAGGCGCTTTTTGCCACGATCAGTTGGCTGCCCTTGGATCTTTTTGCCAAAGGGTGCCGCTGAGAATGGCGGTTAGATTGAATGCCATAGGCGCGTGGAACCACATATCATGAGGACATGCTAGCGTACTGCGGATTACGGATGTTATTCCGGATCTTGTTGAGTATTGCACTCTAAAACCCTTCTTTACAAGGAGATTTCTCTTTGACCTGACAGAGGGCAACTCTCTCCCGTCTCGAACGCACTGTATGTACACGATAGCGAGTGAGACGAAAATTGGAGGTGGAGTCTACATTGAGAAATTTGGGATACAAATGATTTTTAGAATCCTAAATGCCTGTAGTGTTTTACCGGCATAAATATCTGCTATAAGAAGGGTGGCTTATCGGTTTAATTTATTTATTTGTATATTTTAATTGCTCCATACACAAGACTAAAATCGTTATATTGCACTATAAAGCTGATATTATGTAGATAATTAATTTTAATCAATAATCAAATAACAACTTAATTACTAGTTAAAATTAATTATTATAAATACAAAAGCAATTGAAATTAAACATTAGCAGCCATATACGTTAAAATTTAAAAAACAAATCAAACTAATTTTAAGCAAAATTTTATAAAATTATATTTGTAAAACATTTTTATTTTAAGATTCCTTTTTCAAAGCTATTTAAAATTTAATAATACTAAAATTGCTTCGAACCTTGTTTAAAATGAATTTTTCATAGAGTTTTACTGTTTTTTGGTTACATACATACATATGTATGTATGTTTGATAAAGCAAAAAATTTTTGACCTGAAGATTTGGTTGTTGAAAATTACTTAAATAAGCTTTAAATTTATTCAGAAGAACTCAAAAGAACCGAATTTGGGTAGTTTAAGGAAATGATTTTACTTTTGAACCTTTTGTTACAGACTTTTGCCCAACTATCAAGTTACCGTCAACCGAAAACTTATACAGAGGGGTATGACCCATTTTCTCTTCTGGACAACCAATTAAACAAAAATACCGCTTCAGTAAGCAAATCTGGTGGAAACGGATATATCTGCAGAACGCAGTTTTGGGGAACATCTCAAGAACTGCAAGTTTTAGTGGCGTTGCGTTGTTGAGGACGTAGAAAAGTAAGTTGAATTCCATTTGCATTATTATTGATAACGCCATAAGATCACAACGCAACCTACGGTAAGCAGAATTCGTGCAAAAGTTGCTTGTACACAACACGCCAAAAAATATAAAAATGCCAAAATCTGTTGCAGAGTATAAAAGAAATTTGAAACTTCCCTAAGGTAATTGCTATTAATGGCACTCAAATAAAAAAAAATTACTGAGAGATCTGGTTTGCGATGCCAAACTAAAAATTTTTGATACAGTATCACAATGGAGGGGCAGTAATCATGACTATTATATATTTAATGATTCAAGGCCTAAAAAGCAATTCGAGAATGGTGAATTCAGAGGTCGTATGTTTGGTGAATCAGGATATAAGCTAATTAAATACCTATTCACTCCTTTAAAACAGCCTCAAAATGAAAAGGAAATACGATTTAATTTATCACACATTGCAACTCGTAACCCAGTAAAGCGATGTTTCGGCGTTTATTAGACGAAATGACGATACAGTTTTCAAATGCAAATATAGTCATTATAGCTCTAGCTGTTCTTCACAATATCGCAATTGTTGAAAACGATTCTGCTCCAGGTATATATTATTGGTTAGGCACAGCTCATTTGGTGGTATTGTCAAATCAAACAAATTTCATATTTATTCATTTACAACTAACCAAAACCATATTATTTAGATGAAAACAACTTAGATGCAGACATAATAGACATATCAGAATGTAAAATATATGGACAAGAAACATCCGCGAGGAAAGAAAATATAATCTTTAAAATTTTTCTGAAATGAAATGTTCAAATTTTAAATCGCGTTTCAAGTCAAAATTTCTTTTTTCTTTTTCGACCTCATACACCGTATGCAAATTTCTTATTCTTTATTTCTCTATTTGTAATTGGAGCTCATGCAAATCTTTTCTGCATTCGATGTCAAATGCTGCTAGTTTCTTAATGGTGCTGTCCGTGGTATTTTGCTTTTTTAGGCTTTCTTTCTAATTATCATATATATATATATATATATATATATATATATATATATATATATATATATGTATACACGAAAATGATTATTTGCTTACATACTAATTTCCGCAAAATGTACGAACACAAACTTTTTTAATATGGGATCTGGATTTGGGTTGTTTTCCGGCATTTCCCCAACATCAACTGCTTCATCTGTTAAGGTCTTACCGTCATTTTTAGTCTCTTTTTCCACTTCTTCAAAAAACTGAGAAAAACTTTTGTATATGAATATATATAAATACGTTCTTCAGGTAGATATTGAATAGATACTTTACATAGACCGAATCAAATTCATTGGTATCTACTACAAATTCTTTTGGCAGCCACACAGTAACATCGCTATCACTTTAAGGTGCTCCCTGAGGTCGTGAGCCCCGCCAGTTTTTGAAATCCCTTTCCGATGTTCGGCGACTTGTTTCCATGCAGTTATTTTTGTTGCTGCCTATTGCGTCTTTAACTGGTCAAGAGTTCTCTGACCACCAGAATACATAATGTTAAAAGTAAAAAAATTTTACTAGCGAATTGGCAAAAGATGTGGCCCATGAAAAATTAAATACTATCTTACCTTTCTACGACTTCCAACCAATGTATTGTTCTCTGTTTTCTTTACTCTAGTTTTTATGAGCTCTTTCAGCAAAATCTGAAATAATCAGGAAGCTTTAACTTCTTGATAAAAACCTTAGCTTGCATTTTAAAAAGGAACAATATAGGCCATTACTTTATCCTCTTCGCTCCAATTTACTAACCGTTTGCGTCTTAACTTTTTATTGAGTGTAATTTAAATAAAAATATATTAATTGCAGTCTACAGATGTATAAAAAAACAAAAAAAAAAACATAAAAAATCCTTCCAAGTATCATTACTTTAAGAGTTCGCCTAATGATAAGGTCTACAAGATTTGTTTAAATATACTATTAAAAGCAAGGCCTCACTTAAATATCCAACATACGGCAATCAACTTAGAGAAGTGCGTATTCTTCATACAACACATACTCTTCGTAAAAAATATAAAAAATATGCAACAGGCACACAGAAATGAATTGAAAAAAATTGTTTTATGCAAAAAAAAATAATAGCAACTTTTCACTTAAAGTGGCATCACGTTTCACATTTACAATATGACACTGTCAACTTTGAGCATACATTAGTCAAAAGGAGGTGAGGGGTAAAACAATAAAAAATGCTTTTAAAACTACACGTATTTAACAGAAGTTGTCATCATTTTTGGTGTTTGTTAGTGTGTTTTTGGCTGACATTCTTTTAGCAGAGTTAATAAAAATTTTAGGGATATTTAAGTATCTCATATGGTTTGTAAAATTTTGAAACAGGTAATTAAAATAAAATTAAATTTAGAAAAGGCAAAATCGTATTGCAATATAAATTTAAGAAACACAGAATAATTTTTTTTTTAGAAAATTTTTGGTTCTTTTTTGAAATTTCATAATGTTTTTAATTGATTCAATTAATTCTTGAATTAGAAAATTTTTAAAAATAAATATGTTGTTGGTGCAATTATTTTTCTAATAAGAAAATTATCTATTTCTTTTTTTTAATCAAGTAGTTAATTGAATCTATTAAAAGTTTAATTAAATTTTATTTCGAATCCAAATAATAACTTTAATAGCTTTCCTGAAAAAAAACAGTTGGTATGGCTTAAAAACACGCTAAAATTTAATCCTTCAATTGTTCACAAAAAGATTTAGTTTTAAATATTTACTTATTATTTTAAACTAAGTATATTATTGATTATTCTAAATAGACTCTTCTTACTTAGAAAGTCTTAGCCGTCAAATGCGGATGATGACGGGAAATACCTTATATTTACACAGATAATCCGCAAAGATATCATTCTCTCCTCGAGTCTGAATCGCCAAATTCAAAAACAGAATAAAATGCTACATTTGCAGCAAGGAAATACCCAAGAGTGATATTTTAATTATGATTGATAATCAAGAACTATTAATGAAACTGAAACTAAAATTTTAGTATGCAATTAAATCATTACCATTATTAAAAATAATGTTAATGCTAAAATATCATTTGCATTTTTTATCACAGCTGTTCTCAATTACTGTGCCGCGGCACTTTTCTGTGCCTCGAAATTTTAAAAGTGTGCCAACCAATTTTGGATATACAAAAATGATAATGCTGGGTTATCAATACTTCTGCGGCGCCAACAAACATAATTAATGACGGCATAAAGCTATTTTGCAACCGAATGACTTTGATGTCTGTAATGTAAGAACGGCGAAGTAAAATACCAGCTGATGTCAGATGTAATTTTTAATGTACGTTTGTGACAATAGTAATTCTTGTACCTTACATAGTATTTGGTGCATATTTTCTTCTTTAAAATTGGTAAAAATAATGTGATTCAGTTTAATATTAATTTATTCACTTGCAGCACATATTAATAAAAGGATAAACATATTGGCTTTGCAATATAATATTTTCTAACTTTAATAAATCTCTGACCACCAGAATACATAATGTTAAAAGTAAAAAAATTTTACTAGCGAATTGGCAAAAGATGTGGCCCATGAAAAATTAAATACTATCTTACCTTTCTACGACTTCCAACCAATGTATTGTTCTCTGTTTTCTTTACTCTAGTTTTTATGAGCTCTTTCAGCAAAATCTGAAATAATCAGGAAGCTTTAACTTCTTGATAAAAACCTTAGCTTGCATTTTAAAAAGGAACAATATAGGCCATTACTTTATCCTCTTCGCTCCAATTTACTAACCGTTTGCGTCTTAACTTTTTATTGAGTGTAATTTAAATAAAAATATATTAATTGCAGTCTACAGATGTATAAAAAAACAAAAAAAAAAGCATAAAAAATACTTCCAAGTATCATTACTTTAAGAGTTCGCCTAATGATAAGGTCTACAAGATTTGTTTAAATATACTATTAAAAGCAAGGCCTCACTTAAATATCCAACATACGGCAATCAACTTAGAGAAGTGCGTATTCTTCATACAACACATCCTCTTCGTAAAAAATATAAAAAATATGCAACAGGCACACAGAAATGAATTGAAAAAAATTGTTTTATGCAAAAAAAAATAATAGCAACTTTTCACTTAAAGTGGCATCACGTTTCACATTTACAATATGACACTGTCAACTTTGAGCATACATTAGTCAAAAGGAGGTGAGGGGTAAAACAATAAAAAATGCTTTTAAAACTACACGTATTTAACAGAAGTTGTCATCATTTTTGGTGTTTGTTAGTGTGTTTTTGGCTGACATTCTTTTAGCAGAGTTAATAAAAATTTTAGGGATATTTAAGTATCTCATATGGTTTGTAAAATTTTGAAACAGGTAATTAAAATAAAATTAAATTTAGAAAAGGCAAAATCGTATTGCAATATAAATTTAAGAAACACAGAACAATTTTTTTTTTAGAAAATTTTTGGTTCTTTTTTTGAAATTTCATAATGTTTTTAATTGATTCAATTAATTCTTGAATTAGAAAATTTTTAAAAATAAATATGTTGTTGATGCAATTATTTTTCTAATAAGAAAATTATCTATTTCTTTTTTTTAATCAAGTAGTTAATTGAATCTATTAAAAGTTTAATTAAATTTTATTTCGAATCCAAATAATAACTTTAATAGCTTTCCTGAAAAAAAAACAGTTGGTATGGCTTAAAAACACGCTAAAATTTAATCCTTCAATTGTTCACAAAAAGATTTAGTTTTAAATATTTACTTATTATTTTAAACTAAGTATATTATTGATTATTCTAAATAGACTCTTCTTACTTAGAAAGTCTTAGCCGTCAAATGCGGATGATGACGGGAAATACCTTATATTTACACAGATAATCCGCAAAGATATCATTCTCTCCTCGAGTCTGAATCGCCAAATTCAAAAACAGAATAAAATGCTACATTTGCAGCAAGGAAATACCCAAGAGTGATATTTTAATTATGATTGATAATCAAGAACTATTAATGAAACTGAAACTAAAATTTTAGTATGCAATTAAATCATTACCATTATTAAAAATAATGTTAATGCTAAAATATCATTTGCATTTTTTATCACAGCTGTTCTCAATTACTGTGCCGCGGCACTTTTCTGTGCCTCGAAATTTTAAAAGTGTGCCAACCAATTTTGGATATACAAAAATGATAATGCTGGGTTATCAATACTTCTGCGGCGCCAACAAACATAATTAATGACGGCATAAAGCTATTTTGCAACCGAATGACTTTGATGTCTGTAATGTAAGAACGGCGAAGTAAAATACCAGCTGATGTCAGATGTAATTTTTAATGTACGTTTGTGACAATAGTAATTCTTGTACCTTACATAGTATTTGGTGCATATTTTCTTCTTTAAAATTGGTAAAAATAATGTGATTCAGTTTAATATTAATTTATTCACTTGCAGCACATATTAATAAAAGGATAAACATATTGGCTTTGCAATATAATATTTTCTAACTTTAATAAATCGTGCTTAAAAGTAATATTTGATATATTTTTTGACAATGTATCGACAATATTAACTGTATTTTAACAGAACCTTCTGAAAATGGATAAGTAGTTAAAAAAGGAAAGCACAGGGATGATAATAGTGGTAATAATAACTTGATGAGCCAAGGCCCGGTAAAGGTAAAAATCCTTCTTGCTCAAAAAATACGTTGGTGATCGAAAATACAATGATGGTTTTCTGAAATTTGGATTTACCTCTACAATGGAAAATGGCGAAGTTGTTCCCGACTGTGTTTTGTCTTTTTAAACTATCAAATAGTGCCATGGTTCCGAGCAAACTGCAACGTCACTTGGTGCCTAATCATCCTGCGCTTTCAACCAAAGATAAATGCTACTTTTAAACGCCTTTATCTTTTAAGCTCGAGCTAGTAAAAGTTTTTGAAAAACAGATCGATGTCTCTGAAAAGACTCAAGTAGCTTCTTACGCAATATCTGAGTTAATTGTTGTAAAATTAAAACCTCAAAATTTGGCTGAAGAAATAATTTTCCAGCTTGTCGTAAACTTGTAAAAATAATAATTGGTGAATCAGCAGATGTTGATATTTGTGAAATACAAATTTCGAATGACACAATATACCGCAGAATTAAAGATATGTTGCAAAATATTCAACAAATTACTGCAAGAACTCTTGAAAATTCAAATTTTGCTTTTTAAGTCGACGTAACAGATATCACAGGAAAAGCTCAATTAATTGCATTTGTTAGATTTATTCATGTAAATAATATAATAAATCAATTTTTATGTTGTCGAGAGTTACCTAATTTTACAACTGGCCAATATATTCTTGATAGTATAGTTAGTTCTTATTTAGAAGAAATTAAAGTTTCGTGGAAATCATGTATAGGGATTTGTAGAGATGTTTCTCCAGCTATGACTGGACATGTAAAAGATTTTGCAGCTTATGTTAAAGAACTGAAGAGAGATATATTAGTAACACATTGTTTCTTGCATCGAGAAGCTCTTGTTAAAAAATATTTGCCATCAGAATTTAAAACAGTTTTGGAACAGTGTGTTAGAATGGTTAATTATATAAAACCAAGGCTTTAAAAAAATCGCTTATTTAGTAAATTATGCCAAGCTTTGGAAGCAAAGTACGAATCCTTGTTACTGCATACGGAAGTAAGATGGGTGTCCAGAGGAAAAGTTTTATCTCGCATGCTGAAATTAAATAAATATATTTTTTGAACAATATAAAAATTACGAATTTGTTCATATGTTGGAAGACAAACTATGGTACACAAAACCGGGTTACTTATTAGACATTTTTGTTATTTTTAACAATATAAATTCAAGTTTACAAGGGCATAATGAAAATGTTTTAAACTCAACGGATAAGCTGGCATGGAGGCAACTTAAAAAAGACTATTAAAACAATTGTTATTAACCATTTGACAACAATAGAAGAAATAATTATTTATCATTTTTTTTAAATTAGATATAAAGAAATTTGATTGGGTTCGTAATCCATTTCTCATAACGGATACATCTGTATTTGACTTAACTTTGTGTGAAGAGGAGGAACTCATTTTGCTTTCTAAGCATCGAGATTTAATTTTAAAACATTCAGAAATATATATTAATGCATTTTGGATTAACATAAGATGCAATTGTCCAATGATGGCCTAATAGCTTTAAATATTTTATTACAATTTCCGACATCTTATTTGTGCGAATTCGGATTTAATTTATTAACCAACATTAAAACTAAAAAAAGAGCAAGATTATTAAATGTGGAAGACGATATAAGAGTGGCATACTCATTTTTACACCCAAATATAAATGAAATTATCAAAAACCATCAAGCTCAAATTTCGCATTCAAAGTATTTTCATTATTAACTTGCGTTGGTCCCTAATAAACCTACTGTTATTTTTACACATTATTTAATTGCAAACATTTAAAATTATTGTCATAAACTTTTTTACGCAGTGTGTCATAGGTGGTATGTAAATATTATTAAGACAATTTTTTTTGTGCCGCCAAAATTTTTAATCATAAGAAGTGTGCCGTAACAATAAAAAAAAAGGTTGAGAATCTTTTATCGTTTAACTTTAATGAAGTTGGGAATTAATTAGTCCATATAAATCAATATTTCCATATACTCATCTAAACATATAATAAAACAGTAAAGGGGTAATTTCTGTACATTAACTATTTTTGAAAAATTTTGATGTTGATGTAGATAGTAATCGATATGGGATACATTGATATGGGTTGTAAATCTCACCTCGCAGAATGAGGATAAAAGAGTCATAATCCGGAGAACCAAGTTTCTAAGGCGAGATTCGGTGCCTATTTCCTTCACTCCCGATGAAGTGAAAAATATTATCTCAAAATAAAAACTCTCAAAGGCTTTTGGTCCTGATGGCATCTCAATGCTAATGTTGAAAAAACTTGACCCAGTATCGCTTCAATATCTGACGCGCCTTCTAGAAGTCTCGATTCGCCAATTGGTGATTCCGGATATCTTGAAGGTTACTCGAATAATTCCCATACTAAAACCAAACAAACCCGCTACAATGGGAGATCCTTATCGCCCGATCTCCTTTTTATCACCAGTAGCTAAGGTTTTAGCAGCGTTACTGCTGCCAACTTTTAAAGAAAATCTTTCACCCGCCTCGCACCAACACAGCTTCAGGGAATCCTACAGCAATACAACGGCTTTAAATATGATAGCTACCCAAGTCGCCGACGGTCTTAATCAGCAGAGACCATGTCAACGCACAGTTGTTGCTGCCTCGGACTTATCTAAGGCCCTTAACACGGTCGACCAGTCTGTGCTACCCAATCACCCTAATCACGAGGTGATATTGCGGAATCTCCCGGCTTGATACATCCGGCAGGACTTTAGGTATTATCGCAATGATATCCAAGATATTATTCTATCAGACGTTTATTGTAGATACCCAAAGAAATGTAACATCGACAGGCGGTCCGAGACACCATAAATGGCAACAGATGTAATAAAGTCCTAAGTGAACACCCACCGGCGATACCAGAAAATGAGAGGCTTCTACTCAGAAAAACAATATCACTTCTGGCACAATTAAGAGCCGGTTGGTGCAGTATCCTTAACTGCTACCGTGAACAAATAGTTCCGTTGCCCAGCCTGTCTCTAAAGCCCTCACGACACAATGCACTTATCTAGCTGTCCTAATAGGCCACCGCTCTATGGACCCATCAATACGACCGATTGAGGTTGCGTAATTTCTCCAACTGCCAGTTCCACCTGATGACACACCTACACATAATTGAGTTTTATTTTGCTTTTTTTTATATCTTTTTAGGAAAAAACTCTTGTCAGCAGCAGAGCTGTTACAACAACAACAAAGCACCTATTTTTGAAAATTTTGTTTGTCTCTGTCCGTCTGTCTGTGTTCGCACCACGTAAAAACTGCTATATGGATTTAAATAAAATTTTGTGTGGAGGTCCCTTAGAACCTTGGCTCAAATATAGAATAATTTCTGTTTCGTAAAGCCAAAACATATTTTAATGAAAATAGAGATACATATTGCACCCAATTTTATTGGTATAACAGTAATCAGTACATTTCAAATTTGTAGATGGAAACTTTTAACACTGTTTACAGAACTCTACAACAAAAGCTTAAAAGCACATTTTCTAAAATTTAATTTAAAAAAAAATTTATTCGCGGACTAAGTTATGGACCCTGCTAGTAATTTTATAAAAAATTATATAAATTACGTATTTAATTCATCACAATAGTTTGATACCAAAACTACATCTTCAGTATTGTGAAGAAAAAAGTATAAAAGAAAAAAATTTTCGATATTTATGTAAATATTTTGTATCTTCCGTAAAGAAATATCAGAATTACATTCTTTTTCACCATTTTTTTTTTTTTTTTTTTGGCAGCTTTTATAGTAAAATTATTCAAGCAAAGTCATAAATTGGTAGGATTCAGCACGTTTTTTGATCATATTTTAATAAAATTGTTCTCAAACAGAACAAAGAGATAATTTAGATCTGAATACTGTATACATAAATTGATAGACATTATTTTGCATCATTAGGATTTAATTGACAAGACAAAATCATGTTATTGCCAGTATCAAACTTTTAAATAAAAAAAGGTTTTTAGTTAAAATACTGTTTATAAATATAATTTCTTAAAACTGGTTTTTAAGGTTAAAACTTTTATTTCCTAATATGGCTTTTAAACCAATATTTTGGTTTTTTATATACTTACATACATACATATAAGGCTGTATAGAAGATTTACAACAAAAAATTAAAATAAAGAAACAAAACAAATTAATATTAAATTATTTAAATATAAATAGTATTTTTGTGTCATTGTGTTAAATTTATGTGTCAAATTGTTATGCTGAAAGCAGATTAAAAATATTTTCCTTAAATTTTCATGCTTAACTTATTAGCTGAAGGCTATGGAATAAAGAAATCCAGAGAGATACTGCAAATATGTATGTAGAAATGCCACTCCGAGGTTTAACTTCTGTATCTATATGACCTACTTCTTTTGCCCTGCTTATATCTGATATACAAAGTTTTCTATACAGACGATCAGGTTTGTTTTATTATACATATGTAAAAAGACTAACAGCCAGTTTTTATAAAATAAAAATGTATGTTCGTTCGTAAAAAAAACGAACAAAAGCGTATTTACGTTTTTATAAAGTTTAAAAACATTTCAAGTGAGTGACAAAAAAGCTTTCATATTTTCTGAATATTTTTGGTTCTTACAAAATGAAAACAGTTGTGAAAAATGAAAACATATGTCAAAAAAAGTCGATAAGTAAAAGGTATTCGTTTGAATAAACATACAAAAATAACGGAAACTAGCATGGAAATTTTAAAGAAAAAGCCGTAAGTATTATTAAAATATTCGACATACATATATGTATTTAATACGAATAATCATTTAAATATGTATCCCTTTATGTATTTACGTTAAAAAAAAAATTAGAAACAAGAGAACTACATACGCGAAGTTTGAGAAGTTGATTGAGTATAAGGAAGCCTTTTCTCATTTGGCTACCGGCAATCCCCTCTTTAAATGCACAAAGTTCGAGGTGGATGCTACCTGGGACACAATATCACAGAATTTGAACGCTATAGGACCTCCAAAAAGAACAGTTGTGGAGTGGAAAAGGTACTTTATAACTTTTCTGTAATATGCAAACATTATAAAATCCAAAACTAATTTATTTCAGACTTGGGCTGACCTTAAAAGTAGGACTAAGCAAAACATTGCAGATATTAATAAAAGCTTCGATGGAACGGTAGGAGGACCCAGCCGTATAAAAGCTTTAACGCCCCTTGAGTTACAAATTGATTAGATATGCAATGTCTCATCTGCAGATGCACCACAAGGACCTGTTGATGGCATAAAGTCTTTTGAAAAACCACACACGACCACCAACGCATTGCAATGATAAATCGCCGGAGGTTTGTTGACCTCTTCCTAAGTCCAGAAAAGGAAACCATAGCCATCAAATTGGGGGAGATAATGAAGAGGAAGTGAAACTTTTAAGAAAACGGGTAGCAACTCAGGATGCGATTCTCAATTAAATTCAGAAACAAACCAAAGCACTTATAGATATTGCTGAAACAGTGAAAACTACTGTTAAAATAATATCCGATTTATTCAATCTCCTTAAATAATTTCATCAAAAACAATTCCAGACTTGCTGAATCCTTGAAATTAATATTTTTGGTTTTGTTTTTTATATGTATGATTTTTACAATTACATAGTATGTATATATTCTTCTTATGTGCATATGTTTTTTGTTTTAAATACAACAACTGAATTTTTGTTTACGTTTTGATTTATTTATTAAAAATTAATTGCCATATTATTTCGAAAAGTAGGTGCAAGAGATAATTCATTAGATTCTTCAATAAAGTTTTCAATAACCTCCTCGTTACTTGCAAACTCTGATGAGTGTGGTGGAAGCAAGTTGCTTTTGTATTGTATGCATAGATTGTGAAGAGAACAACAAGCATTCACAATTTTAGTTGTTTTTTCTGGACTGTAAAAAAGCTCTCTGGAACCAATTATACATCGAAACCTATTTTTTAGAACGCCAAAACACCGTTCAACTATATTTCTGGTTTTGCAGTGCTTTTCATTAAATTTCTTTTGCCATTGCTCAATTGATTTCCATAAGGAGTGATTAAGTATGGCAGAAGTTTATATCCAGAATCACCTGCAGTAAAAAAGAAAATGAAGTATTTTTTTATATAATTAAAATACATGTATGCAAACCTAGCAACCAAGTGTTTCTTTTTCCGCTCAGAAATTGCTCCTTAAAATAGTTGTTGGCGAAACTATGATTCCACACAAAGGCATCGTGATTCGCCCCAGGATGCCTTGC
Organism: Cistogaster globosa; assembly: GCA_937654795.1. Lineage (NCBI taxonomy): Eukaryota > Metazoa > Arthropoda > Insecta > Diptera > Tachinidae > Cistogaster > Cistogaster globosa. Next base: position 40,951,891 of record OW569407.1, read on the forward strand.
GTCGACGTATGTTATCAACATCTTATCATCACATATCTAAAAACAATAATCCAACGTATGTATTTATGAAATTTTTTACTCTTGATATTTAACATTTAACACTCACAAGCATTGCATTTATGCTGTAAAAACCTTTGCGGTTATAGTAAAGGTGCTTGACATCAGTTCCTGGTGAATTAATGCGGACATGCGTACCGTCGACACATCTTACTACACTAGCTATACCACCAGCTACATAAAAAGCCTCCTTTGTAGCGTTTTCTGATTCTTGAGTTTTTTCTAAAGATATCCATTTTGAACATATATGTTGGTCAAAAATATTAAGACACTCATTTATTATAGACACTTTAGACAAAGAAATTGCTGACGTGACTTCGTTACCAATCGAGAATTGATAGCCGCCCGTGACAACAAATCAAAGGAACGTGGCTAGCTTATTAGGTGCAGGTACATGGGTTCTTCTTAAGCAACTTTCATTTGTGGTTCCATTTCTTGCAGCAACATAAAAAACACGTCCATACTAACACGGAAATTGGACACAAATCTATTAACATTAATAATTTGAAACAAATACATGAATTTTTTTAAGCATTATGAATGTAATTTTGTATATTATATATCGACTTACTTTTCTTCCGGAAGTTCCAAAACATTAGTGCTATCACGCAAGTGCCGCCTAATTATAGGTTGTTGTGCAGCAAGAGTTCTTCTTCTACATCTTATGTTTATCGCGATTGTCGTAAGCATTTTAAATTAAATTTCTTTCTTTGTTTTTAATTTTCACGTTTTTTAATATATTCTGTGTTTATATTTTATATTATTTTGTAAACAAAAGCAGCTGACTTTAAGAGTTAACATCAAAATTAAATTTTTATATGTAAAAAGCACGGATATGTATGAAAATTAATACATTGTCAAAAATGAATAGACGAAAACTTTTAAAAGTTTTTTAAAAACCAAATTTAAAACGTTATCGTTACAAAACGAAAACTTTAAGTGAGAATACTTTTGTTTTATAAAAACTGGCTGTTAGTCTCTTGCGTTTAGTAAGTTATCTACAGAAAGGCTATATTACTAAGGTGAAAACAAAGATACACTAGACCGTCTATTAAGTCCATATACGTATCGGATTATGTTGTTAAGTGCAACATTTAATTTCCCTTTACTAGATTTATTCATGAAAATAATATAATTAATCAGTTTTTGTGTTGTCGAGAGTTACCTAATTTTAAAACTGGCCAGCATATTTTTGATATAGTTAGTTCATATTTAGAAGAAATTAAAGTTTCGTGGAAATCATGTGTAGGGATTTGTACAGATGGTGCTCCAGCTATGACTGGACATATAAAAGGATTTCTAGCTCATGCTAAAGAACTGAAGGGAGATATATTAGTTACCCATTATTTTTTGCATCGAGAAGCACTTGTTATAAGGTATTTGCCATCAGAATATAAATCAGTTTTGAAACCGTGTTTAACACAATGGTTAATTATATAAAATCAAGGCTATTAAAAAGTCGCTTATTTAGTAGATTATGCCAAGCTTTGGAAGCAAAGTACGAATCCTTGTTGCGGCATACGGAAGTAAGGTGGGTGTCCAGAGGAAAAGTTTTATCTCGCATGCTAAAATTACATAAATATATTTTTTGAACAATATAAAAATTAGGAATTTGTTCGTATGTTGGAAGATAAACTATGGTGCACTAAACTGGCTTACTTATAAGACATTCTTGTTATTTTTAACAATATAAATTCAAGTTTACAAGGGCCTAATGAAAATGTTTTAAACTCAACTGATAATCCATTTCTCATAACGGATACATCTGTATTTGACTTAACTTTGTGTGAAGAGGAAGAACTCATTTTGCTTTCTAAGAATCGAGATTTAATTTTAAAACATTCAGAAAAATCTATTAATGCATTTTGGATTAACATAAGATGCGATTATCCAATGATGGCCTAATAGCTTTAAATATTTTATTACAATTTTCAAAATCTTATTTGTGTGAATTCGGATTTTGAGTATTAACCAACATTAAAACTAAAAAAGAGCAAGATTATTAAATGTGGAAGACGATATAAGAGTGGCATTGTCATTTTTACGACCAAAAAAATGAAATTATCAAAAACCATCAAGCTCAAATTTCGCAATAAAATTATTTTATTATTAACTTGCGTTAGCCCCTAATAAACCTACTGTTATTTTTACACATTATTTAATTGCACACATTTAAAATTATTGTCATAAACGTTTTTATGCAGTGTGTTATAGGTGGTAAGTAAATATTATTAAGACATTTTCTTTTGTGCCACCAAAATTTTATATCATTAGAAGTGTGTCGTAACAAAAAAAAAAAAAAGATTGAGAATCGCTTTTTTATCATTTAATTTTAATGAAGTGTGAAATTAATTAGTCCATATAAATCAATATTCCCATATACTTATCTAAATATATAATAAAACAGTAACTGGGTAATTTCTGTACATTAAACATTTTTGGAAAATTTTGATGTTGATGTAGATAGTAATCGATATGGGATACATCGATATGGGTCGAACACCCCACTTCGCAGAATTAGGATAAAAGAGCCATAATCCGGAGAACCAAGAATCTAAGATGAGATTCAGTGCACATTTCCTTCACTCTCCGAAGTGAAAAATATTATTAACGTAAATAAATACCAAAAATTATATAATAGTTAAAAGATATATAATTTCAAAAATAATCGACTATATACACATAAAAAACATGTAAAAAATAATAAGATTCCTATTTAAAAAATAAGCGTTATTTTTATTTACAAACAAAAAACATAGTGAAACAAATAATACAACAAAAGATATAAAAAATACTATACTATTATGCATTTAATAGGTTCTACTTGATATTAAAAATAAAAGTATTGTATAAACACAGATGTATAATATACGCTGTATTAGAGATAATTCTGATATACAATCTTTTGGAAATTACATCTTAAAGAGAATGTTTAATATTCCTTTGAGCTCTAAATACAATTTTTGATAAAATTGTGTTCTTACTACTGACTTTTTCAACATTTTCAGTGTTTGATTTATCTACTTCAGCTTAAATTATACTAAGCATTTCAGAAGTATATCATTATAATTAATAAATAATTATTGTTCAGATACAGCTATATTGGTTATTAATTGGAAAAAGAACAGTAAAAACCTATACAGCTATTTAAAAGAAAGTAATACATTTCATTTTGTAGTTTGAAATATTAAATATTTCATGACAATATCAGAAAACATTTCTATTTGATGGAATCAAGCACGGTTAAAGTAAATCAACTTTAAAAGATTCGGAATAATAAATTTTCATATCGAAATATTAATTTATCTACAAAAGTTAATATTTATTATAACTAATATTTACACACACTACCAAAAACTGTACTCTACTAAACTAGCCTTTATTTGTGATCATTATTTTAAATTTATATCTTATGTTTGATATTTATTTTTTATTATGTTTGATACAACTGTGTTAAAGTGTACTCGATGCATCCTTTGGATTCTAAAAGTAGCAATTATAATAACAGTTATTAAGGTATTTATTACAATAATATAAATAATACAATATAATGATAGTAAAAAAATAAAAAAAACTAACAGTTATAATATTATAGCATTAATAATTACAATTGCAGTAGTACATATTAAAAACAATATAATTTTACGAGTTTTCTTAAGAGTTTAACATATATTTATCAAATTTATTAATTAAATCATAAATTAACATCAAGCAAAATACGCTACAAATTCTACATTATTAAATTTGTTGACAACACTGCTTAAAAAGAGACAACAAACCTTTGACAGCTGATACGTAAAAACTTTACGCAGGAAAAGAAAACAAACTTAGAGCAAGGAAAACTTTTTTAACAGAGTTGTAAAAGAAGGAGTATTTTTCTTGTTCATAACAAAATTGTAAACAAAATTTGACAAAAAAAATAAGAGTTTTTAGAAGCGGTCACAATTCGTCAATTTTTAATGTATTGTAAAATAAAAATTTAAAATAATAGGATCTTAGCTTGCAGAATCTAATTTTCAGGATGCCATTTTAAAATATAAAACATATAGTCATTAATTGTGATGGTTTTCTAGTTATAAAAACCAAACTAAAAGCCGTGCATCATAGCGACCAACGCAAATCGACCAGAATAAAGGCTAAAAATAAGAATCGATTGCGGTATAGCTCATTTCTTGAAAGACTTTACGAAAAAAAGTTATAAGCCAGGAAACTTTTCATTTGAAAAAAATAGCTCAAAAATATAAGTTTACCTTTTCGCTTATATATCGGAAACATTTCCGTGTGCAGATATACCGCTATACGCGATCGAAAGAGGCTAAAAATAGGAATCGACTGTGATATTGTTCGTTTTTTAAAAGACTGTGCGAAAAAAAGTTTTAAGCCAGCAAACTTTCAATTGTAAAAAAATCGCTCAAATTTATAACTTTAGTTTTTCGTTTAAATCTTGAAAACTACTCTGCGTGCAAACATACCACTATATACGATCGAAAGACGTTAAAAGATACGAATCGATCGTGGTGTAGTTTGTTTCCTGAAAAACTGCACAATAAATTAAGCGGCAAACTTTCAAAATTTCAACAAATCCCTCAAATTCATAACTTTAGTTTTTCACTTATATCTCAAAAACTATTCCGGGTGCGCATATACCGCTATATACGATCGCATGAGGATAAAAATCGAATCGATCGTGGTATAGCCTATATCCTGTTAAGGCCCAACTATAATGTGCATAAGCTAGCTTGAGCTTATGTCAAAAACCCAACGAAAAGCCTGTCAAATGCTTAGGTAATTCTTTAAAGATTTTTATGTGGCTACAATGTACTTACATAAATTTAAAAAATAATTTGCCGCAGTTGCACATTCATGTTTACTTTTCAATATATATATATATTTTTAAATAAATAAAACTTGTAAAGAAAAAGGCATCGAAAAAATATATTATATATATTTAATAACATTGATTTAAATAAATGTACTTTCTTTTACTAATTTTCAATAGAATTCGATAAAAAAATGGCATGTTTTTTTAAGTATTTTTGGCCAAAAGTACCAAAAGATACAACGGTGTCACTGATTTAATTTGAAAGCATTAAAAAAAAATTATAGCGAATTGTTATAATAAAAATGAATCATTTTCTCTAATATAAACCTTTCTTTTTCTACATTTTCTATTAAATAAAAAAAATCTTTTTTACTGTCGCTCTCCACTGCAATTTTTTCTTTATTGATTTATGTATGTATACACTAAGCGAATCAGCTGTTTCTGTACGGAATGTACGATCAGTTTCGTACATTGCTTAAGCAAATGACGTTTGACGAAACTTGACGAAAAGTTCTCTCAATTACGTAGGAGAAGATAACAAACTCGGAGAATCGTCAAACTTTTTTTACAGAGTTGTAAAAAAAGGAGTATTATTGTTGTTCAAAACAAAAATGTAAACAAAATTTGACAAAAAATAAGACCATTTAGAAACGGTCACAATTCGTCAATTTTTAATAGATTTTAAAATAAAAATTAGAAATGAAAAGCTCTAAGCTTGCAGAATTAGATTTTCAGGTAGTCACTTTCGCCATTTTAAAAATATAGGAGCTACACCCAAAACATATAGTCATTAATTGTGATGGTTTTTTAGTTATAAAAACAAAACTAAAAGCCGTGCATAATAGCGACTGACGCCAATCGATAGAGGCTTAAAGTACGAATCGATCGTGGTATATATCGTTTCTTGCAATACAGTACGAAAAAAGTTATAAGCCAGCAAACTTTTAAATGGTAAAAAAAATCGCTCAAAAATATAAGTTAAGTTTCTCGCTTATATCTCGAAAACTATTCCGCGCGCACATATACTGCTATATACGATCGAAAGAGGATAAAAGTACGAATCGATCGTGGTATAGTTTGTTTTCTGAAAGACTGTACGAAAAAAGTTATTAAGCGGCAAACTTTTAAAAATTAAAAAAATCGCTGAAATTAATAAGTTTAGTTTTTTGCTTATATCTCGGAAACTATTCCGCGTGCACATATACTGCTACATACGATCAAAAGAGGATAAAAATACGAATCGATCATGGTATAGCTTATTTTCTGAAAGACTGTACGAAAAAAGTTATTAAGCGGCAAACTTTCCAATATTAAAAAAATCGCTGAAATTAATAATTTTAGTTTTTTGCTTATATCTCGGAAACTATTCCGCGTGCACATATACTGCTACATACGATCAAAAGAGGATAAAAGTACAAATCGATCGTGTTATAGCTTATTTTCTGAAAGACTGTACGAAAAAAGTTATTAAGCGGCAAACTTTTCAAATTTGAGAAAATCGCTGAAATTAATAAGTTTAGTTTTTTGCTTATATCTCGGAAACTATTCCGCGTGCACATATACCGCTATATACGATCGAAAGAGGATAACAATACGAATCGATCGCGGTATAGTTTGTTTTCTGAAAGACTGTACAAAAAAAGTTTATTAAGCGGCAAACTTTTCAAATTTGAGAAAATCGCTGAAATTAATAAATTTAGTTTTTTGCTTATATCTCGGAAACTATTCCGCGTGCACATATACCGCTATATACGATCGAAAGAGGATAAAAATACGAATCGATCGTGGTATAGTTTGTTTTCTGAAAGACTGTACGAAAAAAGTTATTAAGCGGCAAACTTTTCAAAATTAAAAAAATCGCTGAAATTAATAATTTTAGTTTTGTGCTTATATCTTGGAAACTATTCCTCGTGCACATATACCGCTACATACGATCGAAAGAGGATAAAAATACGAATCAATCGTGGTATAGCTATATACGATCGAAAGAGGATAAAAATACGAATCGATCGCGGTATAGTTTGTTTTCTGAAAGACTGTACAAAAAAAGTTTATTAAGCGGCAAACTTTTCAAATTTGAGAAAATCGCTGAAATTAATAAGTTTAGTTTTTTGCTTATATCTCGAAAACGATTCCGCGTGCACATATACCGCTTTAAACGATCGAAAGAGGATAAAAATACAAATCGATCGTGGTATAGTTTGTTTTCTGAAAGACTGTACAAAAAAGTTATTAAGCGGCAAACTTTTCAAAATAAAAAAATCGCTGAAATTAATAATTTTAGTTTTGTGCTTATATCTCGGAAACTATTCCGCGTGCACATTAACCGCTATATACGATCGAAAGAAGATAAAAATACAAATCGATCGTGGTGTAGTTTGTTTTCTGAAAGACTGTACAAAAAAAGTTATTAAGCGGCAAACTTTTCAAATTTGAAAAAATCGCTGAAATTAATAAGTTTAGTTTTTTGCTTATATCTCGGAAACGATTCCGCGTGCACTTATACCGCTATATACGATCGAAAGAGGATAAAAATACAACTCGATCGTGGTATAGTTTGTTTTCTGAAAGACTGTACAAAAAAAGTTATTAAGCGGCAAACTTTTCAAAATTAAAAAAATCGCTGAAATTAATAATTTTAGTTTTGTGCTTATATCTCGGAAACTATTCCGCGTGCACATATACCGCTATATACGATCGAAAGAGGATAAAAATACGAATCGATCGTGGTATAGTTTGTTTTCTGAAAGACTGTACGAAAAAAGTTATTAAGCGGCAAACTTTTCAAAATTAAAAAAATCGCTGAAATTAATAATTTTAGTTTTGTGCTTGTATCTTGGAAACTATTCCTCGTGCACATATACCGCTACATACGATCGAAAGAGGATAAAAATACGAATCAATTGTGGTATAGCTTGTTTTCTGAAAGACTGTACGAAAAAAGTTATTAAGCGGCAAACTTTTCAATTTAAGAAAATCGCTGAAATTGATCATTTTAGTTTATTGCTTATATCTCGGAAACTATTCCGCGTGTACATATACTGCTATATACGATCGAAAGAGGATAAAAATACGAATCGATCGTGGTATAGTTTGTTTTCTAAAAGACTGTACGAAAAAAGTTATTAAGCGGCAAACTTTTCAAAATTAGAAAAATCGCTGAAATTAGTTTAGTTTTTCCATATACTTTAGAACAAATTTTTTATACAAAATTCATTTTAAAATAAACTTGAAATCAACATTAATTTGTATGCATAAGGAAGTATAAATTAAGATTCTGATAGTAAAATTTAAATCAAAATTAATTTTTAAGGCAGTATATATTTAGTTTTTGATAGTAAGTAACAAAATAAAATCGACATACCCCTCAATTTAACATATGTACATATATAATAATACACTGCATATTAGAGTATATTATTAAAGATATATTAAGCCATATTAAAACAACAATTAAAATATATTTGAATTATTTGAAAATCACATTCAATTTTAAAAATATTATAATTAAAAAATTTGTGTAATTGTTACAAAAAAGAATTTATTTGTAGGGTATGGTGAAATATTTTGTTTCAATTCCATTCATCCAATTTGCTTGGTCTGGCAGCACAACTTAGGTTTTCTTTGCGGACGAATAACGGAATTGGTTTAAGGTAAAAAAATAAAAAAATGGCTTAATCATTGTTGCCAATCCAGCTATATAAAAAATGTGCAATTTGTTTAATATCTAATCCGTGTGTAATATCCCATTGTACTTCTAAATTAGTTTTAATCTCAATTGTGCGATAATAAAAACCTAGTTTCTAAAAAGTGTTAAACTAGTTGATTAATTCACTTTAGAATTTTTGGATACAAAAATGGGTTTTTAAAAATTTCACCTCATGTAGTTAGCAAATGTTTCTAGACTATAAAATCAGTTAAAATCTATATTATTAAAAATAGTACTAACTACATATTATTTTTTTATTTTTTTCTGCTTTTTATTAATCACAAATCAAATACATATATATATATATATATATATATATATATATATATATATATATATATATATATATATATATTATTAATTTTGTTGTAGCTTGTATATTTATATTATATTATTTATATCCTCTATAATTTCTATTAATTTTGATTTTTAGGAAATTTCAATAAACGATTTTAACTTTTGTGATTAATAAAAAGCAGAAAAAATAAAAAAATAATATATAGTTAGTACAAATTGGATGAATGGAATTGAAACAAAATATTGCACCATACCCTACAAATAAATTCTTTTTTGTAACAATTACACAAATTTTTTAATTATAATATTTTTAAAATTGAATTTGATTTTAAATAATTCAAATATGTTTTAATTGTTGTTTTAATATGGCTTAATATATCTTTAATAATATACTCTAATATGCAGTGTATTATTATATATGTACATATGTTAAATTGAGGGGTATGTCGATTTTATTTTGTTACTTACTATCAAAAACTAAACATATACTGCCTTAAAAATTAATTTTGATTTTAAATTTTACTATCAGAATCTTAATATATACTTCCTTATGCATACAAATTAATGTTGATTTCAAGTTTATTTTAAAATGAATTTTGTATAAAAAATTTGTTCTAAAGTATATGGAAAAACTAAACTAATTTCAGCGATTTTTTTAATTTTGAAAAGTTTGCCGCTTAATAACTTTTTTCGTACAGTCTTTTAGAAAACAAACTATACCACGATCGATTCGTATTTTTATCCTCTTTCGATCGTATATAGCAGTATATATGCACGCGGAATAGTTTCCGAGATATAAGCAATAAACTAAAATGATCAACTTCAGCGATTTTATTAAATTTGAAAAGTTTGCCGCTTAATAACTTTTTTCGTACAGTCTTTCAGAAAACAAACTATACCACGATCGATTCGTATTTTTATCCTCTTTCGATCGTATATAGCGGTATATGTGCACGCGGAATAGTTTCCGAGATATAAGCAAAAAACTAAACTTATTAATTTCAGCGGTTTTCTCAAATTTGAAAAGTTTGCCGCTTAATAACTTTTTTCGTACAGTCTTTCAGAAAACACACTATATCACGATCGATTCATATTTTTATCCGCTTTCGATCGTATATAGCGGTATATGTGCACGCGGAATAGTTTCCGAGATATAAGCAAAAAACTAAACTTATTAATTTCAGCGATTTTCTCAAATTTGAAAAGTTTGCCGCTTAATAACTTTTTTCGTACAGTCTTTCAGAAAACAAACTATACCACGATCGATTCGTATTTTTATCCTCTTTCGATCGTATATAGCAGTATATGTGCACGCGGAATAGTTTTCGAGTTATGAATGAAAAACTACTGTAAATACCTGGATGTGCACCACCTTTATTTCTTAATTATCAAAAGTGACAGTTGCAAAATTTGATTCTATGATCTGTAGGCTTTTAATTTTGTTTTTTTTTGTATTAAAATTAATAATAAATTAACGAATTGCGATCGAGTTGAAAAATGCTAATTTTTGGCTTAGTTTGTTTACATTTTTTTATGTATAACATAAAAGCACGTGGCACTAATACACCTACAAAAAAAACAACAACATGTTCACACGCATAGGAAAAAGTACTTTCCATGCAACTCTGAAAAAAGTTTGCCAAAACAAAAAAAAAAAATTTGACAAAAAGTTTGTTATCTTCTCCTCGACCTCTCAAGTACATTATAGCTTACCTCATTTGATTTTTATGTATTTGCACAGTTGTATAAGTTGGCATAAGCTTGTATATGCACAAGGCGAATTAACACAGGTGATTGCACGGCAACAACAATACAACACAAAAAACAACAGGGGTTTTGTTGCTATAAAATTTTGGTGTGTTGTCAAAAAATATTGTTTTGAAATAAGAGAAAATAAAAGATTTTTAAATACATATGTATAAAATTCAAAAGTATTTACAATTTAAATTGTGCAAAAATTAGGTTAGATAAAAGTGTGATCAAAACCACCTGTTTCCTTTAAAGCAAATGTCCAAACAATTTCACGTATTGTTCTTTAATTTTTACAGAAAAAAAAAAAACGTGCCATTAAAATTGAACAGATTCGGATTTTAAAGCTGTTTATTTTCGTTCTAACCAAAAAATGTGTTATACATATATACAAATGTGGAAAGAACTATTACATTGTAACACCAAATTCGAAAACTTCACTCTACAAGTTTTAATTTTGTTAAGAAAATCATTAATCTCTCACCCCCATTTACAAAAGTTATTTTAATACTTCCAAAACATATTTTTATTTAATTAATTGATCAACATTTTTCAATACTCCGTACAATTGCAATATCAAAATGAAAAAGTTGACCATATGCAGACGAATGGTAGTGTTCTTGAGTTCTTGTCGTAGAAGACAAAAAGTTCCTCACCTGCAGTTTCTCTAGTATCGACCATAGAACCTTAAAGTTGATTACTACAATTGAAGAAAGGAAACAAATCTAGTTTAGTAGCACAGTTCACAGATACAAAAAAATATGCTTTCGTAGTTATGGACCTCCAAAGTTTGTGCGTACAATATGGCATATATTAAATATTTTATTGCAAAATTTGACATTGTGGGTATCGTATAAATGGTAGTTAGAAGATCTTTTAAATTAAGTGAAAAAATTTTATTAGAGCAAAGGGATTTTTTCCTTTATGGTATTACAAATGCCGGCTTCTCTTACTAAAGATTTCCTGCATAGACGGTATTTGACCGGACGCAAGGTATAACAAAATCAAGCTCCGCTTACCCCATTCCTCCAAAAAAATGGTCGATTTATAACATAATGTTATAAAAACTAAGAGTTGCCCACAAATTTTTCGCATTACATTTTTGCTAAAAATTGATTTTTACTGCCAGTGGGCAACCTTTTTTATTCTTGAGCTGCGCCACTAAACTAGATTTAAGCCCAGACTAGTAACTTAGTTAGATCACGAACGCGGATGTGCACATCACAAGCAGAGACCACATAATCCTATTCAAGAAATCAGACCCAAAATTATAACGTGTTATTATTAATATCACTACATATTTCTTTAAGCATACCTTGATTATACACTTCAGGAACTGCGAACACGGCCCCCCGATTCACTGCCTTTTTTTTATAAATTGAAATGTTTTATTTTGATTTTTATTTGCCATAAACATAAATTGAACTTTTTGTATTTCTTAAAATCAATTTATGTATTTTTGACAATTTTCCTAAGCAAGCTAAATTCGCCTTGACAACTACAATGTAAACAGCTGATGAGCTTTTTCGCCTGTGCGTTCACCTGTATTATTTCGCCATGTATATGCACATTATAGTTAGCCTTAAGACTTTACGAAAAAAAATATAAAGCGGCAAACTTTTAAAATTAAAAAAAAAATCGCTCAAATATATAACTTTAGTTTTTTAGTTTTTCTTGAAAGACTGTACGAAAAAAATTAAACATATATTGATCTAACCATCAAAATAATTTAAAGACAACATATTAAAATATATTTTTAGACTTTGAAAATCAAATTCATTTCTAAAAATATAATAGTTTACGAACTTGTTTTACCAGAATAATAATTTCACGAAAATTTTACCAAAATTTTAAACTTTTGCAAAAATTCTACTTGTAAGGAACAAATCAAGACAAATCAATTTACCAGATGGCAGCGTAGGCGAATTCAGTATTTTTTTCTGGTATACACGACTATCAAACTTCATGTATAAAAAATATGTGCGTGCGAGAAGATAACAAACTAAATATAACAAACTAAAATTTTGACTTAATATGAAGAAAGAATTTCTCTCTTTCTCTCTCTTTATATTGAGAAGTAAAATGAGTGATAAGTCATTTTTTAATGTAGGCTGCCAGACACTTTTTTCAAGTGTGGCCATAATTTTTAAAGTTAATAGCGAGAAACACGCTAACATTAGTATATCTCAAAGTATAACTGATCAATGTTTTTATAAGCAAAAAATTCTTGCACATATTTTTTACAAATACGCAAATAAAATTTATTGTTTTTTTAAGTGTTATTAATTTTTAAAATTATAACTATAACGAAATAATAATGTTTCGAAGAGAAAACGCGGTGTCTTTAACAACATCTGCAAAATAATAACTTTGTTTATTTTCATGTTTTTTTAGTTTTTGTACAAATTGCTTTGTACTCTTAACATTACTGGCTTTCATCCATAATTGGTCCCATCCAGGAACAACTCTTAGTTTTCGGGATATAAGCCCATTTGTAGTATGAGTAAAAGTTGAAAATTTCTTTTTTTTAATACTTGGTTCGAGAAACGAATATCAACGAATAACACATATATACCAAATTATAGGCAACATATGTGGCTTTCATTCACAATTGGTCCCATCTAGGAACAACTCTTAGTTTTCGAGATATAAGCCCATATGTAGTATCAGGGATAGCGCAGGTAATAGTTGTAGTTGTAACGTATTTTAAGTTTTTTTTTTACAAAAGGTTTGTTTTTGTTCATAAAATATCGCGCAGGTAATAGTTGTAGTTGTAACGTATTTTTACTTTTTTTTTACAAAAGGTTTGTTTTTGTTCATAAAATATCGATTTTTATTTAATTTATTGCATTAACTTTTAAATAATTTGTTAAATTTGTTTAATTGAATAACTTTTCATTTCCGGTTGGTAAGTTAGTTTGTTAACTTAAAAATCCTCTCCCATGAAAAATAAAAAAAGAAGAGCTGATATTCATTGTTGAGTGTGTACTTATGTAGATGTTGCCACATAAGTAATAAAAATTAAGTACATTTTGTTGGATTTAAACTTGGTAGCACTCAGTTTAATGTAAGGCACTCATTTTTTTATGTGTGTGCTGAGACTAAAGGCAGAATTAGTCTTTACTTTCCGTTCCGTGACGAATCAGCTGATCAATTTCTGTTAAATGGAAAATATGTATTTGTGGTTTGTTATTACTTTGACGTTCTGTTCTGTTCCGTTCGAATCAGTAGAAAATAGAATTCAACGTTAAGTTACTTGAAAGTTGTTTGGTAGTGTGAGTGCAAAATTGTAAACAAACCATTTTTGTCATTGTGATTGTAGTTGTTTTTGTTGTGTTGTGTATTGTGTTTTCGTTGTGTATTATAAACGGCTGGTTTGTTGTTACAGAAAAACTAATTACAATAATTTAAAAAGCAGAACGGCACGGCACAGAACAGCAACAGAAAGTAAAGACTAATGAGGCCTTAAGGAAGCCATTTTTAATTTTCCTCTCTTTGATTTGAGTGAAACAAGTTTATTAATATTCTAGTATGTTATCTTCACGGAGTTAAAATATGTGTACATTTTTAGATGGAGTTTGACAGTCTTGTATACCAGCAAAACATACTGAATTCGCCTACGCTACCACCTGGTAAATTGATTCGCCTTGGAACAATTCAAGTTAACGGGCACCGCTCGAAAATAAAAAAGTTGCCTACTGGGTGCAAAATGCAATTTTAAGCAAGAAGTTTAAAGTGAAAAAAATGGCGGCAACCCTTGGTTTCGGAGTTACGGACCTTCAAAGTTGTTTTTATTTAATATGGTACAATCGAGTATTTAATTATCGAATGGAGCAATAGCTCGTAGCTATGGCGAATTCCTTGATTTTCGCCATTAGCCCAATTGTCAAACTACATAATAAAAAACTGTATACAGATTATTCAAGGCGAATTTATAAGATGTAGTCATCGGCGGATTGATACAACAAAGCAACTCTTTTGTACGAGCCCGTGTTACAAAAATATTATTTGTATGCAGACGAAATATTTTATTTATTGTAACTTTTATTGGAAATGCTTTTTATACTATTCAATTCTGCAGTTCCACAATTCAGGCTGATATATACCGGAATGCAGGCATTTCATCAGAATCCTCGATTTTTATTCATATATTAATTTTCTTTAAATGTATAGAATACTTTTGCTTTGTTTTGATATGTTGTTACAACGAAATCGAAAAGTAAAATAGAATAACGTTGTGCGTCATGTTCACTAACGTTGCGACCGAGTTGCACAACTTGCCAAAAAAATCAAAACTTTTTGATCTTTCGTGCAACCAACTCCCAACTTCATACAACTATACCACAAACATTGCAATCTGTTGTACAACCTTCTCAAGTTGCACAACAGGTCGCAACGTGTATGGCTTACATAAGCAAGAAATGTGAAGTAAAAAAATTTACGGGAACCCTTAGTTTCAGAGTTACGGACCTCTAAAGTTTTTATATATATAATATGGTATATATCTAGTATTTGAATATGGAATGGGGCAATTTGGGTATCATTGTAAAGGTTACGTAAAAGCCTATTTAATTAGATAGGAAAAAAATCTGGTAATGTTATAAATTTTTTCTCATATTAACAATTTAAATCAAAATCATTAAGTTCAACAGGAATATTTTACAAAAAAGTTATCTAGAGAGTGTAAAATTATTATTTTAAGCAAAAAATGTTATGCAATAATTTTCGTAGAAACCCTAAATTTCGTAGTTACCTGTATGGTATGACGAACAGCGGTTTCGCTTTCTAACCCCCTGTTTACATTAGACAATACTGTCAAGACATACACTTTTTTACTAATACATGTACACTTTTTCAATTGTCTGAATTACTGTGTTGGATATTTTGAAGACAGTGATTTGACATATGGCAACAATTTTATTTTATTTAACTGTTTTGTATAAAAGTGAAAAATAAATAATTAAATTAAGAAAACAATAAATATTTAAATAATATTACCAAAAAATTACTTATATTTTCTTTGGATGTGTGTAAGAATGGAAAAAGAAAAAAAGCAAGAAGAAACGCTAAAGCTCATTGCACTTTTCCGAGAACGCGAAGTTTTGTGGAACATAAACTGCTTTTCATATAGGCGAAATGATTTAAAAAAAGGTAATTAAACAATTTATTGGAACAAGTCCAGTTTACGGGCACTGCTCCAAAAGAAAAAAGAAAGTTTCCTACGGTGTGTAAAATGCAATTCTAAGCAAAAAATTTAAAGTGAAAACTTTGGCGCCAACCAAATGGAAGAACTTGTTTTTCTTTTGGAGCGGTGCCGGTAAACTGGATTTAAGCCAATTTATTTCATTGTTGTATCCATATTTAGCTCAGTTTAGAAATTTTTGTCTTTTTATTAATAAATATATTTCATTGTGTATATATGTACTTATTTTAAGGCTTTAGAAGAAATAGCCACTGAGTGTAATTTGACAGCTGATGCTGTAAAAAAAAGGATAAAAGCTCTAAGGAGCACCTACTTAATTGAAAAGAAGAAAGTTGACCAGAGCAAAAAGTCCGGCTCTTTGTATTGGTACAAAGAAATGGCATTCCTTGACAGTTCTATAGTCGTTAAGAAACCAACCGACAATATTAAAAAAGTGAGTTCTTTCTTTATTTCCTTATTGATGTACTAAAATTTTATAAAATAATAATAAAATAAAAAAAAATTCATATACTAAGAGCATTTATTTATCGTATTGTAACCATATGTAAATATTTATAACATAAACAAAATATTATACAGTGCTACTGTGCGTACCAATCTTTTGCCACCACTGAAAATCGACATCTCCGTCGGATACACAATAATGTGAAATTTCGTCCCTTATTCTATTTGCATATCTGTAAGAGTTGTACTGTTGCGGTCCTATAGAAGAAAAGGTTTCTGGTTCAACTTTTTGTATGTTCTGAGTCATTGGTGTTTTTTTTTTGTTTTTGTTAGGTAGTTATGTATAGTACAGCTTGCCAAAACTATCATATCTACTGTACTCGGTAACACTTCAATTGACCTTTGGAATATATTGAAATGTTTTGCAAGTTTCCTAAATGCACATTCAACCACCATTCGTGCGCGACATAATCTATAGTTAAACATTTCCTGGGGTACAGTCAATTTTATATTGCGATTGTACGGCTTCATAACATTTTTGTCCAGGCAAAAAGCATCGTCCCCAATAAAAAAATATGGTATTTTGGTGACATACCCAGAAACTAATTCCGTTGCAGTTGGAATGTTCACTGTCAAATCTTTTAAGCTTTTGTACAGATAACCATCTTGAAAAATAGTACTATCTGACGCTTTTCCGTTGCAGCCAACGTCGGTAAATAAGAATCTTCCATTTGCATCTACTAAAGCAAACAAGATGACGCTATAAAAGCCCTTGAAATTGCCAAATATTGTTGAAATCCGAAGCGATTTTCAACCATTCCATTTCGATTGATGGAATCTGCACACATTGATTAAAAATTTTAATTTATTAGCAATAAGTATTTTAAAGTTGAATGTATTTAATATATATATACATATATACTTTCAGATTGTTTTAGATGAGTCTACCGATATAGACGATACAACAACGTCTCAATCAATTGAATCGGCATTATGCTGTACACCATCTACTTCCAAGTGCAAGCGTGAAAATGAAGATACAGAAATATTTGATGAGGCTTTAGATAAGCTAGTAAACTTAGCAAAACCTAAAAGTGATGTATACAGTGCTTTTGCCGCATGCATCCCTATGCAACTTAGGTTAATGCCCGAATAAGATGCATATAGAACAATGAAAGAAATGCAAATTTTGCTGTTTCAAAGAAAATTTCAAGACAGAAGAACGTCATCGCCACAAACTCGCGATTCAGACATTTTATTTACCGCAATGTCTGACGCAGATATACGTCCTGATAACGAAAGTGGCGAAGATTCATTTTTATAAATAAAAAACGTTTGTTAATTAATAAAAAGTAATACAGTTTTATAATAATAAATTCTATCGTGTTTGTTCTGCAAAACTTTGGTTATAATTTTACTTACTTTTAAATACTTCGCTTGTAGACTTTGGTATATTGCTCTTAACACAGAAGGTACAAATACACTTATGATACTCTCTGAAACTCTAGAGAGAAATTCTAATGATTTGTAAGAGTTTCCTGTTGCTAAGTATCTAAGTGTTATGGCCAGTTTTGTCCTGGGAGTAAATACATCCCGCAACACAGTATTCTGCTTTGTTATACATCCACTTACCTAATTTAAATATAATTACATTCAAATCTATATATACATACATATATATATTTTTTTTTCTAAGTGTTCATACCAATCCTAAAATTTCTTCAAATTCATCTACCGAAAGTCGAGTGAAATTCTGGAAGTCCTTATCATCATCTTCCCATAGTTTGTCCTTTAATAAATGCGCTTCTAGACTGTGCTCATTCCTCTTCATTAATAACGGTTTCACCCAGTACATTCTCTTTCTAATCGATTTTTTTTTTCTTTGTTTCCTTTGTTTTTTAATTTATAAAGTTCGCGCTAAACGCATATTGCAGCAATTTGAATTTCAACGTTCATATTTGAAATTTTGCTCATAATGAATTGTCATAATTATTGTTTAGACGCCTATACTACAGAAAACATTGTCAGCATTTTTGACAACTAATACGTATTACTTAATGTCATGACAGCATTGTCAAATGTAAACGTGGCCTAAGCATTTCCTGCATTACAAGTTACCAAAATAACAAATTTTTAAGTGTTTCTACAAAAGCCCACTATAGCTCCAAATATATTAAAATCACGGCGAGACAACCATAACAATAATAAAAAAACAAATGTAATCACTTCTCCAATGATACCCATATTGTCTCATTCCACAATAAAATACATTATACAGGAAAAATTTAGAGGTCTGTAACTCGGAAACAAAGGTTTTCGCTATATTTTGCTTAAAATTCATTTTACATCCCTTATATACATAATTTGTTTAATGTAGTATTTCGAATAACTTAATTTATTTAATAAAGCTACATTAATCTAGGACAAAATTGTTTTTTTTAAGAGCTTTTGTGTATTTATTTTAATGTTTCCTGCTTCATTAAATAGGGTCTTAAATTCCCTTTCGAATAATCCAATATTGTGCCATTTCACAATCAAATACTCGATATATACCATATTATATATAAAACTTTGAAGGTCCGTAACAAGGCGAATCAATACCAGGTGGTCGCAATGGCGAATTCATTAATTTTGCTCAAAACCTGAAATGTCAAACTCCGTATATAAAAAATTGAGTATAATTTTTTTATATGGTGTCTGGCACTTAACGTTTCGCTATCGAGACCACCTGGTATTATTTCGCCATGGTCCGTAACTCCGAAATTAAGGGTTGCCGCCTTTTTTTCACTTAACATTTTTTGCTTAGAATTACATATTGCACCCATTAGGCAACTTTTTTATTTTGGAGCGGTGCCCGTAAACTTGATTTGTTTCTTGCAAGTAAAATTTTTGGTGAAAAATGAATCTTTGTGTAAATGTGTTTTTTGCAAACATGGGGTTTTTTAGAAGACTTTTAAATTGTTGATGTATGCGCGTGTACGTGTATTCTTGTAAACAAGTTCATGGTTGCACACAAAGTAGTACTTTACACAAAAACAGCGTTGTCATCCTAATTTCAAGTTAATTTCTCTGAAATTAAGTAAAATAAATTGATTTGGGCAACTGTAAAATGTTTGCGGAATTACGCAATTTCAAGTTGATTTCAGCCGAAATCACGAAATGAATTAATTAGATTGTTCTTACGATTTTTTTAATTTACCAAATTTTGTTAAGTAATATCTTCTTATGCAAAAAGTTTTTGAAGAACAAAATACAATTTATAATATAGCAATGATTTATACATCTGCCCTTTACTGATTGCTAAAAATGCGATGTGTGCGGGCGAAACAAGTTAGAACAGTGAACAAAAATATTTTGTGGCGAGATCACTCTTCAGATAGTCTTTCAAAAAATAACTCGTTCTTCTCTTGATTCTGTTTCTTTCTAAAAAATTTTTACGCAATATTTAATAAATCATTCTTAACGATTAACGATTTTCCAGAAGTTTTTACTGGATTAACTTACCCCCGTTGTCACATACAAGTAGTTGCTTAAGGAAAATTAATAAAATTGTAGAAAAAACATACAAATTTTTTAATGAAATTGAATAAATCTGAGATTAATTAATTTAAATAAATAAAATAGTCACCAGGCCTGTCAAGGCCACCTGTTATTAATTCGCCTTGAATTGTTTTGAATTTTTAAACAAGTTTGGTTCAAACAAATTCGCCAACCAAAGATAGAAGCGATAGAAACGCTAATTTAAAAAGTATGTTAAATAAAGAAAAAAGTAATATAATAATTATATACATACAATATATTTATGTATTTATATATGTATAAATAAATATCATTATTGTTATTGTTCTGATTGGGTAATGTTCATTATAAAAAGTAAGTAACTGTAAAACGATTAGTAAAAATTAGATACCACCAATGTCAGCATTCTTTATATCTTTCTAAAAGGTTTTTATGAAGTTATTCAGAAGGCATCGGGTATACTAAAATTATATTATCAGAATCTATATTCTTTTATTATCTCACCTTACTAATCTTTTGTTTCACCCGCTTCACTTTAAACTTTAATCCTTAAAATTTGCATTGGAATTTGTAAGAAGGAAATCAAATGAGAATTGTCGTGATTGTCAATATATAAATTTAATTTAGCTATACATATTTTTTACACAATCACACTTAAAGTAAGACAAAAGTTATAAGTAGAATAACAACCGTGATAAAATGAAAATTTGTAGCATTTAGAAAAATTTCTAAAAATAAATTTGAATAATTTCTACCCGTGCTATTTGACGCGTTTATGCTATTTAAAATTAATATTTGCTTTTACACTTTCTCATAGCACTTAAGTATTTGCCAAATCTTAATACTCAGTATTGTAGTATGAAAAGGGCTTTAGTAATTAGAGCATTTATTTTTTTTTTTTATTCTCCGGAATTCAAATTTCGAAAAATCTGTTTTTAACTATTTGTAGTAAAATAATGTATTTATAGCAACCACATGAAAAGTATCAACACGTGATCAAGTATAAAAAGTTTTGCAGATTTTTTCTAAAATTAAGATAGTTTTTAGACGAATGGTTTTTCTATGAACACTTCTGGCACCACTGGTTCTATTCATTAAATTTTAGCGATGTCCTTAAATTTGTATTCTCTAACTCTAACCTCTTCGCTAAAATTTACTATTTTCGCCGTGGCTAATTTGCTAAAGTAAGCCTATTCTTTTCCATATATTTTCAATAATTGTAACATACCAGAAATGGTAACACCATTTCTTACGTCTAAACACGGCAGACTACAGCTCTGGATGGTAATGCAGTACTCTTGTGCCATATAGTTCAATTTAGTGATTGCTCTTTTTAGTTCAAAATTTGAAAATGAACTAGTTCAAAGTTTAGTTCAAAGCATAGCTGTTAAGTAATGATTAGTAATCGTAATCATTAGTAATTAGATTACTTTTTTTTTAAAGTAAAAGTAATGATTACAACACGATTACATTCAGTTTTATACGATTAGTAATTGATTACGATTACAAATAATCAAAAAATAATCAGGATTACTTGCGATTACTGAAAAATAATCAAAAGTAATCAAAAATGAGTTCGACTACTTTAAAAGATTACTTTTGATTACTTTTGACTATTTTTGATTACTTTTGATTATTTTTGATTTTTTGTAATTACTTTTGATTATTTTTGATTTTTTGTGATTACTTTTGATTTTTTGTGATTACTTTTGATTATTTTTAAAGGAATCTTGTACATTACATTTATTGAAAAAAAAAAAACTATACAAAGTTAAGTTAGGGTGAATCCGCTTAATAATTGAAAATCTGAATTAAGCACGTAACATTAATAAATTAAATTCTGCTACAATTAAATGAATAAATAATGAATAATAATTTTCATTTACATAAAGTTTGAATTGGCTTTCATTATAACTAATTTTTCAAAAGAATAATCCGACAATGATTGCCGCCTTGGACTGTTTACGATCCTGGCAAACGAAAACAGTCGTTCAACTGGAGCTGAAGATGTTAAGGGTGTGTTAAAATAAATGAATGCTTCCTTGAGCAAATCATAATTTTGCCAAATGTCATCAGCACTTGAGTTATCATTTAAATAACTGAAAAACTGATGTTTTATATTGGATCGTCGGTCAATTTTGGTTTGGTCATTTGAAGATAAACTTGTGTTAATTTCATCATCTGAAAAGTGAAATCTTTATAGTTGAAAATTCAAAGTAATGCACGCATTAGCTCACCATTATTATTGAAATCAAAAAAATCGGACATAGTCGATATGTTATTATTTTCGATTCAAATTTAAACGAATTATAGTTTTTGTCGTAAAAACTGTACAGAGTATCCAAAACTCTGCTGGTTATGCCCTCAATAGTTAATTCCGGCAATTCTGGGCTTAATCTCAGCAAAACATTCACCCAATTCGTTTTGATGCTTTGCGTTAGCACTGTTGCCAATTCAAATTTTATATAAATAAGAATTATTTTTCATTATTTATTCATTTTATTGTAGCAGAATTTAATTTATTTATGTTACTTGCTTAATTCAGATTTTCAATTATTTAGCGGATTCACCCTAACTTAACTTTGTATAGTTTTTTTTTTCAATAAATGTAATGTACAAGATTACTTTAAAAATAATCAAAAGTAATCACAAAAAAATCAAAAATAATCAAAAGTAATCACAAAAAATCAAAAATAATCAAAAGTAATCACAAAAAATCAAAAGTAATCAAAAGTAGTCAAGAGTAATCAAAGGTAATCTTTTAAAGTATTCGAGCTTATTTTTGATTACTTTTAATTATTTTTGATTATTTTTCAGTAATCGCAAGTAATCCTGATTATTTTTCGATTATTTGTAATCGTAATCAATTAGTAATCAGAAATTGGTAAACAGTGGATTATATAATCATTACGATTCTTTTTAAAAAGTAATGTAATTAATTACTAATCGTAATCGAAATTTAACAGCTCTGGTTCAAAGGCTCTCTTTAGTTCAAAAGCTCTCTTAGTTCAACTTTCAACTTCTAGTTCAAACGCTTCCTTTAGTTCAAGCTCTTTTAGTTCAAATGTTCTTTTTAAAATATGATGGCAACAATACTGTAGCGTTGCCATAACGAATATAAATTAAATGCGTGGCAGCACTAATTTCATGTCGGAAATAGTCAACAAGAAAGAAAGACATGGATTCTAGTTTATCTTGTCTGGTAGTTCAAATACAAAGTATAGTTCAAAATTGAACTAGGTGTACTTAAAAGTATGAACTAGTTTACTTAGTTCAATCGATAGAATCGTTTAAATAAACTAGTTCGTTTATGAACTACACAAGTCTATAATGCAGTTGCGAAAGTGGAGAAAGTAGGCAACACCTAAGAGATAATGGCCGTTTCCGTTTGAGTCGGCGGCCGAAATCATCCGTAGCATCAGTGGAACAAATATCATCACAGCAAAAAAATACTAACGTGGCTGTGGGGGAGTAAAACATAAAAAAAGAAAAATATAAAGAAAATGAATGGTGTGAAGCCAAAATTATAAAATATCGCCCCACAACAACAAGTGCCACCAACATCCGAAGAAGTCACGCTAAAGAACATTATGCTAGTGTCGTGGCGCCCACAGCCTATCTTCACCACCATATAATCAGGATCAGCCAACATCAAAGCTTTCAATAACAACAGCAGCTTTAAAGTGAGCGCCGTCAATAGCCGTAGCCTTTTCCCTCGTTACACCCTCATCGGTAGGCATCACCATTATCCCTGGCAATAGCCACAGCATCCACTCATACTACAGCTTGTAATACTACATGGCATAACCTCAGTCAGCATCTTAGGCTCACAAGCAGATATCACCATATCTTTAAAACCACCAAAACCCATAGCCGCAAATAATGGCAGTTACCGCGCCTCTGCAGCAACCGACAGTTCAACGATAAATACAACAGCAAGTTGCAAAAACAAGAAAAAACAGAAAGTAGGAAAAATCAAACCACCCTCAACAACAACAATTGCGGCCAGATAACAGACTCATCCACAGCAACAATCAACTAGCATAGAAGAAGATGTTTTCCGATCCTCGCAACACCAACAGCAGCGAATCATTTTGTACCAGCAACCACAATAGCGCAACAGTCATTACCATAGCCGTCATCCTAACCACAGCAGTAGCGATAACCAGAGTCACCTACAGACCAGATAAGTATTGTAAAGTAGATATTGAGCAACTAGCATTTTCCATTGAGTACTAACGGTCAAAAGCTGTTGGGGCCTTAAGCCAATTATTGTTGTCTTGCTTTTAAGTTCGCAAACTTCTTCTCAGTTCTCAGACTGGGCGGTTTTAAGTATTGTAAAAGCTAAAATAGGAAATAAAGTCTGGTAGGAAAGAAAAACAAAATTTAAATAAAAAATAAGAATTAAAAGAAAGAAAAATACAAGAAATATGAAATAAGGATACAAAACCAAAAGAGAAAATAATTTTTTTTAATGTTTCAGAAAAAGGGAAACATAAACAAAAAAAAAAAAAATAAAAACGAAAGGAAAATAGTTAAAATAAAAATTGTACACAAGAATAATCTGATTAAAAGCAAAATAAGAAAAAGAGTAGGCAATTGCCCTGGTACATTGTTTCATTTAAGGGACACTTTGTCCGGTGAAAGCCATCTTATTAAGACGGGCAAACAAACGTTGAGTTCTGCAGTCCTGCTTTAAAAAAATTGTATTTGTAATACCGATGTACATTTATTTAAATTGTAGTTTTATACTAACCCTATATTAGCATCTAGAAGAATTGAACTTAACCTACTATTGTGGATAAGATATTGGAAAAGAGCAACGGTAAAAGCTAAGAAAAACCTCAATAGGAAAGGCGCAACTTCAGTTTTGACCAGTATGCTATATTATATTATATTGTTATATTTTATAATCTTGAAATGTTTATAGGAATTCAAAGTTACTCTAAGAGAAACATAGCCCTAAGATACTCGAAGTTGTATAAAGAAAAATGAAATTTTTAATAAACAAAATGTTGTAAGAAGTTACGATTGCGCTCAAAGATAACATACTGTGCCCTAAAATTAATATCTGTTTCTTGGGGTAGGTATTGTTTGATGCGTTGAAACAGGGGTATCTGAGAAACCAAACTCTTAGGTACCATGGTTGGGGGTGGGAGTTTCGGTGAACATTTCATCTAGGTTCGCCAGAAGTCAGGACAAAGCCAAGGCTACCACATTACACTGGTTCATGTCACCTTATATATCTTTTTGTTAATGCAACGAACCAACCTTAGAAAAGTTGCCAATGTAGCATATGTCAAAAGGTAAAAGATAAACACAAACGGTGGCAAGCCGTTTATAAAAAAAATTAAGATTTTAGTTTTTTGAAACGTGACATAATGCTGTTACAAAGAGACAAACTTATAAAGTTCGTTTTTGACATTTAATATTAGTGTTACCTAACTTTATATTTTGTTTTCCATATAAATGTTAAGCATTTCGCGCCAAAATTTTTTATATATATGTTGTAAAACGTAAAATATTTAAAATAATGTTGCATATATTAATCAAAATTTATATTATTTTGTAATATGTTTGTTCGGATAATAATATAGCTCATTATTTACGCATGTTATTTTTTCAAGAAATCGCCAATGCTGATATTGTATAAAAAGCGTCAAAAGCTGGCGAAACTATAAATGATTTGTTTATTTTCTGTAAAATAAGTTGTGTTTTTGGAATTATTTTAGTAGCCATATTATTATTGAGTTTTTTAAAAAAATAATCACAATACTAAAAATTATTAAACAATATGAGTGGCTTTTACCGGCAAAGTGTAACATACTCATTGAAAATGGAGTGAAGGAGATAAACGATGATACATATGAAATTGATGGTGATGTTGAAAATATTGTTACTGAAGATGAAGCTGAAGCTTACAATCAAATAAGGGTCGACGGAAATGGTTTCCAAGCAATAAATTTGCTGGTTCAACAATATTTTTCTAATTTTTTAAATAAATATTTTTTATATCTTTTACAGAGCTGAAAGCCTATGTAGTTTAGTAAATTATTTATAATTAAAAGTATAAATATATTATAGAAAAGTATAATTAGAACTTTTATAAACTAAAAAATGCTCTAAATGTAAAATATTCTTATTATTTTTTAAAACGCTAAGGCCAATGAATAAACACAAAAAAGCATAAAGGTAAAAAAAAAAACAATTTTAGTACTAGAAATGAAAATTTCATTGAACTACTTAAGGTTAGATGAGAAAAAGAAATATATTATAGCAGTTAATTGCTTTTATTTTGCTTACTTCCTCCATGGTAAACTCTCAACAAAATTTTAATTACTTTTTAGCAGCACAAAATGCTTATTGATAAAAATTAAGCATTTAGGAGACAAATAACAGCTGTTTAGTTGTAAAAATTCGGCGAATTTAATTTCTAAGAGATAGCTAATTTAGCAATGCTCGTTACAGACTTGCATTTTTAGCTAAATATCTCTAAATTGATTTTAGATATTTTTAGCAATGGAGATTAAGCTTAAGCGACTTACAGAATACGGCCACTGATGCATGGTGAAATCAACGCGAATCAATTATAAGGTGGTAGCGATGACGAATTCATTAACTTTCGCCGGTAGTTTAACTGTGGAATATATTATACCAAGAGAAAAATAAATAAAAAACTAATCGACGTTCTAACATTTTGAAAGTTTGCTGATTAATAACTTTTTTCGTAAAGTCTATCAAGAAACAAGCTATACCACGATACACTCGTATCTAATTAATCTAGTGATCGGGATAGGTGCACGCGGAATAGTTTTCAAGACATAAGCGAAAAATTAAACTTATAAATTTGAGCTATTGTTTACATTTAAAAAAGTTTTCATACATCCTCTTAAGAAACAAGCTATACCACGATTGATTCGTGATTTATTCCTCTATCAATCGTATATAGCGGTATATGTGCACGCGACACAGTTTTTGAGATATTAGCGGTAAACTAAACTTATAAGTTTAAGCAATTTTTTGATGAAGATGCCACTCAATTTCAGTTTGTCTTAATAGAAAAATAGAGAAATAATAATTCGCTTTGACAGTACTTAAAAATATGCTAAAATTTCAAGACACATATAAAGGACTTACATAAATAAAATTGAATAAATAACGTATTTATTCCAAAGCAGTATAATGTAAACAAAAATAATATTTTAAATAAAGTTGCAAAAATATGGAACGCAAAAGGCAAAACTGCAGTAATAGCAAACACGAAGATAAAAATGCACTTACATCTAGATTTAGATTTTATATACATAATCACATCTACATTTAGATTTTATATACATAAAACCGTAAATATATATAAATTTCTGAGTAATATTTCGACGATTTCAGCTTTTCCAGAAAGTTTCTCAGAAAATAACTGGAAGCACGTTTGATTTCTATTTTTTGTCCTTTATTACATGCAGGTGGTGCTAAAAGTGCGCGTGTAATCATTTTGAAGCTATTGATAAAAAATTAATTCAAAATGCATTCTCAATACTTCATCGTATATTTTTCCATTTGCTGCAGTCCAGCAAGCTTAAAATAGTCGTTTTTTGCAATTCTCTTGAAAATTTCAAGTTTCTCAGAGATTGATTTCTTCTCAAATGTCAGATTTTTTATATACATAACTCGACATTTAAGCTACCGGCGAAAACGAATAAATTCGCCTGCCCTACCATCTAATTGATAGTTTTTTGCTGATATCAACACCAAGGTAGTGTAGTCCGCCCATCTGGTTTGTAGTTGAAAATGTTTGTTTACGAATTTTAAAAATAACAACAATAAATTGTATTAATTTTTAATTATTAAATTATTTCAGGTGCCTGTGCATTACGAAAAATAAAATATCATAGTGTTTTGTGATATTTGATTTGTTGTTTTTATTTCTTTAAACATCTTTAAAAATGTATAAAAAGGGCTGAAAAAAAGTCAGCCGTATACAGCAGATGAAGAGAAGTAAAATAAAAGTTGTTTATTGTTGTTTTTGCATGAACTTTGATTTTTGTCTTTATTTTATTGTTTATACAAAAATCTTTAGTTCATTTAAAATAATTGTGAGAAGTTTCCTGAAGAGCTAAGTAAGCGGTAGCGAAATGGCCATCGAGACGTGCCTTCACCTCCAATAATCAATATCAGAAAAATAGCACAAAAAAATTTAAAGTTTAACTAATTTAATATAATATTTATTCGTTTTCGTCGGTAGCTTAAATGTCGAGTTTTATAGATAAAAATCTGAAATTTGAGAAGAAATCAATCTCTGAGAAACTTGGAGTTTTCAAGAGAATTGCAAAAAACGACTATTTTAAACTTGCTGGATTGCAGCAAATGGAAATGTACGATGAAGTATTGAGAATGTATTTTGAATTAATTATTTATCAATAACTCCAAAATGATTACACGCGCACTTTTCGCACCACCAGCATGCAATAAAGAACAAAAATAGAAATCACACTTGCTTTCAGTTATTTTCTGAGAAACTTTCTGGAAAATCTAAAAGGTACCAAGCTTTGAAAATTAGAAAAAAATCGTCGAAATATTACTCAGAAATTTATAAATATTTACGTTTTTATGTATATAAAATCTAAATCTAGATGTAAGTGCATTTTTATCTTCGTGTTTGCTATTGCTGCATTTTTATCTTTTGCGTTCAATATTTTTGAAACATTATTTAAAATATTATTTTTGCTTACATTATCCTTCTTTGGAATAAAATTTAAATAAATTTCATCATTCATTGAATACGTTGTTTATTCAATTTCATTTATGTAACTCCTTTATATTAAAATAAAATGGGTCTTGAAGTTTTAACATATTTTTAAGTTCTTTCAAAGCGAATTATTATTTCTCTATTTTTCTATTAAGACAAATTGATATTAAGTGGCATCTTCATCAAAAAATCGCTTAAAGTTATAAGTTTAGTTTTTCGCTAATATCTCGAAAACTGTGTCGCGTGCACATATACCGCTATAAACGATTGATAGAAGATTAATTCACGAATCAATCGTAATATAGCTTGTTTCTTAAAAGACAATATGAAAACTTTTTTAAATGTAAAAAATAGCTCAAATTTATAAGTTTAGTTTTTCGCATGTCTTGAAAATTTTTCCTCGTGCACCTATCCCGATCACTAGACTATTGAGATACGAGTCTATCGTGGTATACCTTGTTTCTTGATAGACTTTACGAAAAACGTTATTAATCAGCAAACTTTCAAAACGCAAGAAAGTCGTTTAGTTTTTCATTTATTTTTTACTTGGTATAATATATTTCCTAATATATTTGCATTCGGAAATATACAGTAACAAGCTTTTGCTAACGAAAAAAAGGAACACAATGTTTGGAAGTAAAAAACGATGTGGGTTTAGCGAACAAACTATAGTAAAATGTAAACAGATCTTTGATAATACTGTGTACCTACCATTGACAACGGTAGGACTATGCCTATAAGCGGGATTGAAAGTTAATTTTGTCATATTGATTTGTGCTAGTCGATATATGGTACCACGAACAGTAAGCAAACAGTAGCAAACTATTTGTATAAGTTTAAACCATTCGTAAAATTTTCGCGAGTTATGACTTCTGAACCTAAATTTTTCCGAAAATAATATATCTATACCACTAAAACGTGTTATAAGTTTATATCTGAAAAACTCTCCAAAAATCATTACTACGTTTTCAAGCGCACATATCCCACTACCCATATTCTATAGAGGATGAATTACACGTGTCATAAGTTTATTCCTGCAAAAAACTTTCTGCATAAAAGTTATTAATCAGATAACTTTCGAAGGTTACGAAAAATTGTCTGAAGATATAATTCAAGGCGAATCTATTATAAGGTGGTAGCCTAACTGCCAAACTCCATATATAAAAAATCTGTATACAGTTTTTTATATGTAGTTTGACAATTGGGTTAACGGCGAAAATTAACGAATTCGCCATAGCTACCAGGTTATAATTGATTCGCCCTGATATAATTCGTAGCAGTATAACATATTTATGCAAGTAATTAAAGAAATTGATTTTGTTGTTGTTAGTATGTTTTTTCAATAATAGAACACAAATCTGAATTTATTTTTTTATAAACAACTTTTGACAGAACTTGCAACTTAAACGTCAAGGCGAATTTTAAAAAAATACCGGCCGGGCAACTAACACCCAACGATTATTTCACCCAAGCCGAATAAATTATAACAGTCCACCCTAAATACGAGCGTAAGACGTTATTTAACTGTCAAAAATTCTCATGCCCATACAAAATGTATGAGACCAACCCAAATAGCGCGACGTTAACGTTGAACAATTGAAAAATCCAATTTTGACGCGCGTAAAAAGTGAAGTTGGCTGCAAAAGAAGTGTTGTTATTATTTTTTGTTTTTGTGGTATATACAAAAGTATTTCCAACAGTAATGACATTACAGCTACTTTAAGGTCAATTTCGCGATTTTATCTCTCTTAACTATTTTAATTTTGTGGTTTTTAGCAAATAAGATAAGTAAACAATACTGTTCGTTTCACAACGTTGGCGCTCGTATTTAAGTTACTCATTTCAGCGTAAAGACTAGACGCTAAATTACGTCGTGCCTAACGCCCGTATTTAGGGTGGACTGTAAGTTGGCAGCGATGGCGAATTCGTAAGTTTTCGCCGTAAGCCCGAATTTCAAACTACATATAAAAATAATTGTATACAGATCTTTTATATAAGTAGTTTGACAGTTAAACTACCGGCGAAAGTTAATGAATTCGCCATCGCTACCACCTTATAATTGATTCGCCTTGATTTCTCCATGCATCAGTGGCCGTATTCTGTAAGTCGCTTAAGCTTAATCTCCATTGCTAAAAATATCTAAAATTAATTTAGAAATTTTTAGCTACAAATGCAATTCTATAACGAGCATTGCTAAAATTAGTTATCTCTTAAAAATTAAATTCGCCGTATTTTTAGCGTTTGTTTTCATCGTTAAAATTATCTTATTTTGTATTCTCTAACAACTAAACAGCTGTTATTTGTCTCCTAAATGCTTAATTTTTAGCAATAAGTATTTTGTGCTGCTAAAAAGTAATTTAAATTTTGTTGAGAGTTTACCATGGTGGAAGTAAGCAAAATAATAAAAATTAACTGTTATAATATATTTCTTTTTCTCAATAGTTCAATGAAATGTTCATTTCTAGTAATAAAATTGTTTTGTTTTTACCTTTATGCTTTTTTTGTGTTTATTCATTGGCCTAAGCGTTTTAAAAAATAATAACAAAACTTTACATTTAGAACATTTTTTAGTTTATAAAAGTTCTAATTCTTCTTTTTTATAATATATTTATACTTTTAATTATAAGTAATTTACTTAACTACATAGGCTTTCAGCTCAGTAAAAGATATAATAAATATTTATTTAAAAAATTAGAAAAATATTGTTGAACCAGCAAATTTATTGCTTGGAAACCATTTCCGTCGACCCTTATTTGATTGTAACTTGAAAGTTACACGATCAAGTTTTGCTTCATGTTTTGTTTCAAGTTTAAATACATTCACACTTTTTTACCAATCACTCATACTTTTAAAATTTGAAACGAACTTGCTTTCAATTTTTCTTTCAAGTTGAGTGTTTCAATTTACGTTCAAGAAAACAGCTGATGATACAATTCCTTTGAACTATTTCTTGTTTTTATTTCTACAAATATTTTGCCGCCATAAGTTATTGTTTTGTCTTTTGACAATTTTAACTGTGCTCTGTGATTTTTATCATTTAATTTAAATATAAATTAATAAGTAAAAGAGTGAAATATGTTAAATTATTTCAAGTGCCTGTGGATTGAGAAGAATAAAATATCGTAGAGTTTTGTGATGTTTGATTTGTTGTTTTTACTTTTCAACATCTTTAAAAATGTATAAAAAGGGCTGAAAAAAGTCAGCCGTATACAACGGATGAAGAGAAGTTAAATAAAAGTTGTTTATTGTTGTTTTTGCTTGAACTTTGATTTTTGTCTTTATTTTATTGTTTATACAAAATCTTTAGTTCATTTAAAAGATTTTGTATAAAGAGCTAAGTAGGCGGTAGCGAAATGGCCGTCGAGACGTGCTTTCACCTCCAATAACCAATATCGGAAAAATAGCACAAAAATTTAAAGTTTAACTAATTTAATTTTTAATTATTAAATTATTTCAGGTGCCTGTGCATTAAGAAAAATCAAATATCATAGTGTTTTGTGATGTTTGATTTGTTGTTTTTACTTTTCAACATCTTTAGAAATGTATAAAAAAAGGTTAAAAAAAATCAGCCGTATACAGCGGATGAAGAGAAGTAAAATAAAAGTTGTTTATTGTTTTTTTTGCTTGAACTTTGATTTTTGATGATATCATAGTGTTTTGTGATGTTTGATTTGTTGTTTTTATTTTTCAACATTTTTAAAAATGTATAAAAAGGGCAGAAAAAAAGTCAGCTGTGTATTAATTTTTAATTATTAAATTATTTCAGGTGCTTGTGCATTAAGAAAAATAAAATATCATAGTGTTTTGTGATATTTGATTTGTTGTTTTTATTTTTTTAAACATCTTTAAAAATGTATAAAAAGGGCTGAAAAAAAGTCAGCCGTATACAGCAGATGAAGAGAAGTAAAATAAAAGTTGTTTATTGTTGTTTTTGCATGAACTTTGATTTTTGTCTTTATTTTATTGTTTATACAAAATCTTTAGTTCATTTAAAATAATTGTGAGAAGTTTCCTGAAGAGCTAAGTAGGCGGTAGCGAAATGGCCGTCGAGACGTGCTTTCACCTCCAATAACCAATATCGGAAAAATAGCACAAAAATTTAAAGTTTAACTAATTTAATTTTTAATTATTAAATTATTTCAGGTGCCTGTGCATTAAGAAAATTCAAATATCATAGTGTTTTGTGATGTTTGATTTGTTGTTTTTACTTTTCAACATCTTTAAAAATGTATAAAAAAAGGTTAAAAAAAATCAGCCGTATACAGCGGATGAAGAGAAGTAAAATAAAAGTTGTTTATTGTTGTTCTTGCTTGAACTTTGATTTTTGATGTTATCATAGTGTTTTGTGATGTTTGATTTGTTGTTTTTATTTTTCAACATTTTTAAAAATGTATAAAAAGGGCTGAAAAAAAGTCAGCTGTGTATTAATTTTTAATTATTAAATTATTTCAGGTGCCTGTGCATTAAGAAAAATAAAATATCATAGTGTTTTGGGTAAAAATATATAAAATCAACCAATGAGTTGACCGCACCGACTTCGAATTGGATGAAATTTGGTACGAAGGCAAAGTTAACCATAATAATAGCGTTTGCCAACTTTCAGTATCCTAGCTCTCGTACTTTCAGAATTATGGCCATTCCAAGTTGGCAAAAATCAATAAAAATGCACTCAGATGCCTTAACACAATTTTTAATATCTTGAAAGGTATTCATTGTACGTTAATAATGAAGAGCTCATTTTACAGACAAAAACATGCGACATTAAAAAAAAAAAAATTATTGAAATTTTTGATCAAGGATAATGTAAATAAAAAGGACTAAATTTCCAAAGGATATATCTCGAAAATCAATATTTTTAAAAATCTCAAGAAAATGCATGTTAATTCTTATTATGTTTTGTACAAGTCTGCCAAATTTCAATGTGGAGTCTTTATTACAACATGAGTTATTAAGAAAAAAGCAGGCGAAGGTTTATGTATTTCATGAAATGTACCAAAATACAAAAAGGTGACAAACTACAAAAAGAAAAATAAATCAAATGTAACGGAACTTTTTTGAATTTTCTTTGCTTAAACTCTTTTCCTCCATTGCTAAACCTTTAATCAAAAGTACAACATAATGTATTATCATTATTAAACAATTTATTGCAGCCTATTTATTATTTCTGAAGGATTTCAATTACAAAATCTGCATCTGCCGAGTAACGCTTGACTTATTTTTTTTTTTATCTACAGGTTCACTAGAATGTAGCTTTTGAGTTCCAGGAATAGTACGCAAATCTTTAAAACGAATTTGAAGGAACTGTGCTTCTTCTTCGTGGTCTTTTAGAGTTAAAAACTCAAAATTACAGCTCAAAAGATTTTGCAGGCACCATTCATATAATTGTTTTGGAGTAGTTATTTGACCTTGTAATGGACGCTGTAAGCTAGCTCGACGTGCGTCTCTCTTTACGGTACCTCCAAGACCGTCATTTGGGCCTTTTCCATGGCTTGTTGCAAAAAAATGCCACTCAGCATTACATCCAAAATCTTCCATATGATAACATAAATTAATAAAGTTCTTTTTATTTTTAAACTGGGCAGCACTACCGTCTGAAAAATACGTGATTTTCTTCGGGGTTGTTTTAAACTTTTTTCTCAAAAATACACTCAGGTGGCGATGGAACAGGTGAACAGCTACAGAATCGTGTACAAGACAATCAGATATTATTATGAAGTTTGTATGTTGTATTTTTCCATCTGATTTGAAATAAATAGCTATTGGGTATAAAGTTGCCTGGGAGTTGTTCCAGTGAATCCCTGGACTTCATTCAAAATACCAATTTTCTTCA
Source organism: Cistogaster globosa (assembly GCA_937654795.1). Lineage (NCBI taxonomy): Eukaryota > Metazoa > Arthropoda > Insecta > Diptera > Tachinidae > Cistogaster > Cistogaster globosa. The sequence continues at coordinate 40,986,264 of OW569407.1, forward strand.
AAATTTGATTTTCTTTCGCTCAGTAGTAGAGGTAGTAGAATTTCAAGCTTTTCTAATAGGCTTGGCTAATCATGGTCTCCAAATTATCCCTATCTATACTTACCCATTGTTAATATGTTATTTCATCAATATCATTTTTCTCTAGTAATTGATTTAGTTTTGCTTTTAAATTTTCAATTTCTGGACACTTGTTACATTTACGTAGGTGACATTTGGAAGAAGATGGAATGCATGTCATTTGTATCAAACAATCTTTGTAACATTCAAGCTGATAATTCGGAACACCAGCAGTTAATTTTTTTTAAATTTATAGCATCAACCATCAGCTTCACAGTTTGATGCTTTGTACAAACACACACGTTATGAGATCCACTCGCATTTGCTAGAATTATATTCCTCGGACGAAGTTGGCAAAACTTAGAAATACCTATTTTTATTACGTCATGTCGTTCCTTGAATAAGGCGTACATTTCTGTTAAGTTTCCAAGCAAAAGTCTTTTATTTTCCTCACTTTAGTACCATTTTCAAAAACAGACACGAAATCTTTCTGTCCGGGCATACACCTGCTGACGTAATTGGATTCATAAAAGGATGTTACTAAACTGCTTGTCACTGGCGAAATTGGACTTCCCAGTTTTGGGTTAGGCGTACTCATCACACCCTTTGTTTCAACCAAATGCTAAACTTTTCGCGCGATATAGTTTGTAACCAGGAATTCTTCCTCAATTTTATGTATTGTCGAGCTTTTTGGTAAAATTGATAGCAGTTGGATTTTTTCACTATTTTTTGTTAATGTTTTAAACTTTTCTTTTAATTGTTCTATTATTTCGGATTGTGGGCACATATGCAAAGTTGATTGTGCTGAACGGTGGAAAATTTTGTCTTTAATCGAATCAGTTATTTTCTGCATTTTGCATATCTGTACCGTTTTTGATGTAACTTCTTCTTTTTTATCGGAGATTGTTCCGGATACGGAAAGATAGGTTTAATTTTGAAATAGCAACTTCTTCCGTGCCTGACGCAATGTCATCGAAAGTATCTACATTTTCGTTCATGTCTGAACCTTCTTCCAAATTAGATTAATTAGATTTTTTCAAATGCGAAAATTTTATTCTACATGTCCCACAAATTTTATTTGAGATCTTAATGTTTTTATCCTTAGTATACTGTAGCATCTATTCTTGGACTTGTCTTAAACTTTTATTGCATCCAGTGTGACCGGATTTTTTAAAAGGATTACAGCAAAATGTTGAATTGAATGGCATATTTTTTATTTAAATACCGAACGAATTGTGCACGACTTTTTTGTATTCTTTCCATTTTATTTTTTCAAAACATAAACCTTCGCCCGCTTTTTTCTTAATAACTCATGTTGTAATAAAGAATCCACATTGAAATTTGGCAGACTTATACAAAACATAATAAGAATTAACATCTATTTTTTTGAGATTTTAAAAAATATTGATTTTCGAGATATATCCTTTGGAAATTTTAGTCCTTTTTTTATTTACATTATCCTTGATCGAAAATTAACGTAAATGAATACTTTTCGAGATATTAAAAATTGTGTTAAAGCATCTGAGTGCATTTTTATTGATTTTTGCCAATTCAGAATGGCCATAATTCTGAAAGTTGGAAGGTTATATGTCTGAGAGTTGGCAAACATTATTGTGCCGATCCATAAATCATGTGTACAAAATCTTATCATGATGAGGTCAGAAATGTTAATATTTTCGGTTGATTTCATATGCTTTAACCCTAGAGCTATAATGACTATATTTGCATTTGAAAACTGTATCCTTATTTCGTCTAATAAATGCCGAAACATTGCTTTACTGGGTTACGAGTTGCAATGTGTGATAAATTAAATCGTATTTCCTTTTCATTTTGAGGCTGTTTTAAAGGAGTGAATAGGTATTTAATTAGCTTATATCCTGATTCACCAAACATACGACCTCTGAATCATTAAATATATAATAGTCATGATTACTGCCCCTCCATTGTGATACTGTATCAAAAATTTTTAGTTTGGCATCGCAAACCAGATCTCTCAGTAATTTTTTTTATTTGAGTGCCATTAATAGCAATTACCTTAGGGAAGTTTCAAATTTCTTTTATACTCTGCAACAGATTTTGGCATTTTTATATTTTTTGGCGTGTTGTGTGCGAGCAACTTTTGCACGAATTCTGCTTACCGTAGGTTGCGTTGTGATCTTATGGCGTTATCAATAATAATGCAATTGGAATTCAACTTACTTTTCTACGTCCTCAACAACGCAACGCCACTAAAACTTGCAGTTCTTGAGATGTTCCCCAAAACTGCGTTCTGCAGATATATCCGTTTCCACCAGATTTGCTTATTGAAGCGGTATTTTTGTTTAATTGGTTGTCCAGAAGAGAAAATGGGTCATACCCCTCTGTATAAGTTTTCGGTTGACGGTAACTTGATAGTTGGGCAAAAGTCTGTAACAAAAGGTTCAAAAGTAAAATCATTTCCTTAAACTACCCAAATTCGGTTCTTTTGAGTTCTTCTGAATAAATTTAAAGCTTATTTAAGTAATTTTCATAAACCAAATCTTCAGGTCAAAAATTTTTTGCTTTATCAAACATACATACATATGTATGTATGTAACCAAAAAACAGTAAAACTCTGTGAAAAATTCATTTTAAACAAGGTTCGAAGCAATTTTAGTATTATTAAATTTTAAATAGCTTTGAAAAAGGAATCTTAAAATAAAAATGTTTTATAAATATAATTTTATAAAATTTTGCTTAAAATTAGTTTGATTTGTTTTTTTAATTTTAACGTATATGGCTGTTAATGTTTAATGTTTAATTTCAATTGCTTTTGTATTTATAATAATTAATTTTAACTAGTAATTAAGTTGTTATTTCATTATTGATTAAAATTAATTATCTACATAATATCAGCTTTATAGTGCAATATAACGATTTTAGTCTTGTGTATGGAGCAATTAAAATATACAAATAAATAAATTAAACCGATAAGCCACCCTTCTTATAGCAGATATTTATGCCGGTAAAACACTACAGGCATTTAGGATTCTAAAAATCATTTGTATCCCAAATTTCTCAATGTAGACTCCACCTCCAATTTTCGTCTCACTCGCTATCGTGTACATACAGTGCGTTCGAGACGGGAGAGAGTTGCCCTCTGTCAGGTCAAAGAGAAATCTCCTTGTAAAGAAGGGTTTTAGAGTGCAATACTCAACAAGATCCGGAATAACATCCGTAATCCGCAGTACGCTAGCATGTCCTCATGATATGTGGTTCCACGCGCCTATGACATTCAATCTAACCGCCATTCTCAGCGGCACCCTTTGGCAAAAAGATCCAAGGGCAGCCAACTGATCATGGCAAAAAGCGCCTTTGTAGGGGTTTATCTAATGGCCTCAGTAATTAAAACCGCCATACCGCGCAGAGCCTTCTACAAAATAGAGACGCTGACAATTGCTCTATAGAACAAGATTAGCTTGATGACCGCTTCGAGAAGCCAATTAAGTTTAGACTGATACATTCTGCAAATTGCCCTCCTGTATACATACATATCCATAATGCTGACAGCAAACCACAAGTTAAAACGTATGTGATTGAAGCCTTTACCTTCGGTATAAGCTGCGCACCTTGCATAGCTCATTTCATTACAATTAAAAATGCTGAAGAATCTAAACAATCGTTCCTCGAGCTTCTAAAGCTTTACATATACGAAAAAGTCGAAAGCGACGAAGAAGCAATGAAACTTAAACTTTAAGTAGTAATGATTCATATTATTACCGGTTTTAAAATGAGAAATTGCATAACGAATTCTGAACTTGCACAATATTAATTCAAAGCTATACAAACAATCCTTGGTATGTATTAGGAAGAAAACAATAATGTGTTTTAGTATAATCACAGATTCTCGGCTTCCATGACGTGGCTGCTTCCAAAAAGTTCTTTTGTTAGTTTTTAATCCATTACACCTTTCCCGCTGCATCATAGTACTTTGATTTTTATTATTTGGCGCTTAGGTACTAAAAGATGCGATTGACTAATCGACTGTATTTATTTAAAATGGCATTCGTGTCTATTAAAACTAAATAAAATACTATCAAAAGCCGTACCTTATTATTATTTCAAAAAATTCAAATTAACACCAAAGGTCCAATTACATATGTTTGTCGATGCTTTGCAAAATGCATAGGCTTCAAATTCAAGACTGTCGATGTATCTTTTATAGCAGCCAAATTCAAGGTTACCCCACTAAAACCGATATCTTTACCCCGGATAAAACTTCAAGCGGCATAATTAGGTACACGATAAGCTTTAAAAAGTCAACTTTATTGTACAGATTGTTTTTGTTGGTCGGTTTGCAAAATACTACTAAAATGACTTACCATAGAAGATATTTTTGATGCGAAGAGTTGTCGAAATTTTCGACCATTAGTAGCCGTCAAAATAAACTTTGCAGAGTAAGAAACCAAATTGGTTCAAACGATTTTTGTCTCAACAAACCTGCGTTTTAAAAACGTAACATCTAGATAATATTAATAAAGAAATTCGAAATCTCTTAATCACCATTTAAAATTTAATAAAATGGAAACAAGTTTACATAGTACTTTTACACTTTGTACTTTATATTGAAGACGTTAAATATACTATACGAAAAGAAACAACAACAAAGTTATGTTATATGAGGATCCAAACTTGTGGGAAATTTGAGACAAAAATAAATAAATAATAAAACAAATATATAACAAGACTATATTCGGCTTCTTATATACCCTTAACCATTTATGTAAATCTAGTTTAGCGAAGTAGCTGCAGTCAAAAAAACAAATAATTGTTAAATATGGTACAATTAGTACAGGAAATTTCAATTTTGCATTCAACAACATAATCCGATATGGACTTAATAGATGGTCTAATGTATCTTTGTTTTCGTCTTAGTAAAATGGCCTTTCTTTAGATAATCTAAGCACAAGAGCCTTAGTCTTCTTACACATAATAAAACAAACCTGATCGTCTGTATCGAAAACTTTGTATTTCAGATATAAGCAGGGTGAAAGAATTAGGTCATATAGATACAGAAGTTTAACCTCGGAGTAGGATTTCTACATACATATTTGCAGTATCTCTCTGGAGTTCTTTACCCCATAACTCTCAGCTAATAAGTAACGCATGAAAATTTAAGGAAAATATTCTTAATCTGTTTTCAGCATAACAATTTGACACATAAATTTAACATAATAACACAAAAATACTTTTTACATTTAAATAATTTAATATTAATTTGTTTTGTTTTTTTATTTTAATTTTTTGTTGTTAATCTTCTTCTTAATATTCGTTTAAAAGCCATATTAGGTAATAAAAGTTTTAAGTTTAAGATCCTGTTTTTAAGAAATTATATTTAGAGACAGTATTTTAACTAAAAATCGTTTTCTTTATTTTAAAGTTTGATACTGGCAATAACATAATTTTGTCTTGTCAATTAAATCCTAATGATGCAAAATAATGGCTATCAATTTATACAGTATTCAGATCTAAAATAACTCTTTGTTTGGTTTGAGGACAATTTTGTTGAAATATGATCAAAAAATGTGATGAATCCTGCCAACTTATGATTTTCTTGAATAATTTTACTATCAAAGCAAAAAATAAAAATAAATAAAAAATGGTGAAAAAGAATGTAATTTCGAAAGATACAAAGTATTTACATAAATATCGAAATTTCTTATTCCTTCATACTTTTTTCTTCACAATACTGAAGATTCAGTTTTGGTATCAAACTGATTGTGATAAAGTAAATATGTAATTTATTTAATTTTTTATAAAATTACTAGCAGTATCCATGACTTCGTCCGCGAATCATTATTTTCTTAAAATTAAAATTTAAAAAATGTGCTTTTAAGTTTTGTAATCAATGTAAAAATTTTCCATCTACAAAAATAAAATGTACTGGTTACTTATCTAATACCATTATACCGATAAAACTGGGTGACTTTGCATATGTATCTCTGTTTTCTCTACAATATGTTTTGGCTTTACGAAACAAAAAGTATTATATATTTGAGCCAAGTTTCTAAGGGACCTCCACACAAAATCCATATTGCAGTTTTTACGTGGTGCGAACATAGACAGACGGACAGAGACAAACAAAAATTCCAAAAATAGGTGCTTTGTTGCTGTTGTTGTAACAGCTCTGCTGCTGACAAGAGTTCTTTCCTGAGAAGATGTAAAACAAAAGCAAAAGAAAACTCAATTATGTGTACGTGTGTTGTCAGGTGGAGGTGGAGAAATTGCGCAACCTCAATCGTTCGTATCCATAGGTCCACAGGACGTAAATTAGTGCGCCTATTGGGACTATTAAATAAGTGGGCTTCAGAGACAGGCTGAGCAACTTTTACACCGTAGGTTGCGTTAGACCATAAAGGTCACCCACGTTATCCTGAAACTACATGTGATCTTATGGCATTATCAATAATAATGCAAATGGAATTCAATTTACTTTTCTACGTCCTCAACAATGCAACGCCACTTAAGCTTGCAGTTCTTGAGATGTTCCCCAAAACTGCGTTCTGCAGATGTATCCGTTTCCACCAGATTGGCTTATTGAAGCGGTATTTTTGTTTAATTGGTTATTCAGAAGAGATAATGGGTCATACCCCTCTGTATAAGTTTTCGGTTGACGGTAACTTGATAGTTGGGCAAAAGTGCCAGAAACTATTTGCTCACGGTATCAGTTAAGGATACTGCACCAACCGGCTCTTTATTGTGCCAGAACTGATCTTATTTTTCTGGGCAGAAGCCTCTCATATTCTGGATTCGTGGGTGGGGATTCATTTAGGACTTTATTACATCTGTAGCCATTTATGGTATCTAGGACCGCTTGTCGATGTAATATTTTTTTGGGTATATGCAATGGACGTCCGGTTTATTTCAGATGGAATAATATCCCGGATATCACTGCGATTATATCTTAAGCCCTGCCGGATGTATCGGGGCGGGGCATTCCGCAATATCACCTCGTGATTAGAGTGACTGGGCAGGTGAGAAGCCACTAGGAGTTGCTTGGTTAGTAGATGGTTATGTCTTGTGACCAGAAGTATCGTGGTCTCTACGTGAGATGATCTATATTTTTCATTTTAACACATCCCGTCGAGATTCTGAGTGCATTCTTTTGTGCAGTTTGTAAAACCCACCATTTAGTATCACTAAGGAATAAGGTACAAATCGGGGCAGCATAATAAAGGAGGGAGCAGCCAATTGCTTTGTATGTTGCCAGTATCGTCTCCTTAGTCATTCCCCAGGAGGTGCCAGCTTGTCCCGAGTTTTCACTTTGTGGAGGCTGTCGAAGACTAGGTCTTAAATTTTTGGGTTCTTTACCGAAGGGATACGGCGGCCTTCGACCTTGATACCTAATTCCATTCTTACTTCTTTAGTCCACGAAGTGAAAAAGATACCGATGGCTTTGAGGGTGATAGCTGAAGTCTATGTTCCTGAAAGAATTGTGAGATGGTGTCCAAGTACTGTGAGATTTTGGCACTTATGACGTCAATGTTAACACCAGATGAGTAGATTGTACACTCATCTGAGTACGACACCATCTTGACATCTTGGGGTGGTGTAGGAAGTTTTGCAAGATAAGTGTTAAAGAGTATAGGTGACAGTTCTCCTCCTTATGGCACATCCATTATTATATTGCGGAATTTAGACTTCTAGCCTCTGAACTCAACAAACGCTTGTCTACCACTTAAATAGTTGGCAATCTAGCGCTTGACGTTGTTGGAAAGCGTAGAGTTTGTGATGTCATTTATCAGCGCAGAGTAATCGACCGTCTCAACGGCCTTAGATAAGTCCGAGGCAGCAAAAACTGCTCGTTGACATGGTCTCTGCTGATTAAGGCAGATTAAGGCGGTAGCTATTATATTCAAGGCCGTTGTGGTGCTGTAGGATTCCCTGAAGCTATATTGGTGTGAGGCGGGTGAAAGATGTTCTTTTAAAGTTGGCAGTAGTAACGCTTCTAAAACCTCAGGTGATAAAAGAGAGATCGGGCTATAGGATTCTCCCATTGTAGCGGGTTTGTTTGGTTTTAGTATGGGAATTATCCAAATAATCTTCCAGATATCCGGAATCACCAATTGGAAAATCGAGATTTCTAGAAGGCGCGTCAGATATTCAAGCGATACTGGGCCAAGTTTTTTTAACATTAGCATTGAGATGCCATCAGGATCAGGAGCCTTTGAGGGTTTTGATTTGGAGATAATATTTTTAAAGAAATAGGCACAGAAACTCGTCTTAAATTCTTGGTTCTCCAGATAATGGCTCTTTTGTCCTCATTTTGCGAAATGGGGTGTGCGACCCATATTGATGTATCCCATATCGAAAACTATTTACATCAACATCAAAATTTTCCAAAAATATTAATTGTACAGAAATTACCCCGTTACTGTTTTATTATATGTTTAGATGAGTATATGGGAATACTGATTTAAATAGACTAATTATCTCCCAACTTCATTTAAACTAAACGATAAAAGAGTGATTCTTAACTTTTTTTTGTTACGGCACACTTCTAATGATTTGAAAATTAGGCGGCACAAAAAAAAAGTAGTCTTAATAATATTTACTTACAACCTATAACACACTGCGTAAAAACGTTTATGACAATAATTTTAAATGTGTGCAATTAAATAATGTGTAAAAATAACAGAAGGTTTATTAGGGGCTAACGCCACAGACATAACCAGACTCCTCAACACTGACGTTTAAAAAGTAACTTATCATATGCGATTAACCCCTAAATATGAGAAAGAAAATAAAGAGTGGCATCCTCAAAAATAATGCGAAAAAACAAGCAACTATATATACAATTCTTACCACAACAAATACACAAAAAACTAATGACAGCTACAAAATCATGGCTGATACACACAAAATAAAAAAAACACAAGTTGAAAAATTTTACATTTTCTTAATTTTTATTAAAAAAATACAAAAATACATTAAATAAAGCAATATATTTGAGTTATTAATACTTAATTATTCTTCGGCAAACTCGTAAGTATTGGCTGAAAATAATAGATAGGTAAAATTAGTTTCATAAATACATTTTCTTTTTTTTACAGGAACTTACCTCTAAATGGAAACAAAATCTTAGCACGGTGGGCGGACAAGTGGCAGAGCAGGACCCAAAATGGTAAGTTTTGCTGTAAATAAAAAGTGAATTAGTTTTTTATATACACAATATGCTTTTTACAGGAACTTACCTACAAATGGAAATAATTTATTTGCCCCGTGGACGGACAACTGGCAGAGCAGGACCCAAAATGGTAAGTTTTGCTGTAAATAAAAAGTGAATTAGTTTTTTATATACAAAATATATTTTTACAGGAACTTACCTCTAAATAGAAACAAAATGTTAGCACGGTGGACGGACAAGTGGCAGAGCAGGACCCAAAATGGTAAGTTTTGCTGTAAATAAAAAGTGAATTAGTTTTTTATATACAAAATGTATTTTTACAGGAACTTACCTCTAAATAGAAACAAAATGTTAACACGGTGGACGGACAAGTGGCAGAGCAGGACCCAAAATGGTAAGTTTTGCTGTAAATAAAAAGTGAATTAGTTTTTTATATACAAAATGTATTTTTACAGGAACTTACCTCTAAATAGAAACAAAATGTTAGCACGGTGGGCGGACAAGTGGCAGAGCAGGACCCAAAATGGTAAGTTTTGCTGAAAATAAAAAGTAAATTAGTTTTTATTTATACAGGCACTTACATAAAAAACAAAAGCCCTTTTCAGGGCTCTAAATAAACTTAAAAGAGATAAACTAAAATTTTTAAAGGCCTATGAAATGGTTAAAAACACAAATAGAACTTTCAAAAGCCCTTTTGAGGGCTAAAATATAATTTACAAAAGGAGATAAAGGTTGTTCTTGGTGTCGTTGGGTTGTCATCTTTTTCATTGTTTGATGGAAAATTGGCAGTGTCTAACCAAGAAGTGTGAGTGAACTGTAAGTAGAAAATAATTTATTACATGGTGATAAGCTTGCTGTATAGGAAAGTAAATAATTAGATTTTTTAACGATTTATTTTCTTGCAGCCACTTACCTACTAATTGTAATGAATTGTTCGACAGTATTGGAATCCGAATGATAAGTGTTCGTTTCATCTTTGAAGGATATTAAAGTTATTTTCAAAGCTATTTCCAGGACAACAAAATGAATTTTGGTGCACGAAATAGCTGATTGTTTTTCGACCTTATCTGGTCTAGATCCATCATGTTTTGCTATAAACAGCATCACCTCTTGTAGGCTGTGGCTCTTCACCACGCATGATGGTCTTGAGTAAGGAGAAGCTAAAAGTGCATAAGCATGTATTCGTTGCACTTACTCCTGGATTGTAAAAAAGTTTTCACTTTTTAAAAATCCTCGATGCTGTCCCACCAAACACTATGTCAAAACCTTAGAAAGAAAATCTCAAACAATTTATTACATTTTTAACTGAAAATTATGACGTGTTAATGTTTAGACAAGAGTTTTAATATCACATCCTGTTGAACTTGATATCAAACGTACATGTTTGATGGGACACTAAAAAATTACAATTCAAATTAAATTCATTCAATATATGTATGTTAAAAACTTAATGTATGTACATAAGAGTTCTTAATAAAAAAAAACAAAAAACAGTTTTTTAAACATTAAAACTGCAACACAAAATCTTAAAAATTCAACATAAACATAACATTAACAACTGTAAATAAATAAATAATACAATTGTAAATGTGTATAATGTAGGGTAAAGTATTGTGTGTTGTGGAGTGTTGAAGTCTTATATACATACAATTTGTTTGAAATGTGATGTTTTGTAATGTGTTATGAAAGTTAGGAGTGAGGTGCAAAGTTCATTTAAGTGCAAGGTAAGTATTATGAAACATGAAATTATAAAAAATTAAAATTAAAATTATGAAATTAAATAAATATAATGAAACATAAATACATTCTATGTAAATATAATGAAAAATGAAAATTAGAGAAATGAAAATTATTAAAATTAAGTAAATTAATTAGTAAATGCGTTTTTTATATTAATACTTAATAAATTAATAACCAAATTAATGAAAATACTGAACTAAATCGCTTTATGTTTGCAGTTATGTCTACATTTGTATATTTAAATTAGTTAAAATTTACTTATGTGATACGCATAAAAACTTTTGCTTAAAATTGGGTTGTTTAAGCTTTGCATTAAAAAATCTGAGGGTAAAATAAATTCTTATTCTAATGTAAAGGTTTAAAATAGTGTCCTGCGTTATATTATCACAGCACTTGTATGGTTCGACCTTAGAAAGTTCTTCGAAAATAATTTTAAGTATGCCATTTCGATGGCAATTTCGGTTAAATAAGTCATAAAATTTACTTTCTAAAATTGTAAAATAGTCAATAAAGCCTTGTGGAGGTTTAACTAAATGACATTTGTCGAATTGTTTGTGATAAGTAAAAAAATAGTCGTTTAAAATTTGTTCGTTCTCAAAAGTTGGTAAAGGATTACTACATAAATGTGCTCGATGAAGTTTATGATAAAAGTAACCACATATATAAATAAAAGCATTTTTCTCTAGTACTAGTGCTTCCTCCTTATCAACATTTTTATCATGTACATCTGTCTCTTTAATTGAAGGGCAAGGATTTGGCAAAGAATGAAAGGCATCCCACTGTGTATTATTAGAATCGAAGCTATAAGCGAGGTCCACAATAGAAAAGTCTAAAATCTGATCATCTGAGGAAATATCTTCACAATTTCCATTAACCACTACGTTTATATAGTAAAGGCCCCAACGCTTTTGAAAGGTACTTTGGAAATTTCTAGCTGTTATGCGTGTTGAATTACCAGATCCTTTTCTCATTTGTCCAAAAAAATGTTCTAAATGGTCCTGTGTTAGTCTACGTGTCTTAAGTCCCTGAAAACCTTCTTGATTAAGATAAGACCATAGACTTTTTAAGGCCGAAATATTATTTATCCAACCTTTAATGAACTTAAAATTGTTTGTTATGTCAGCTCCCTTTTCATCTATTATTTTAAAAGTTCTAAGTTGCTTTGAGGCCTTTCTAAGAAATTCTAACTGTTCTGCGGAGCTTTTAAAAACGGAGCTTTCTGCGCGACTGTTAAAAATATCAAAGAGATTATAAAAAATTCTAGAAAATCTGCAGTATTCGAAAAACTTTCTGTCTTTAAAGAATTTAATTTTCCAGAAGCATGCAATGTGCGCATGCCTGTGGCTACTGTTCGACTTAATACCTAGGTAGCCAATGATACACTCATTCGCTGAAAATTATTTGGATAAATATGCTCCGTTGTAAGCTTTGGAGCACATTTGAATGAATTGCTATCAACATTAAAGAAATTAATAACATCTTTCCAGGATACAGTTTTATTATTAAAGGACATTTTATAGTCTAAGTTCAATAGACAATTTCTTGCACTTTTTAATAAATGTGGGGGATCGTGCATAAAATAAATTTTTTGATTATTCACTTCAAAATATGGCCTTTCTTCAGTGACTTTTACAACTTTCGAAAAATTTACGAAATTTCTACCTTGATCGCAAACGAAATGGCAAGGTTTTAAACCTATTTCTTGCAATTTGGAGATCGCCTCAAAGACATATTTTTTCATTACATTTCCTTTACAGCTACCTTTAACAAAAAAATAAGACACTGCTTGCGACCAACTATTGCCACCTATACCACTTGCCATTATAACTACAGCGCTAGTTGCAGTATTTCTGGAACGGTTTTCATCTCCGAAATCTTGCAGGCCTATTATTTTGTCTTTAAACCTATCGTACTCAAGAAAACTTTTCAAAGACATTTCGTCACAAGATACACTAACATACTTTTCTTTATTCGTAAAATCACGCGCACGTACTTTAAGTGCTTCAAAGGATCCGTTCAAATTACCCGGACTTTTTGGCCAATCCTTTACAAAACGCTGCAAAGTCTTTACGTCAGGCCAATCTAATAGTACTTTTAAGTAACGATAAACTAAAGGAGATAGAAAATATACCGCTAAGGCAATTAGTTTTAACCCAATTACATAACGGCGTTTTTTAGCTTCACGTGAGTGATTTGTTAAACTATTTTCAAGACATATTGACATTGAATTGGATAATTTTGTAGTCATGTCATTCTTTTTCTTCAATTCAAATTCCAATTTTTCAGCTTTATCTTTATATTTATCTAATTGCTTGGATAACTTATCATTGTCTGCTTTTAACTTAGAATTTAAACGTCTTTCTGTTAAATAACGTGTCCGATATCGGTCGAGCGCAGTTTGTAGAGTCTTCGTTTTCGATAGAGAGTCCGTTTCATTTACAATTTCTAGGTCCTCTACGTCCATTTTTTCGTTTTCATTATCAAAAGTTACACAATCTACTTCTATAACGTCGCTACCTCTAGAATTATTTTTTTCTACGTTTTTGATTCCTATATTACGTGGACATTTCAAACTATTTTCCCCCTCTAAATTGTTCAAAATTGGAATTTGAGAAGAATTTTTTGATTGAATTTTATGTCTAACATTGACTACAATTGCGTTTAATTCAGTATTTTCATTTTTCGGTTTAGCAAATTTTGAAATTTTGTCGCCAAAGATATATTCCTCCGAAAAATGCCGACTGCATGCATATAAACGCTTCGTATTTGACTTGACACCTAAAATGCGAAGCCATTCGGCGCGAATTAAATAATGTTATTTGTTATGAAGGCGGCTATTAGTTACGGCAGTAACTTTAAGGTTAGGAAGAATTATAATAAAACACCAATTTTATTATTCGAATGCTTTATTTTCTTTTAAAGCATATACATAGATGAAAGTTTACATAGAGTTTTATTATCTAAACAAAGATACGTTAATAAGTCATTTATAAAAGTTTGAAGTTACTTTTACTTACACAATTCTTTCTTACTTGCAGCCTTCGGTTATTACGAACATTCAAAGAAAATTAAATGGTGGTTAAACCCAAATCGTTTTTTTCTAATTGTCTCGTAGGGTTGCCATTAGTTCTTAAAATAATACTAATAATAAATTACATAAAACACTGAACAGTGTTGACAATCGAAACTTCTTCTTTAAAATACAAAAGGCGTTAAACGCATTTTAAATGAATGGTTTTTAAAGTAAATAAAAAATAGAAAGTGTTAAAATTAAATGTAATAAAACGAATTTATTTCGTTACATTCCACCGCCCGTGAATCGATCCGGGAGATTCACTACATCGAGAACCGCTAATTTAGATGCTGGGCGCCTGAACTTGCCGACTGCAGTCCTAACAACCGCCGAACGAACTTGGCCATCTCTTGCAGTAAAAATCTCTTCCACCACACCACGTTTCCACTTTCCTCTTTCTTCAGCCTCATCACATATAACCACAATATCGCCCTCCTGCAAAGGTTTCACGGGCTCATACCATTTCGTGCGCCTTGTCAAATTTGGAAGATATTCCAGAACCCAACTTCTCCAGAACGCTTGTTTTAGTTGCTGTAGAACCTGCCATTGTTTGCGGAGACAGACCTTCTCATTTACTGCCGGAGTTTGAACTATATTTGGCGAGCCCAGCAAGAAATGGTTCGGTGTGAGTGGCTCACTATCAGCACTGTCAATAGGCAAGTGTGTCAAGGGACGGGAATTTACTAAATTCTCCGCTTCGATGAGGAGACTGTTTAATGTATCTACCTGCGGCGATTTTTCTTTTAAAGTAAATGCCAATACGTTTTTTTTTGGAGCGAACCATCCTTTCCCAGGCGCCACCTGCAGAAGGGTCAGCTTGGGTATTAAACACCCATTCAATACCTCTTCGCGTGCATTCTTCGGTCATCTGTGTTTCAATTCGTATGAAATTCTCCTTGCTGGCTCCCACAAAATTTGTGCCTCTATCGCTTCTTATTCTGACTGGAGTGCCTCTTCTGTTTATAAAGTTTTTAATACACAAAATCACAGCATCTGTTGACAAGTCTCTGGCAAGCTCGAGGTGTATTGCCCTGGTTGTCATACATGTAAAGAGTGCAACCCATCTCTTTTCACCCCTCCGGCCAATAAGCACTGTATACGGCCCCAAATAATCAATACCTGTGTATGTAAGCGGTCTCACAAAAGGAGTTACACGATCAGCGGGAAGTTGTCCCATCAATGGTGTTTTAGGAACGGCGATTCTATTTTTGCAAACCTGGCAATTTTTCTTGGCGCTTCTCACTAGCTGTCTTAAACTGGGAATCCAAAATTTTGTCCTGATTGCAGCACATATGGCTTCCTGATTTTGATGAATAAATTTTTCATGAAAATGTTTCACTATAAGTTTAGTTATAGTGTGATCTTTCGGCAGAATAATTGGTTCTCTGGTATATCCATCAACGCACGTAGCCTTACTTATTCGCCCCGAAATTCGTATTAGTCCGTCATTCTTTAAACATGGGCTTAAATTATAAATATTACTACCTTTAGGCACCGCTTGGCCGGATTCTAAGAGCTTATACTCTTTTCCAAAACTTTCCCTTTGAGCTATTTTGCACCAATACGTCTCAGCCTGGTTAATCTCATGAACAGTAAGATATGGTCCAAATTTCAGACTAGATTTGTTTCTGTGTGCACCTAAACATTTAAATTTTTTTACAGCACGAGAAAGCCAACATTTAACTCGTAAAAGTTTGTAGTATTTGGAATAATTTTCGTAAGGTATAACAGGCTGAACTGGTGTTATAACGCAAAGAAACTTCGATCGTACTTCGGATTCGTATAAACGTTTATCGGCTTCACCACTTTGCTTGGGCCAATTTTCTTCAGTCGTCAAAAATGAAGGTCCATTTAACCAACGCGAATCTTTTATATTGCCTGAAAAATATAGCGGCCGAGTCGCATCATCAGCAGGGTTTTGCGATCCTGGAACCCATCTCCATTGTTTTGCATCTGAGTGTTCCAAAATTTCAGCGACCCGGTGTGCTACAAACTGTTTGTAAATACGGCTGTCCGACTGAATCCATTTCACAACTGTCTTGGAGTCCGACCAAAATATTATTCTTTTTAGCTCCACTGTATGGCTTAAGACAATGGCCTCTTTTAATCTTACTCCTAGCACTGCGGCTTGAAGCTCCAATCTGGGTATCGAAAGAGGTTTTATCGGGGCACACTTGGCTTTCCCAGCTATAAATTTTATTTCATTACCCTCTTTTGAAAGTATTCGCCAATACCCAGCCGCGGCGAAAGCCATCTCGCTAGCGTCTACGAATATGTGCAGCTCTACGATAGTAGTCCGATCTGTAAACGTTTTTTCATAGCACCTTGGGATCTGTATACTTCGTGCATTTTGAAGCTCTTTAAACCAGTCGCGCCACTTAAAATATATTTTTTCGGGAATGGTTTGGTTCCAGTCGGTATTAGTTATCCAAAGTTCCTGCAGAATAATCTTAGACCTGATTACAATATTCGCCAAAAATCCAAAAGGATCAAAAATTGACATTACTAGGCTAAGAACTTCGCTTTTTGTAGCTCTTCGACTGCCGTTTATAACTGCTTCTGGAACTCTAGAAAATTTCAAAATAAAGTTAAATAAATCGTCTTTTGGCATCCAATAAAGACCTAAAACCTTTTCGGTCTGTGATTCAGTAATACTCATATTTTTAAGATCTTTATTTTCGTGATCCGAACATTTAAGTGCTTGAGAAATTTCTTTTGAATTTGAAATAAACCCCCGTAATTCGAACCCAGCGTTTCTATGAATGTTTATTACATTCTTTGTTACTGTAATAGCTTCGGCAACTGTATCGAAACTATCGACATAATCATCTACGTAATGACAATCCACTATTGCTTTGTAAGCTCTGGCATCTTTTTCTTCAAAAATTTTGGCGTTTAAGTTTTTAACGTATTGAGCAGAGCAGGGCGAGGATGCAGACCCAAATATCATCGCTTGCATTACATATATTTCGGGTGTATTATCGCCTGAACTTGAGCGCCATAGGAATCGCTGCGCGGTTTGATCGTTTTCATTTATTCGTACACGGTGGAACATTTCACGAATATCTCCGCAAATAGCTATTTTTCGTTGACGGAAACCAAATAAGATTGCCAGAAGTGGCTTTGGCTGATACTTCGCTGGACCTTTTAGTAAACGCGAGTTAAACGATTCTCCATCAACGGTTGCAGCTGCATCAAAGACCAAACGTTTTTTACTTCCTTTATTGACATTAGAAATTACAAAATGTGGAAGATACCACGTGCGGTCTGTTTCGATATTTGCTTCTTGGGCCGATAGCTTCCTGGCGTATCCCTTTTCAACATAATCCTCAATCTTATTTTTATACCATTTTTCCAGCTCTGGGTCCTTTTTCATTTTATGTTCTGCACTCTGCAAACGTTTATAGGCCAATGGATACGTTTTCTTAAATTCATACTTATCCTTTTTCCAAAGAAGCCCAGTTTCGTATTGTTGTCCAATTTTTACGGTGGTGTCATTTAAAATTTTTTCAGCTCTCAAATCCTCTTCAGACACAATAGGGCTAACTGCCTTAAGGCCAAAATCTTCAATTAAAAAATAGTCGGATATTTGTTGCTTGATCTCATCAAGGGTACTTCTTTCAATTAAAAACACATTGGGCTTTGGGCTTTCTTCATTCGAGCCAAATAATATATTTCCGAGGGCTGTCTTATGAACGGAAAAACAGTCATCTAAATTCAAGACTTGGTGTGGGCGAACCAATCTCACATGAGGCAAACCAATAAGCAACTTGGGCGTTACTTCACAATATTCATTAATATTTACATTTTTTAAAATCGGAAATCTTTCCTTAAAAAATTTTAAATCTAAGCTTTGTACCGGCAATTTTAAATGTTCTGTAGTTCTGACGTTTTTCATATGAAAGCTACAATTTTTGTCGTTCGTGATTTCCATTTCTATATTCATTGACATCTCATTTGAATTTTTACCTCCTATCCATCCCAGCGATAAACTATTTCTTGGCCCCTTTAACCCTATTTTATTGGCAACTTCTTCTTCTAATAATGAAACCTTTGACCCATCATCTATAAAAGCCACAATGTCAATACTTCCCTTTGGTCCTCTTAAACGTACTGGCAAATATTTAAATAAAGTTCTTTTGCCAATACAATTATCAACAATTGTTGTAACAGACGCACTTTCGTTTCTATTTTGTAAAACTAAATTTTTTGTACCTTCACTATCATCACACACAAAAGTGCCGTCACTGACTGCATTGGTTTGTTTACTTTTTTTATTTTCGTGAAGAAGACGATTATGAAATCTTGAACAACTAGAAATTCCACAAAGGCGGCGTTTATTACATTGAGAAGAGTTGTGACCAGTGGCTAGACAACAAAAACATAAACGGTTGTCCTTCACCAATTTCCATCTTTGGTCAGTTGAGCTGTTTCTAAATTTTGTACATTGGGTAAGAAAATGGTTGCTGTTGCACATATAGCATTTTGTTTGCTTGCGATCATCAATTGTTATAGCAAACGTAGGCTTATATTTTACTCCCTTAGTTTTTGTAGAATCCTCATGGTTGTCATCATTTTCGGTTGCAAGTGATATGTACATGGCGACGTTTTGCAGCCACTCACTAAATTGGCGTACTGTTGGATATTGCCTCAGATTGGTTAGTGAATATTTAATCCATTCCTCACGCTTTGTAAGAGGTAACTTATTTACTAGCTCATCGATAAGGGTCGGATTAGATAAATGTACTGTTGCTCCTGCATTTTCTAAAAACACGGTGAGGTTTGCGACCATAGTGGCAAAATTAACAATTTCAGCAAGTTTCCTTCCTGAAATGGCAGGAAATGTTTTTATTTTGGCAATCTGACTACGAATTATAATGTGCGGGCGGCCGTAATGAAGCTCTAAAGTGCTCATAACTTGGTCAACACTTTCTGGATGTATCAGGTAAGCTTCTACTTTGGCCTTTGCATGCCCTTTTAAGGCTTTTTGTAGACGGAACAAATTTTCTAATTTTGTGTATTTGTAGTGTTGGGTTGTCTCTCTATACGAAACTGCAAACATTGGCCACTGTTCAGGCGCTCCGTTGAACTCAGGCAGATCGTACAATTTGCGGAAAGGTTGTTGCGGTTCATCTATACATCTAAAATTATTACTTGGTTGTGGTGGCGCTTGAGCTGTTGTGGTGCAATTAGGTTGTGTCTGTGTATTTTAGGACTGAATAAAAGTTCTTAATTGGGACTGAGTATATTGAGGCTGATTATACGGCATATTTGTGGTTTGTGTTAACTGTGGCATGTAATTTATATCAAAATAATTACTTGGCATACTTATCTGTGGTAATGGTGGTTTTAATGTGGTTAGAGGCGTTGTGAATGGTAGTGCGGTTAAGGGTGGGGTGGTTGTCTGTGGTGTAAATGGCGGCAAATTACTTCTTTCTTTATTTTGTGGCGGTGTGGCATAATTTTTGATCAGCATTTCAACGGACATTTTTAATGTTTTTATGTCTTCTTTTAATTCTGCAACGTCATCATGTTGCACAACTGTTTTTTCATGGTCACTTTCACTTTGTGACTGGTCGGCTTTGTCATCGTCAAACGTTTTGTTTGCGTCTTCCTCTTGCGTTGACATTTTTCTCAGTCTTTCGCTTCGGCGCGGCATCAAAATGGTTTATAAATTAGACTTTCGAAAATAGGCATACAATATGATAATTGTATAATAAAAATTTGTTATGAAGGCGGCTATTAGTTACGGCAGTAACTTTAAGGTTAGGAAGAATTATAATAAAACACCAATTTTATTATTCGAATGCTTTATTTTCTTTTAAAGCATATACATAGATGAAAGTTTACATAGAGTTTTATTATCTAAACAAAGATACGTTAATAAGTCATTTATAAAAGTTTGAAGTTACTTTTACTTACACAATTCTTTCTTACTTGCAGCCTTCGGTTATTACGAACATTCAAAGAAAATTAAATGGCGGTTAAACCCAAATCGTTTTTTTCTAATTGTCTCGTAGGGTTGCCATTAGTTCTTAAAATAATACTAATAATAAATTACATAAAACACTGAACAGTGTTGACAATCGAAACTTCTTCTTTAAAATATAAAAGGCGTTAAACGCATTTTAAATGAATGGTTTTTAAAGTAAATAAAAAATAGAAAGTGTTAAAATTAAATGTAATAAAACGAATTTATTTCGTTACATTATTTGTTAAAAGAAAGTTATTTTAATTTGTTTTGTTAGTGAAAAGAAAATAGTTAAATCCCCTTCACCCGATCACTAAACATTTACAGAAAAAACGCATAAGTATTTAATATAAAAAAGTGTTAAAAAATGTTGTAATATGAACATTATTAAAAAGCAAAAGTTAATAAACTTATGTTTAGTTACAATAAAAATGAGTAACTGCTTTCCATCCCATATAATTAATGATACATTTTTATAATAATAATCAGAAAAATTTTAAATTAAAATGTTCAAAATAAACCTTTATTTCCTAAAAAAAATAAGAATTTAGAATAAATAAAGTTTTAGCCGGAATAACCAATAAGAAAAAAAACAAATCTAGTTTAGCGAATTTACTCCAATTAAGAAAAAAGTATCTAATGTTGTCGAGAATTGAAAAATAAGAAAAGAGAATAGTAAAAAATTGTACAAAGGCCACTATTTTTCGACTTTTGTATCTCTGAAACTTAACATTATCAAGCCATTATGGGTGTCAGTTAAAAGCTATTGAAGTTATCTTACAGGACTTGCTAAATTCTTTCCATTAAGAGTATTTTTGTTTATAGAAGAAAATCAAAAAATGTCTATTATCAATGAGATTTTAAAAAAGAACTTATCAACTCCTGTAAGATAACTTCAATAGCACTTAAATGACACCTTTGATGGCTTGATATGTTCAAAAATGTAGTGCATATTCACAATTTTATACGAAAAGTTCTAAGACACACAGCTCACAGTGGCAACCGACAATTTTTACTGCACCTTTTTTTCTTATTTTTCAATCCTCTATAACCCTGGATACTTTGTGATTAGAACCGGTTCGCTTAACTAGACTTATGCTCCAAAATTTACGAAAATAATAACAAAACCAATTTTATTTTTAAAAAACAAAATAACTCCTTTTGAAATTTATTTAAATACAAAGCAGAAGTGCACACAGTAATCATACCTGAAACAATAAAAAGTTGTTAACACCCTTGCATCTGGCTTCTGTTACAAAACATCACTGAAGATTCGCTTGAAATTATCCACAATTTCTGATGAAGACTCGACAACACCTTTTGCCTATAACACCACTTTGCTTTCTTCTCCAAATTCCACTTTCACTACAATACATTTTGCCTTTTATACCACTTTGCTTTCGACTTTAACTTTCACTTTCCTTTTGAATTCCTTACGATCTGTATTAGAGAGTCCACAACACATTTTGTATTTTATATAATTTTTTAGTTATTGTAAAATTTTTACTTTTTTATCTTAATGTTTAAAATTTCACAGAAGTATAATTTCATTTTACTTTTTTATTTTTCACACTTTAAGACACACAACACACAACGATTAACACGTATCCATATGCCATTTGGATAAAAGTATACATGCATAGGCATTTTTAATTCTTAAGAGAACGTTCCATATTTTGGACGAAATACATGTCATATAATGTTCATATATTTCTACTTCACAAAACACTTCACCCGTTTAAAATAATGAACACAACACAATTTATTCACCAATTGGAGTTCCAGACGGAAATACAATCCTACGTTTTAATGGTCACATAAAATTTTAAATTTTCCTAAACTGCACACAAAATAACACAATTGAAATAAACTTACCTTGTCGGATCCTTCGGGAACCGATGAATTCTCTGCAGCCCAGGACATCCCATAATGCACTTGCGACTCCTAAAAATAAAAAATATTTTACAAAACTGCCTAAATTTTGTAATGAATAAATACTTACATTTTTTAGCTTTGCGTTGTTATACTTCCTTCCACTTTCTGATAATGTAGTACACACATGACTTTTGTGAGCTTTTGACATTAAAATTGGCGGAAAAAATGGAAAGTTGCGCCAGAAATTGCAAATTTTCCTATTTTTTGCGCCAATTCGTATTAAATTGTTTTACAAAATGTAAACAAAATAAAATGTCATTAACTCCTTAACAGAAAAGAGACGGCACCATACAAAATTTTTCTGTCTTTTAAAAACGAAGGGGTTAACTTAGTGATGCCACCTATGCTTCCGTGTCTAATCTAGTCATGATCTATGGGCGATGAAACAGGTGAACAGCTACCGAATCGTATACAAGACAATCAGATATTATTATGAAGTTTGTATGTTGTGTTTTTCCATCTGATTTGAAATAAATAGCAATTGGGTATAAAGTTGCCTGGGAGTTGTTCCAGTGAAATCCCTGGATTTCATCCTGAGTAGTAAAAGAAGTATTTTCTGAAGAAATGCAAACTGCTATATACTCATTTTCTTCCAAATTTGATTTTCTTTCGCTCAGTAGTAGAGGTAGTAGAATTTCAAGCTTTTCACATAGGGAATCCACAAAAACGTCAGCTTGGCTAATCATGGTCTCCAAATTATCCCTATCTACACTTACCCATTGTTTATACGTTATTTCATCAATATCATATTGCTCTAGTAATTGATTTAATTTTGCTTTTAAATTTTTAATTCCTGGACACTTGTTACATTTACGTAGGTAACACTTTGAAGAAGATGGAATGCATGTCATTTGTATCAAACAATCTTTGTAACATTCAAGCTGATAATTCGGAATACCAGCAGTTAATTTTTTTTAAATTTATAGCATCAACCATCAGCTTCACATTTTGATGCTTTGTACAAACACACTCGTTATGAGATCCACACGCATTTGCTAGAATTATATTCCTCGGACGAAGTTGGCAAAACTTGGAAATACCTATTTTTATTACATCATGTCGTTCCTTGAATAAGGCGTACATTTCTCTTAAGTTTCCAAGCAAAAGTCTTTTATTTTCCTAACTTTAGTACCATTTTCAAACACAGACACGAAATCTTTCTGTCCGGGCATACACCTGCTGACGTCATCGGATTCATAAAAGGATGTTACTAAACTGCTTGTCACTGGCGAAATTGGACTCCCCAGTTTTGGGTTAGACGTACTCATCACACCCTTTGTTTCAACCAAATGCTTAACTTTTCGCGCGATATAGTTTGTAACCAGGAATTCTTCCTCAATTTTATGTATTGTCCAGCTTTTTGGTAAAATAGATAGCAGTTGGATTTTTTCACTATTTTTTGTTAATGTTTTAAACTTTTCTTTTAATTGTTCTATTATTTCGGATTGTGGGCACATATGCAAAATTGATTGTGCTGAACGGTGGAAAATTTTGTCTTTATTCGAATCAGTTATTTTCCAGCATTTTGCATCTCTGTACCGTTTTTGATGTAACTTCTTCTTCTATCGGAGATTGTTCCAGATACGGTAAAGATTGGTTTAATTTAGAAATAGCAACTTCTTCCGTGCCTGACGCAATGTCATCGAAAGTATCTACATTTTCGTTCATGTCTGAACCTTCTTCCAAATTAGATTTATTAGATTTTTTCAGATGCGAAAATTTTATTCTACATGTCCCACAAATTTTATTTGAAATCTTAATGTTTTTATGCTTAGTATACTGTAGCATCTATTCTTGGACTTGTCTTAAACTTTTATTGCATCCAGTGTGACCGGATTTTTTAAAAGGATTACAGCAAAATGTTGAATTGAATGGCATATTTTTTATTTAAATACCGAATGAATTGTGCACGACTTTTTTGTATTCTTTCCAAACTTTGTTGTAATAAAGAATCCACATTGAAATTTAGCAGACTTATACAAAACATAATAAGAATTAACATGTATTTTTATGAGATTTTAAGAAATATTGATTTTCGAGATATATCCTTTGAAAATTTTAGTCCTTTTTTATTTACATTATCCTTGATCGAAAATTGAAAAAAAATTTTTTTTGAATGGCGCATGTTTTTGTCTGTAAAATGAGCCCTTCATAAATAACGTAAATGAATACTTTTCGAGATATTAAAAATTGTGTTAAAGCATCTGAGTGCATTTTTATTGATTTTTGCCAATTTAGAATGGCCATAATTCTGAAAGTTGGAAGGCTATATGTCTGAAAGTTGGCAAATATTATTGTTACGATCCATAAATCATGTGTACAAAATCTTATCAAATTTGGAGGTGATGAGGTCAGAAATGTTAATATTTTCGGTTGATTTCATATGTTTTAACCCTAGAGCTATAATGACTATATTTGCATTTGAAAACTGTATCGTTATTTCGTCTAATAAATGCCGAAACATCGCTTTACTGGGTTACGAGTTGCAATGTGTGATAAAAAAAATTATATCTTATTTCTTTTTTATTTTGAGGCTGTTGTAAAGGAGTGAATAAGTATTTCATTAGCTTATACTCTGATTCACCAAGCAAACGGCCTCTGAATTTACCATTCTCGAATTGCTCTTTAAGCCTTGACTCATTAAATATACAACAGTCATGAGTACTGCCCCTTTATCGCGCTACTATATCCAAAATTTTTAGTTTGGCATCGCAAGCCAGATCTCAGTTTTTTTTATATGAGTGTCATCAATAGCAACAATTACTCCAGTGAAGTTTCAAATTTCTTTTATACTCTGCATTTTCAATCTCTTCTTTAACAGATTTTGGCATTTTTATATTTTTTTGGCGTGTTGTGCGCGAGAAGCTTTTGCACAAATTCTGCTTACCGTAGGTTGCCTTAGACCATGATGGTCACCCACGTCATCCTGAAACTATATGTGATCTTATGGCGTTATCAATAATAATGCAAATGGGATTCAATTTACTTTTCTACGTCCTCAACAACGCAACACCACTAAAGCTTGCATTTCTTGGGATGTTTCCTAGAACTGCTGTCTTTACTGAAGCTGGTTGTTTACTGAAGCGGTATTTTCGTTTAGTTGGTTGTCCGGAAGAGAAAATGGGTCATACCTCTCCGTATAAGTTTTCAGTTGACGGTAACTTGATAGTTGGGAAACGGTCTGTAACAAAAGGGTCAAAAGTAAAATCATTTCCTTAAACCTAAATTCGGTCCTTTTGAATTCTTCTGAATAAATTTATCGCTTCCATTATTAAGGTTATTTTCAAAAACCAAATCATAAAGTCAAAAATTTTTTGCTTTATCAAACATACATACAAACATATGTAACAAAATGTGAAAAAACAGTAAAACTCTATGAAAAATTCATTTTATACAAGGGTCGAAGAAATTTTAGTAATAACAAATTTTAAATAGCTTTGAAAAAGGAATTTTAACCTAAAAAAGTTTTATAAATATAATTTTATCAAATTTTGCTTAAAATTAGTTTGATTTATTTTTTCAATTTTTATGTATATGACTGTTAATGTTTAATTTCAATTGCTTTTTTATTTATAATAATTAATTTTAACTAGTAATTAAGTTGTTATTTGATTTATGCTTTATACTGCAATATAAGGATTTTAGTCTTGTGTATGGAGCAATTAAAATATACAAATAAATAAATTAAGCTGGCAAGCCACCCTTCTTATAGCAGATATTTATGCCGGTAAAACACTACAGGCATTTGGGATTCTGAAAATCATTTGTATCCCAAACTTCTCAATGTAGACTCCACCTCCAATTTTCGTCTCACTCGCTACGTGTACATACAGAGCATTCGAGACGGAAGAGAGTTGCCCTCTGTCAGGTCGAAGAGCAATCTCCTTGTAAAGAAGGGTTTTAGAGGGCAATATTCAACAAAATCTGGTATAACATCCGTGATCCGCAGTACGCTAGCATGTCCTCATGATATGTGGTTCCACGCGCCTATGGTATTCAACCTAACCGCCCTTCTCAGCGCCATCCTTTGGCAAGAAGATCCACGAGCGTCCAACTGATCATGGCAAGAAGCGCCTTTGTAGGATTATCTAATGGCCCCGGTTTTACAAAATAGAGACGCACCAGATATCTCTACCTCGGATAAAACTTCAAGTGGCATAAATAGGTACACGATAAGCCATGATACAATAATAGAAGGTAGTTCCACTTCAAAAATTTTTAACGTCTGCGGGAATTATTTGAAATATATTTTTTGTAAAATTTGCGTTGCCACAGATACAAATAAGAACAAAAATATTTAGGAAATATTTAATAAAATATGTGTAATTTGTATAAAAAATTTATATATAAATAAAATTCAAATTTATTTTGCCACAAATATAAAATTACACAAAAATAAATTCTTTGACGCTTAAAAACCATTTTATACAAACGACTATAATAAAAATTCGGTTATTATAATAACTTAAAGATAAAATTGTATAGTAAGAATATTACCGAACTAACTACCTCAATTAAAGTTGATTTTTATTTTCTCTTAATAAATTAATAATTCTTAGTACATTATGCAAATTGTATTTCAAATAGGGATGCAAACGATAAATCGATATTTTAAAAACTTCAATCTATCGTTTATAAGCATCGATGTTAATGTCGATGTTTTAGTTGACGATATATCGGCGATACATCGGCGTCAAAACTAAAAAAAAAATATCGACATTGTACTCTGCTGTCTTAAACCACGTATTTATGTGGTTTAATTAATTTTATTACTTTAAATAAACAGGCATGTTCTGAGAATCGCAAATCGAGAGAGCTTGTTTGTGACAGCTGGAGCAACCTTACTCAGGACAGAAATAGTCTTCTGGGACTAGATTATCCAAACTTCTTTTCCTTAACTCCATATAAAAATTATTAGATATTAATTGAAACAATTAAAATTTTGAAGAATTATTCTTGTGTTTCATTTAAATATGGTGAACTTATGTATAAAAATATTTGCGGGTTGGTATGCATATGAAAAACTTAAAACATCGGTAAGAATCGATTTACCGTTTCCTTTATCAATATTTTTTAACATCGATGTTTTTTAGGGAAACATCGATGTTTTTTAGAACGATGTTGCATCCCTAATTTCACAGCAATTTTTTTAAATCATTAGCATATCATTAAAAAGATTTATTTGGTTCTAAGTTTTTGTGTTTTCTTGTTGTTCTTTAAATTGGTGATAAAATGTAAATTATTTCTGACTTTTAAAATATGCATTTTATCTTTTGAAATTACATATAAAACGAAGAAGAAAAACATAAGAGAAAAACAGGATTTTATAAATTGATATGGTAGCACGAATTTTCATAATTCCCGCAAACGTCAGAACGTTAATATGGCGACGAAAAGAGAAGGTAGAATAACCTTCTATTTTTATATCATGCGATTAGCCTTAAAAATTCAAATTTAGTGTACAGATTGTTTCTATTGATCGGATTGTAAAATACTTCTAAAACGACATACCATAGAACATATTTTTGATGTGTAGAGTTTTCGAAATTTTCGACCATTAGGAGCCGTCAAAATAAACTTCGCAGACTTAAAGTATGTTTCCACGGCACCTGTCTCTATTCTTGCTTCACACTCCAATCATAAGCGAATCAACATACTTCGTCATACAAAATTATGAGAGCGAAGCTAATAGATTCATATTGAATCTACTTGCAATGCATGAAAAATGTCTGTCTTCTCTAATTTTTATCGCAAGTTTTACTGAACTAATTGTATAAAATGTAAATAAAAAGAGAAAAACAATATTTAAAAAGGTGTGTGGATACGTGTAGTATAAAAAATAATTAATTTGATTAAAATTTTAAATATAATAAATTACAAACAAACAAAATTAAAAAGAAAAATAAAGTTTTGGAACATATTATTTGAAAGTTGTTTCAGTTTTTGTGCAGACGTCCAATCGAAGCATGGAGCAAGTGTCGTGTAAATGGCATGCTTCGAATCATGATTCGAAGAGCAAAGCTAGTGCTTCATTTTGCCGTGGAAACATACCATTAGAAACCAAAATTGGTTTAAACAATTTTTGGCTCAACAAACCTGCGTTTTTAAAACGTAACATTTAGATAATATAACTAAAAACGATATTCGAAATCACTTACTAATCATCGCAACGAAAAGCCTCTTAATTTAAAATTTTTCAAAATGGAAACAAGCTTACATAGTACTTTTACACTTTGTACTTTATATTGAAAATGTTTAATAGCCCATTCAGGCTGACACGAAATTAAGTCATTTCGTGATTTCGGCCGAAATCAACTTGAAATTACGTAATTTCGCATACATTTTACCATTGCCCAAATTATCTCATTTTACTTAATTTCAACGAAATTAACTTGAAATTACGATAGACAACGCTGTTTTTGTGTAAAATACTACTTTGTGCAACCATGAACTTATTTACAGGAATACACGTCTGTACATACATTGATATATACAAACATGTATGCATTATAACCATAATGATGGATTATAAAAACTGCAAGAACTTAAACATTTTTAATTTATTTGTTGATATTTTATTATTAATAGCTTCCAATTTAATTAATATCAAGTGTTTTCTTCTTTTTTTTCAATTTTGTACAAAACTTGAATGCAAAAGAATAATATAGTTCTAACATAAAAACGAACAGCTGTTTCTGAAATTAACTCAAGTGTCAAATAACCCACTATAAACACTCTAGATTTCGTTCGTAATTTCAGTTTGAAATTACATAATTTCGTGGCAGCCTGAACGGGCTATAATCTACTGTACGAAGAGAAACAACAAATAAAGTTATATTATATATTATATATATATATACCATACTAAAAAATAATAATACACATTTTTTATATATGGAGTTTGAAATTTTGGGTTTTCATTATTTTATGTAAAAGGAAAATGTACTTTCCATGCAACTCTGAAAAAAGTTTGACAAAGCAAACAATAATTCCCTGCAAAGTTTTTTATCTTCCCCTCGACAAAAAAATCGTGAAATTATATTTTAAATCAAATTGAATTCATTACCAGGTAGTAGCCCAGCTGATTTATATATATGTTTAGCGTTGTCAAAATTTCAAAATCATTTGTAAAAGAAAGTTTTCAAATAAATTTAAAAAAATTAAATTTTATAAAATAAAAATTGAAAAGCAGAAATAATATATAATACGAGATATTGCTAAAAGGAACTAACTGTTACAACGTTATTTAAAGTACAAAATGATAACAAAAACAGAAGTGGAATTCGCCTTGCTTTGTTTAGTGGTGCTCTGCAACAATAAAGTTACATTTTATTGTTTTGTAGCGGTAGCCGCTACCTATTATTAATTCGCCTGTTTTAACTGTGTATGTTAAAAATAACACAATACAAAAACAATTTCTCTAATGTAACAAACTTGCAATCTTATTGATGAAATTAGTATATATAAAATGTTCAATTAAGATTAAGTAAATTTTGAGGTTTTCAGAAGAATAAATTAACTAAACTACTGGGTGAATATAATTTTGCCGTGATTTTTATCATTTTAAGCACGGCGAAATAACCGGTGAAAGTAACTATTATCTCAGTAGTTTATCTTCATTTTTCCTATCTTTTTTCATGTACGTACATATTTTTTTTAATTAGCAAAAGTTTGCTGCAGTATATATTCCAAATGCAAGTGTTTCAGGAACTTATTATACATATTCTAAATATTATATTTTATATATTCTTTTTTATTCTCTACTGAATGGTGCTATTGACCATGTTGTACTAATTTGAGTTTAACTGTAATTAGTTCAAAACTTCTCTGCCACATTTAAAGATTTTTTCAATTTATGAAAATTTGCTGCTCTGTTATGGGATCTTCCTGCTAGCGACTGAAACATTTTTTTTATTTTAAAAGTTTTCTGCTTAAATACTTTTTTCGTACAGTCTTTCAAGAAGTA
This sequence comes from Cistogaster globosa, assembly GCA_937654795.1. Classification (NCBI taxonomy): domain Eukaryota; kingdom Metazoa; phylum Arthropoda; class Insecta; order Diptera; family Tachinidae; genus Cistogaster; species Cistogaster globosa. The sequence goes on from OW569407.1 coordinate 41,016,151, forward strand.
AGCTATACCACGATCGTACCGCGTTTAATTCCTCTATCATTCGTATGTGCACGCGGAATAGTTTTCGAGACATATGTGAAAAAACTATAAATTTAAAATAAAATTTTCGTACAGTGTTTCGAGAAATGACCTATACTACGACTTTTCGTATCTTTAATTTCTCACGATCGTGTATAGCGGTATATGTGGACGCGGAATAGTTTTCGAGTTGCATACATGCGTAAAACTATACTTATAAATTTGAGCGATATTTTTACATTTCAAAAGTTCGCTGCTCAATAACTTTTTTCGTGCAGGATTTCTAAAAAGGAACTTTAGCCCGATCGTTTTCATTTTGAATTCTTTTGGTCGCGTATAGCAAGTATATGTACATATGTATATATGTGCACGTGGAATAGTTTCCGTGTAATGAAAAGTTTCTCTAAATAGTTTCATGAAAGGCATATTTACAGGTGAAAGCAGTTTTAAAACAACTACAACAGTAAAAAACCGAATTTATTTTGTTTTTGTAAAATATGTTTTTAGATCTCAAAATCAACTAACTCTACAATGTCCCAATGTGCGCTTTAGAAAAAAAATTAATATTATTATCATTTTTAATCACAGAAGTTACATGCGATGAAGAAAAATACGTATATAAGCCGTTATGGATGTGATTACGCGGATAAGGGGCGGTAAACGGATAAAATATAGTTTCATAATACATTTTTACATACTTTTTTTCTATGGAAGTTTAAAATATATTTCCACTACACCTGATATTACAAAAAAATTCTAGGAAAATAAAAGTGTAAACAAAATTTGATAACTGAAAACGTAAACAAAAAATATCACCTGATCTACTAACACTACCTACTATATTAATATGCCTTGATTTTATATGTAGCCCCTGTATTTTTAAATTATTAAAAGTAACTGGGTCTATAATCTGTAGGCCTTTACTAATATTCTTTCTTATTTTAATTTAATTAACAATTTGTGATCGAGTTCAAAAATGCTATTTTTTGTCTCAGCTTGTTTACATTTTTTGTGTAAAAAAAGAAACCACATTGCACTCAATTCCTTCACAAAAAGTGGCTTCATTCTGAGTGGGCACAAAAAAGCGTTGCTAATGAATCCCATGGAAACTATCATACTCTCGCCCCAAATGACCATACACTATTAAAGTAGACGCTTTAATGAATAAAATTTGCCAACCGTGCTACGATTCCGCCGAGCCGTTTTCGAGAAAAGTGGCTTCATTCTGAGTGGGCACAAAAAAGCGTTGCTAATGAATCCTATGAAAACTATCATACTCTCGCCCCAAATGACCACACACTATTAAAGTAGACGCTTTAGTGAATAAAATTTGCCAACCGTGCTACAATTCCACCGAGCCGTTTTCGAGAAAAGTGGATTCATTCTGAGTGGGCACAAAAAAGCGTTGCTAATGAATCCTATGAAAACTATCATACTCTCGCCCCAAATGACCACACATTATTAAAGTAGACTCTTTAGTGAATAAAATTTGTCAACCGTGCTACAATTCCGCCGAGCCGTTTTCGAGAAAAGTGGCTTCATTCTGAGTGGGCACAAAAAAGCGTTGCTAATGAATCCTATGAAAACTATCATACTCTCGCCCCAAATGACCACGCATTATTAAAGTAGACGCTTTAGTGAATAAAATTTGCCAACCGTGCTACAATTCCGCCGAGCCGTTTTCGAGAAAAGTGGATTCATTCTGAGTGGGCACAAAAAAGCGTTACTAATGAATCCTATGAAAACTATCATACTCTTGCCCCAAATGACCACGCATTATTAAAGTAGACGCTTTAGTGAATAAAATTTGCCAAATTTACAGACCAAGGTGACACTTTTATTAATCACAACATTGTAATTAAATTAACAGATAATAAAAACACTTCTTATTTAAATGCTTCTGGAAATGATTTAGAAACAAATCAAAATATTAATGGGAGTCATGCAAGTATTGATCGTTTCATTAACGACTCAAGTCTTAATGAAAAAATGGATTTTGTAAATGACAGCTTTGCAAGCGTATCAGTCTTAAAAAGTATTCGTAAAAAGTATCTAACACCTGAAATATATACACATTTAAATAGAAATGTTCGCATGGTGGAGAGAAAAAAAACGAAAAGACTTTTTAAATTTGAATGTCCAATTCATGATACAGAAATGCATATGCCTGAAATCTGCGAAATTCTTAAAAAAAATAATACTGTGATTCCTGTTAAAAAACTCCTAGAAGATTTTATTAGGATAGGTTATTTAACAAAAAACAATGCGTGTGACATTAACTTTAAGCATACTCGGATAAACAAGCAATCGTTTATTGCATACGGGTATTGTACCGACATTGAATGTAATTTGTATACATTTAATGGCCATAAAAATGGTGAAATTAGTGTGTTTAGGTCGCAAAATGAAATAACACATTGCATACATATAAAAAGTAAATTCCAGTGCAGAGGAGCACAAAGGTATTTAGAAAAATCAGAGCTTTCCAAAGAAAGCGCTTCGACACACCAAATGAAAAAAATAAATAAACAATCTGATGAGCTTCGCTTGGTAGGTAGATCTCAGATGGTAAAGTCGTTATCAAATATAAGAAATATAAAAGCTGAATCAGCAGCTGAGCAAGATAATGATGCTGATCCATTCATAGATAGTTATTTAATGTTCAAATTGGAACCTAAGATGTATATTCAACATCTATCTACAGATGTAGAAGCCTTTTTATGGTCTAAGAAGCAAATTAGTATTTTGAGAGAAAATAATGATTTTATACTAAAAGCTATCAATTACACTTTACATGTTGACGCAACAGGACGCGTAATTGATGATATGCATTTTCCAACTAAGAGAATATTTAATGTTAGCAATCAAGCCGATTGCAATAAGAATCTCTCGATGATCTGGACAACCATAATATATCTGCTTCGCAAGAGAAAGAATATAAAAACCTAGGTAAATATGCAAAAAGAAATGATATAAACTTTTTTCTACTCAAATTAGAAAATGTATTCGAACAAGTTCATGGCAAACACTTTTCTTTAACTTCTTATATAACATTACTAGATATTGAAACATTAAACGGCAATAACTAGCTATCGAACGTTATTGTTGATGCCTGTATTACTTGTCTCATGTTTAAAAAAATGACAGCTAATTGCTCATACCTTGCTTGTCAGATAGGCGATTATTGTTTTAAGAACGAAAAACTAGTTGTTGCCGAATTTTCCAAGCACCCTAAAAAAATAATAATTCCACATTGCTTTCATCATCACTTCTACATAGTTTTCATAGATTTTGAAGCAGGTTGTATATTGTGTTTAGATCCAAAAGCCGTTAAAGAAAACTATTCCCAATTTATTTATCATTACTTGAATATCTTAAACAAATATTTCCCAAACATTAAGTGGATTGTTAAAAGTCCTCCACAAAGTATCCAAAATGATGCTTGGAACTGTGGGGTATTTGTAATACAATTTGCGGAACGATTTTTGGAATCTGGAATTTATACAAATCTTACGAATCCGAATGATTATAGAATTTTTGTAAAAAAATTAATTTATAGTTATGGAGATCCGTTAACTTCTATTTGCCTTCACTGTGGTCATGATACTTCTAAATCCAAAAAAAAAACTTTTTTGTACAGTTTGCTTTAGACATATTTGTACATTCTGTAAAAAATATTACGTTCAGAATAAATATAATTTATCAACGAAATTTAAATGCAAACTATGTGAAGATTAAAATAATACGTAAGACTATGTTATTGAGTGCCTAAGACTGAATTAAAAATGTTTGATTCATTTTTATTTTCTAAGTTTGCAAGCACTAGGTCTGTTTTTAAAAACAAAAATATTGTTTATTGTTTTTCTATTATAAGCGAAATATTGAAAAAATAAACAATATTTTTTTAAACTGACCGAGTGGTTAAAACATTAGAAAAGAAAGTTAAAAATAGGGCAAAAAAAACATTAATATTTAATGTTTGATTTATTTACTACATAATGGTTTATGCCTACTGGGGAAGTCAGCCATTAAAAATAATTGACAACGCACTACGTGTAGTACCTCAAGGGTAGTGTGGAAATCTACACATTACATACAGCGGTATAATAAAATACATTCTCATATATACCAATGTTTACGTGCTCCGTACTAAATTCTAGTGAACAATCGTACTTTTGTTTAGAAAGTTTGGAGGCCTGCAACTTTTTGTACTTCTATTTAACTTCAATGTTGTCATGAAAAAGTTTTTGTATCGTTTGCTATTGATATATTTTACATTGTTAAAAAAAGTAGCACATTCAAAATAAACTTAAATAAATTAAAAATAAAACAATTATATAAACTAAAAGTTTGCTTGCTCTGTACGAAGCATTACGGAAAAAAAATTATAGAGAGATATAATCCATTTACTGACACATTTTTCATAAACCTGAAAGAAAAATGAGAAAAACTTTCAAGAGATTACTAAAATCAATTAACTTTATTAATTTACCTCTATGCAACAATTCAATGGATTTTGATAGTTCTTCAAGTTAATTAATTGGGCTAAATAATTACGGTGTCCTCATTAGCGGTCTCCATTTCAATAACAACATATGTACATAGATAGCTTAAATAAGACCGGTCAATTTTTAAAAAAGTACTGTGCACTTGGAAGTACTCACGAATAGTAACGAAAAAAACTCTTTTTCCTTCCATTGAAGTTTGCTAACATTTAGCATTATAAATTATGCATTGATGACAATGTTACTATGTATATTTCTATGTTCATGGAACAATATACATTTAAACATGTTTTCGCTCTTAAATGTCATAATTGACTCATAAAATAAAAACAACAAATTTGCACACAATGGCCCATATTCATATTTAAAATAAAGTCTACTTTAAGGGAACTTAAGTCGGTTTTACTTTATAGTCGACTCTAACTCATTCATAGAGAATTTAAAATATACTTTTGGCAATAAAGTCAACTCTAAATTTAAAACTAGCTAAAACACATTTTTCCATAATAATTTTATTTGGTTTAAGAACACAATACTCTTTATCTGATTTTTATACCAAAGTGAGCAAAATAACAGGGTCACTTTTTTCGAATGTTTGTTTAGAAATTGTATGAAAACATTTATCAAACTAGAGTTGACTCCCAGTTAAAGTTGATTCGACTTGAACTAAGCTTTATTTTCGACTATGAAATCAAAAAAGATAATAAGAGCTTTTTAGTTTAGAGTATACTTTAGCAAGAGTCGACTTTAGTATATAACTATGAATATGGGCCAATATTTTTATACTAAATTTACAAAAAAATTAACTTTTTAAGAACTTTTATTTATTTTGTGCTTTCTTTTGTTGATAAAACATTATCAAGCCGAAATATGTAATGTTGAATGTTGCCAACGAGTTTCCAATTTTTTCAATAAACAAACATGTATTTTTCAATTACAACTGCAGCTAGTGTAGACACAAATACTTCACATTTCTTGCCACTTAAGTTAAATTACCTCTACCATTATAAGGGCAATTGTTGGGGCCCTTACTAACGCTTTTACCAACAATAATAAGGCGATGGTTGATCTATTGCTGTTGTTCTTAAGCACCTTTATGTTATACTCGGTGGTGAAAAGATTGGCTTTCCTTTTTTACTATAAATAAATTTGTATCAGTAAAGTAATATTATAAAAAAATTTAAGTACCAACGCTTTTATTGTACGTGAAACTACAACTTTAGATGGTTATTTATTTTCTGAATAACATTTAATTGTTGATTAAATAAATTTCACACTTTTACAACAAAACAATATTTATTAATTTAAATTCTAACTTTTTTAACGAAACTATTCTATTCGCCCGTAATCGAAGTGGCAATAAACAGATATTGTTTCTAAATTGAAATATTTTTCATTTCTACTTTTTTTGTGATACAAATTTTTCAATTATGTCCAAATTTATCTAGTGCGTTTATTTGCTGTTTAATTTGTTTGTCCTGTTCAAATTTTTTCTCGCAGTGTTTTGTGTTTTTCTTCCTCAAATTTGATAAATCAAAAAATGTACCATTCAATGTTGTCAACCTGTTTAAAATTTTTCATAAATCAGAGTTGTATTTTTTTTCATGTAAATGTTTTAGCGATTTTATAACAATAAATATTATTTAAATAAGAAGGCCAATTTATTGTAACATAATGGTCACAAAAATGTTTTTATTTCATTATTTTATAAATAACACATTACAATAATATGTAAAAAAAAAATTAATTATAAAAATAAATTGGCAAATTGTATTCGTCTATGTGTGTACTATAATATGGTATGGCCATTTGGGGCGAGAGTATGATAGCATGGCAATCATTAGCAACACCCACTAAGGTTGAAGCCATTTTTCTCGAAACCGGCTCGGCGGAATTGTAGCACGGTTGGCAATTTTTATTCATCGAGGCGTCTTCTTTAATAGTGTATAGTCATTTGGGGCGAGAGTATGATAGTTTTCATAGGATTCATTAGCAACGCTTTTTTGTGCCCACTCAGAATGAAGCCACTTTTCTCGAAAACGGCTCGGCGGAATTGTAGCACGGTTGGCAAATTTTATTCACTAAAGCGTTTACTTTAATAATGCGTGGTCACTTGGGGCGAGAGTATGATAGTTTTCATAGGATTCATAAGCAACGCTTTTTTGTGCCCACTCAGAATGAATCCACTTTTCTCGAAAACGGCTCGGCGAAATTGTAAAACGATTGGCAAATTTTATTCACTTAAGCGTCTACTTTAATAGTGTGTGGTCATTTTGGGCGAGAGTATGATAGTTTTCATAGGATTCATTAGCAACGCTTTTTTGTGCCCACTCAGAATGAAGCCACTTTTCTCGAAAACGGCTCGGCGGAATTGTAGCACGGTTGGCAAATTTTATTCACTAAAGCGTCTACTTTAATAGTGTGTGGTCATTTGGGGCGAGAGTATGATAGTTTTCATAGGATTCATTAGCAACGCTTTTTTGTGCCCACTCAGAATGAATCCACTTTTCTCGAAAACGGCTCGGCGGAATTGTAGCACGGTTGGCAAATTTTATTCACTAAAGGGTCTACTTTAATAGTGTGTGGTCATTTGGGGCGAGAGTATGATAGTTTTCATAGGATTCATTAGCAACGCTTTTTTGTGCCCACTCAGAATGAAGCCACTTTTCTCGAAAACGGCTCGGCGGAATTGTAGCACGGTTGGCAAATTTTATTCACTAAAGCGTCTACATTAATAGTGTGTGGTCATTTGGGGCGAGAGTATGATAGTTTTCATAGGATTCATTAGCAATGCTTTTTTGTGCCCACTCAGAATGAAGCCACTTTTCTCGAAAACGGCTCGGCGGAATTGTAGCACGGTTGGCAAATTTTATTCACTAAAGCGTCTACTTTAATAGTGTGTGGTCATTTGGGGCGAGAGTATGATAGTTTTCATAGGATTCATTAGCAACGCTTTTTTGTGCCCACTCAGAATGAATCCACTTTTCTCGAAAACGGCTCGGCGGAATTGTAGCACGGTTGGCAAATTTTATTCACTAAAGCATCTACTTTAATAGTGTGTGGTCATTTGGGGCGAGAGTATGATAGTTTTCATAGGATTCATTAGCAACGCTTTTTTGTGCCCACTCAGAATGAAGCCACTTTTCTCGAAAACGGCTCGGCGGAATTGTAGCACGGTTGGCAAATTTTATTCACTAAAGCGTCTACTTTAATAGTGTGTGGTCATTTGGGGCGAGAGTATGATAGTTTTCATAGGATTCATTAGCAACGCTTTTTTGTGCCCACTCAGAATGAAGCCACTTTTCTCGAAAACGGCTCGGCGGAATTGTAGCACGGTTGGCAAATTTTATTCACTAAAGCGTCTACTTTAACAGTGTGTGGTCATTTGGGGCGAGAGTATGATAGTCTTCATAGGATTCATTAGCAACGCTTTTTTGTGCCCACTCAGAATGAATCCACTTTTCTCGAAAACGGCTCGGCGGAATTGTAGCACGGTTGGCAAATTTTATTCACTAAAGCGTCTACTTTAATAGTGTGTGGTCATTTGGGGCGAGAGTATAATAGTTTTCATAGGATTCATTAGCAACGCTTTTTTGTGCCCACTCAGAATGAATCCACTTTTCTCGAAAACGGCTCGGCGGAATTGTAGCACGGTTGGCAAATTTTATTCACTAAAGCGTCTACTTTAATAGTGTGTGGTCATTTGGGGCGAGAGTATGATAGTTTTCATAGGATTCATTAGCAACGCTTTTTTGTGCCCACCCAGAATGAAGCCACTTTTCTCGAAAACGGCTCGGCGGAATTGTAGCACGGTTGGCAAATTTTATTCACTAAAGCGTCTGCTTTAATAGTGTGTGGTCATTTGGGGCGAGAGTATGATAGTTTTCATAGGATTCATTAGCAACGCTTTTTTGTGGCCACTCAGAATGAATCCACTTTTCTCGAAAACGGCTCGGCGGAATTGTAGCACGGTTGGCAAATTTTATTCATTAAAGCGTCTACTTTAATAGTGTATGGTCATTTGGGGCGAGAGTATGATAGTTTCCATGGGATTCATTAGCAACGCTTTTTTGTGCCCACTCAGAATGAAGCCACTTTTCTCGAAAACGGCTCGGCGGAATTGTAGCGCGGTTGGCAAATTTTATTTACTAAAGCGTCTACTTTAATAGTGTGTGGTCATTTGGGACGAGAGTATGACAGTTTTCATAGAATTCATTAGCAACGCTTTTTTGTGCCCACTCAGAATGAAGCCACTTTTACTGAAAACGGCTCGGCGGAATTGTAGCACGGTTGGCAAATTTTATTCACCAAAGCGTCTACTTTAATAATGTGTGGTCATTTGGGGCGAGAGTATGATAGTTTTCATAGGATTCATTAGCAACGCTTTTTTGTGCCCACTCAGAATGAATCCACTTTTCTCGAAAACGGCTCGGCGGAATTGTAGCACGGTTGGCAAATTTTATTCATTAAAGCGTCTACTTTAATAGTGTATGGTCATTTGGGGCGAGAGTATGATAGTTTCCATGGGATTCATTAGCAACCCTTTTTTGTGCCCACTCAGAATGAAGCCACTTTTCTCGAAAACGGCTCGGCGGAATTGTAGCACGGTTGGCAAATTTTATTCACTAAAGCGTCTACTTCAATAGTGTGTGGTCATTTGGGGCGAGAGTGTTATACTTTTCATAAAAAAAAATCATATTTTTTTTTGTGATCAGTAAAAACGCATTTTTATAATTAATACACAAATGTTTTGTTTATTTATTTATAATTTACAAAAATTTTATTTCTTCTACATTCCAAAATTTTTGCTAATTTAATTTTAAATTGAATATTACCAATCCCGGGGAATTTTTACTTCCCGGTTTTTTTCCTGGTTTTTGAATTCCCAAAATCGACGCTATTTTTTCGACGCTATCTTGGCGCACGTATATTTTGTTATCAATGGTATCGACAAATATTGTTGTGTTAATGATTACTTTTTTCTGTTTTTTTGTTTTAAAAAGCCTTTTTAATAAAAAAAAAAACTATTTTTTAGTAAAGTTTAACAATAAATTCAGAAAAAAATACGTAAATATTAATAATTTACAATTACTCTTTCATCAACAAAACTAGTGCCTTTGCTATCGATTACTTTAAATAGTGAGTCAAGCTCCCCCCAGATGATTGATTGAGTGATTCTGAGGCCTTTACCGAATTTTTAAATAAAATGACTAAAATTGCGGAAACGCGGTTCGCCATTCCATCTGCTGAGAAAGAAAATGGCGGGCATGAAGGTTTTTTCAATGGTGCGCGAAATGTTTAATGAAATGCCAACTGAAGCTGTGAGGAATGCAAAATTTTTCTTTCTAGATTATTTGCGGAAGCAAATGGATGTTGCAAAAAATGATTTTTTCTAATCTAATATATGTATATGTAAATATTTTTAAATTCTTGTTATTTTTTGGTTTAGAAAATGTTTATTAAAATGAATGAAATTTAAAATTTGTTTTTGTTTTAAAAAAGATAATCACGTAAGATATCCCTTTGTTGAAATGCACTCCTGGCTGAATTGTTGGAGCAAAATTTTGGGCCTTTTTTCAACGGTTGAGTTTCTTTTCTCCATAATCCCATTGTAATAGAACCGTTTTGCTCTCTGTCAACAAATTCTGGGGGACAGTAAGTTCCATCGTGCATCTTTAAATAGTTGTGAAGCACAACTGTGGCGCAAACAACTTTCTCTGCAGAATTCGGTGTCATGTTAAGAGTTCCACGCAGTATTCTCCAGCGTGCTGTCAAAATACCAAAAGTATTTTCTATAGTTGTGCGTGCTTTAGACAGCCTTTTATTGAAGTTTTGCTTCTCTTCACTTAAAAGCAATCCGGGATATGGTCTCATAAGATATCGCTTAAGAGGAAAAGCAGCATCGCCAACTAAATAATGCGGAAACTTTACATTACTATTTGGCAATGTAGTATCCGGTGGAAAGCCAAGATTTTCCGACTGCAGTAGCCTTCCCAATTGGGAATGGGTTAGTACTCCACCATCACTTTGACTTCTATAGGCACCTATATCGACTGCAGTAAAGGTGTAATTTGCATCGCACGTTGCCATTAATACTATGCTATATGTTCCTAAAAAATAATATGAGAATCTATGCTAGGAATTAACCGATTGTATATGTTAAAACATACATACCTTTGTAATTGTAGAAATTTGAGCCCGAACGAGGTGGGCATGTAATGGCAACGTGCTTTCCATCGATGGCTCCGACACAATTCGGCAAATCCCACATGCTCCAAAAATCTTCTGCTATTCTCTTCCATTCATGTGTATTTGGCAATGCAAGATAAATACTACTTAATTGGTTCCATATGACCTCGCATGTTCCTAGAACGATCCTTCTAACCACTGTAACTGACATTTTAAATGTAAGTGAGAGGTACTGTCTGCTAGTACCATGCGCTAAGTAGCTGTTTGAAAGAGAGAATTCGCTTTGATCAATATTGCACATACTCAACTTACATTAATGTTAGAAAGAGCCGGCAATCCGCTGGAATAGCTCTCGCTGAGTTCTTTTCGAGATTGTCCGTTGGAAGGGTGTATAAGCAGTCAAATACTTTTGGGGACATTCTCGTTGCTACAGAAAACTGCTGATGGTCACGGTTTTTCAATTTTTCAAAAGTTGCTGCAAAAAAACCACTCACTTCCCGTTCCAAATACAATGGACGCACCCAAACCGTTTTTTTTTCTTTTGAAGATTTTCATAGGCCCTTGTTACACAAAATATATGTGCATAAACTCAATATATGCCATAAATTCTTTAAACATTTCAATTTCACTTTCCATTTTTTCAAAAATTATTTCTTTAGATAAAAATATTTACACCACAGCTGATCAAAACAAAAACTTAGCGCATAAAAAGCGTTGCATGTAACTTGACGCTTAAGAAGCGTAGAAAGAATAAAAAGCATGAAAAGCGTAAAAGGCGTGTACGCGTAGAACGCGTTGTATGGACTTTCAGCTTTATAACCATCCGTAAAGGAATTTGCCTTAAATCATTATTTATTGCTTGTAACCAAGGCATATTAATTTAACAGGTAATTGCAGTTCTAAAACAACCAAAACAATAGAAAATGTATGTTGTTTTTGTAACATATGTTTTCAGATGTCATAAGAAAAAAAATTTCTAGAAAAAAAATTTAACACCTGAAAACCTAAACAAAAAATACCACCTGATTTACTGCTACTACCTAGTATATTAATATGCCTTGCTAGTAATTCGATTTGTAAAAAATATGTATACATTTTCATACAAGGCGAATCAGTTTACCAGGTGGCAGCGTAGGCCAATTCAGTATTTTTTGCTGATATACGCGACTGTCAAACTCCATATATAAAAAATGTACACATAGTTTTTATATATGGAGTTTGACAGTCGTGTATACCAGCAAAAAATACTGAATTCGCCAACGCTGCCACCTGGTAAATTGATTCGCCTTGTTTTCATATATTGACTTTGACAGTAATGATTTGAGCGAAAATTAATGAATTCGCCTGAAAATTTACATGCCTTGAAACTTATCTTTTATAGCATGTTCACACGGCAAAATGAAGCACTTGCTTCGCTCTTCGAATCATGATTGGAAGCACGCTGTTTACACGACACATGCTACATGCATCGATTGGACATCTGCACAAAAACTGAAATAACTCTCAAATAATTTGTTCAAAAACATTATTTTTCTTTTTAATTTTGTTTGTTTGTAATTTATTACATTTAAAATTTAATGAAATTAATTGTGTTTTATACTTAACATATCCACACACCACTTTTAACATTGTTTTTCTCTTTTTGTTTACATTTTATACAGCTAGTTCAGATAAGCTTGCGATAAAAATTAGAGAAGACATAAATTTTTCATGCTTCGTAAGTACATTCAATATGAATCTACCAGCTTCGCTCTCATAATTTTGAATGGCGAAGCAAGTAGATTCGCTCATGATTGGAGTGTGAAGCAAGAATAGAGAGCGAAGCAGGTGCCGTGAAAACATACTATTAGCTATGAAAAAGAAGCTGTCACACTTTTCGTGCTTAGAAATAACGAATAGAATTATTACTGGGTTAGAAAAACTTTTAGTAGACGCGCCATTTTAACGAGGAGACGTTATTTTTGTAGAAAAGAAATTTATTTAAATATTTTTTTGTCTAGCTTTATATTATTCAAAGCAAATTAAATATTATTTAAATTAAAGTATACTTATATTAAGGTTTATTTATTAAGGTGGTTCAAAGCAAATTCATTGTATTTGGATAGACTGAAAGTGTCAAGAAGGCAGACCTAAATACACACAGAGAAAAACGACTAAAGCAAAAAATTTGTAATGACCACTTAATGACACTTGTATAGTTATATGTTTAAATATATAAACAAATAAGACGTACATTCAGAAAAATGTAATCAAACTACACGTGCAATCAACGTGTTTCATAAATAACTCATTAAAGGTGCATTTAGAGGAAATGTTTTTTGTATATGACTTGTCAAATTTCCATAACAAAATACATATGTAGTGTCGTAACGGTTTAAAACATTTCTTATGTTAAATACATATGTATATAAAAGGCATATGACAAATTTTAATTTAGAGCGTGTTCTATTTTTATATGACAAAGCATGTGGCATTAAGTGGTGCAACTTATTCTGTCAGAAGTAGTTTACACACACGTTTAAGCGCAAAAATTATAAGTCATATGTAAAAATGGCGACTTTGATATACATATAGATTTTCAAAGTAACAAGTCATTATAAAAAACATTTCATCTAAAGGCAGCTTTAGCATTCATAGAACCACTCACAAAAACAACTGTTGTAAGCAGGTTATGTCGTACGTAATTTGTAATATACCTTTAAACGCAAAATTTAAAGCCATATCTAAAAATGATTACTTTGACATACATAAGGAATTACATGTGGATTTTATAACTGACAAGTCATATGTAGAAAACATTTCGTCTAAAGACAACTTAACTATTGCGTATACACCGATACATACAATCGATAAACAACAAAGGTACGAGTTCGATCGTGGTATAATTGATTTCTTGAAAGCCTGTATGCAATAAGGTGTTAAGCAGCAAACTTTTAAAATGTAAAAAATTTCTTAAAGTTAAACTTTTTTTCTTATGTCTCGATAGGGAATCAGAATACAAATCGATCGTGGTATAGATCGTTTCTCAAAAGACAGTACGAAAAAATTTATTACGCAAAATTTTTACTTTTCACTTGGTGTATACATATGTTGTCCGTAACAAACTTTTACTAACCTTAAAAAATATACAGAATGGTTGAAGTAAAAATGATGTGGACAACGAGGTTCATGCAAACAATCTATGCATATGAAAAAATCTAAAAAAATCTTTCATGATAATGAGCAACCACCTCTGACAACTAGAAGGATAAAGCACACAACATGGAAATAAAATATGCCCATAAGCGCATTTAAATACAAATTTATAACAATAATCTATTAATTAGTACTAGCCGAAATATGGTACCACAACAGCTAAGATGTTTTTTAGGGCTTACTATTTATAATTTTAAGCCATTCATCAAATTTCCTCGATATATGACTGCTGAACGCATTACAAAAGTAGTATACACCGACATTTTTTTGTTCTCTATTGATGCAAATTGCTATTAGGTACAGCTTTAAGTTAAGCTTTGATAACTAAAAACTATCTCGATTAATCAGAAAATAACGTACGTGCAGAAACTTTATTTTTATAATAAGAAAAGTGAAAAAATTTGTTTACTTTATTTTATAAATTTTTGATAAACACCGCTAACGATATCCCTTGTTAGCCTAAAGCTTTGTGATTTTTAATTAGCAAAAGTTACATCTTGTGAATGCAAGTGTTTTAGAAACTTATTTGTACATATTCTGAAAGGTTTCTTCGATCTTTATTGCTTAGTGCTACTGTATATAATGTACAATATGTAGTTTAACTGTAATTAGTTCTTGTTTTTTTTACCAATATTTTTCCATTTATGAAAGTTTGCTGCTCAATAACTTTTTTGTATTAGTATAATTTTACCAATATAATGGTACTAAAATAGTTGTCAGCACATTTTATTTTTGTAGATGGACAGTTTTAACCCTGTTTACAGAACTCTACAACAAATATTAAAAAAAAAAAAACATTTTTCTAATAGTGCATTTACATTATACCGAAATCTAATTCTTCTGGGACTTCGAGCAAAATCTAATTGATTTTTAGTAGATTTCCAAAACAAAATCAAATCTACTGCGCAACAAAATTTTGACCAAATCTACTCAATATCTAATAATTTTGATGTATAAATAAAAAGAAATCAATTGTTTTAATTCCTATCCCAGCAAGAAATGCTTGACAGAAACTAATACTAACACAATCTGTACAGTAACACATTTGAAAAAATTTTATATTGAACAGCGTTGCCGTTGTAGCGTTTTTGGTACTGAATTGGAGTGAATTCTTTTTAATAGAATAAATCTTATTTTTCGCTTGTGTTTACAGATAATAAAAATAAAAAGAATAAAAATAAAATACAGCTTACCAAAATGTTTTTTAATTAAAATTGTGCCAAAAGTCAAACAAAATTTTTATTAAATGTGTAAAAAGTTGACCCGTTTTAAAGAATTTTTTTAAATTTTGAAAGAAAAAATAAGGTAGAGAAATTTCTTGTCAGTTGCAACGTTGTTTGTCTCAAACAAACAAATCATATGCAAGAGTGAAACAACTAATATATGTTTTATTTCGTGACGTTAAGAAAATTGCGCATTTATCAAGTAATTATAAAAGTGGTATGGTGAATTATTAGAAGCAAAAATTAAAGAAAAAATAAAGAAAAAACAAAGAATTTAAAATAAATATACTAGTTTAATGTAGAATTAAAAGGTAAGTTGCATTTGGGATTGCAAGCAGTTGAAGTGCAGAGATTGTGTCCAATGAACCTGACACTGGAAACCCAAAACTTCCCAGGCATGTTACGGGTATTTAAAACCGTCACAGCCTTTAAAGAGTTAGATGCGAGTTGGAAAAATTGTAAGTTGTTTTTTAATGTGTAAAACTTTTCCTTATATGCTTTATTTTATGTATTTCTCTGATTTTTAGTCAACAACAATATTTGGTAGAAACACTCAAGATGTGTGTCCTAACATCACTGTCGTCAAAAAGGGATCGGAAATACAAAGGTTATTTATAACGTTTAAAAAATTATATTGGTTTAAAATATTTTTCCATTTAAGGCATTCCTTCCCTTTCAAGATTAGGTCCAGGGTCAGAAGGAAATCTAAAGAAAACTTGAGGAAAGTATATGATTATAAAATTATAATTTATTTTAAATTTCAAGAAGTTTTGCAATTCGTATTGCCTAAAAATTTTGATGGAGTGCAAGGTGGTCATCAAAAATGTTGAGAAATCCGTCTGTCGGTTGACTGAGGAGACTTACGACTCAAAACTTGATGAAGTCGTCAGCATGCTCGCTTTGTAGAACCTTCTAGCGGTGGAAGAGTTGGAGATGAAGTTGGAGGAGTCGAAAGGTTTCACTGAAGCAATGGTAATGAACGTAAGTTTATGCCTAAAGTATTTTAATAATCTTATTTTAATTTTAATTTATATTTTTTTAGACATCACATTTACATATGATTAAGGGGACATCGCAGGATGTCAGCACTGTGATGAGCTCAATTTTTACCGACCACCCACTAGAAAAATATAATTGGGATGGAAGGTGGGATAAGCAAGCCCTCTGAAGGCTCTCTTTGGTTAATAACTCTCTGCGAGGTATGTACTACAGATTAGTCAATCAAAAATTTATTTGCTTATTGCGTATTAAATTATTAATACATAAATGTATATAAATGTATATCTTCTTTTACTTTAAGGTGTTTTCCAACAGCAAGCAGCGTTTGATTTTGAAAAAAGTGTGAATAAGTCAGTATATCGAAGCCACTACATATAAGAATTAATTATTTTATTATAAATAAAGTATATTTTATACTGAAAATATTATTTAGATATTAAAAAAGAAACATGTATATATATTAGAAAATATTAAATTTTGTTTTATTAAAAAAAGTACGATTTTTCAAATGAGGGTATATCCATCAATCGTGACGGGTATATCTATCAAGTGTGATAAGAACTTCTGGCATCACTACATAGTAAACTGCACTAGTGTGAGCAGTGCAGACATATGTATTTCATAATGGAAAGATTCATTAGTTAGAGGGAGATGCAAAATCTCATGTACACAAAAGTTTCCATCAAGTTTCTCATTTTTCCTTTATGAATGTGATAAAAACTTTGTTCTACGCGATGATGGATATTTCCATCATCAGTGATTGTCACTTGATGGATCAAATGATGGTCACTGTTCTTGTAGGGGTTTTTCTTTTTGTTGTGAATGTCAAATCTTGCTAGTTTAAAAAAAAATATGGTGTAAACGAACTAGATATAGGGACAGATTTCAAATCAAATCTTGTAGATTTCGTTCGAATGTAAATGCACTATAAATTTGAATTTTTAGAAAATTTGAAATAACACGCAGACGAAGTCGTGGGCGCTGCTAGTTTAATAAATATCAACAATTTTTTCTAATTTTCAAAAGTTTGGTGCTTGATGACTTTCTTAAGAATGTTGTTTTAGAAAATAACTAATACCACGTCTTATTCGTATTTTCATCCTCTATCGATTTCGCAAAGTACGGGTGATATAGTTTTCGAGTAATGAATGCAAGAGCAAATAAATATATTACAATTTTTTTCTAATTTCGTTACACCATAACTTTTTCCAGAAAGTTTTTAGAAAATAACAAAGACCACGTTTGATTCGTATTTTTCTCCTCCATCGATTGTATCAAGAGGTTTTAACTAAGTGATTATTTGTTCTTTTGCCACTTAATTCAGTTTTTAATTTAAAACAAAATTAACAGATTACCGTGAAAATTATTATAAAATAATGTACATTTTTTCTCATAATTCTTTTTTGTAAGGAAGTTGTACCCATCCAATCTAAAAAAAATGAATGTACGTTCCATACAACTCTGAAAAATGTTTACAATAAAGAAGAGAAAGAAGTTTGTTTTATTCCCGCCCATACTATGCGGTTGGTGCTCAACTGATCGTTTTGCGCAATCTGATAAGCGAAATTTGTTGTGTAACAGTTGCAATTTCATTAAAAAGTCATTTAAATACGAAAATTTGTTACAAGTGATAAAGGTTTAATTTGTGCTATTTGTATTGATTTGCCTTATCTATTTTTACGAAAGATTGGATATTTTTATTAATATAAAGTTATCTTTTTTTAACTTATGTTATTATAATTTTTGTCAGTTTTACTTTTGCTTCATCAATTTATTACAAATTTGTTTTAAGCACAATAAAAACTTCTTTACCATCACTGGGTCTTGGGCAACTGCGTTTTGACACAAATATTGGTTTTTCCACAAACAAAATTTCTGTTGTTGCTTTATGGTTGTACATGCTATCGTCTGGCATAAACTTTAAAAATATATCACAGCAAAGTTAGGTTTAACAAAAGCAAATCAGGTTGCAGATTGAGAGAGCTTTTTTTTTAGCTAGTAACCACAACCTCCAAACCATATACATATGTAAAAATCTCTTTTTTTATATTAACAGTTTATTTTTATACATCTATTTTGACAGTGGTGTTTCTGGCGAAAATAAGTTAATACGCTCACGCTGTTCTCATTTTTTTGGGTAACAGCTAAAATATTTGTACCACGGAAAAGAGAACTTCCCTAAGATTACTAAAATAATAGAAACAGCTACAACAGTATTTTAAAGGTCCATTCAAAGAATATAAAAAAATATAATTCTGTAGTAAGCAACAACCGTCTTCGGCTGTCAAAAAAAGAAGTCCAATAGGAGAATATAACTTTTGATATTCGAAGAAGGAAAAATCACAAAGTCACCTGGGCTGTTAAGGCCACCTGTTATTAATTCGCCTTGCAACACAGCCAAAAAAAAATATAATGCTTTGTATTAAAAAAGATATAACTACATGTCATAAAAAGTATAGCCATTAAATCAGCTTACAGATAAAAAACGTACAACTCAGGTATTTTATATAACTATATTTACAATGTTGTTTGTTGCAGCATATACAGTGCTTTTTTTTTTGCTTAACTTTGTTCGATCTTACTTTTGGTTTAAATATTAAACTGTTGAGAGAACAAAATTATTATTTTTTGCTAAACATCAGTAAAAATGGGCAAGAAAGGAATTTTTAATGATCAATGACCTATCTGGAAATTGGACAGTCAGAAACTGCGCTCAGAAACTTAAAAGGTGTTAAAAGCTATGAAAAGAAATAATGTGTTTAAATGAAAAAATAAATGATAAAACTGTAATTGATTATTTCTGTACATACAGTATTTATTGAACATGTTGTTGTTGGTGTAGATAGTAAAGGCTGTTTTACATTGTCGTACAAGCATTTAGATATGTCATAGATTTTTGTCGAATGAGTAAAATAGAATAGTGTAAAAGCAAATTATGCTGACTGGAAAAGAAAATGTGGCAAAACGGAGCGCAAATACGGATAGACATTTGACAAGCGGATGGTAACTTCTATTTTTTAAACCAGTTAGAAAAATTTATAATTAGACCAGTAGTAAATTTTAATGTAAACAGTGTAAAGAAAAGTTATTAAATTTTTAGTTATTTGAAATCTTACGAAACAAGATAAATTTAAACTTAATTTTATATAATTAAATAGGCTGCTCTTTATTTTAAATACTTTTAAAAAAGAAAACATTAATCATATAGATACCTCCTTGTTTATGGCATCAGTAAAGATGACAAACACATGTGATGCTGTTTTAGTTCTTTCTACTTTGATTCTATTTGCGATAATAGTCTAAAAGTAAATAAGATTTACAACCGATGTTTACTCTTATTTTTTAGTTACGAAGCTAATTTCATTCTAGTGAGGAGCTCGCTTAGGACATTGGTACAAATATAGAATACTTTTATTGTTCAAATAGGTCATTTCGTAGAGAAAATGGAGATACGAAGGTGAAAGCAGCCAATTTTAGCTGTATAATAGTACTAAAATAGTTGACAGCACATTTTTCTTTTGTAAATGAAAAACTTTCAACACTGTTTATAACCCTACAACAAATATTTAAGAAAAACATTTTAAAAACTTAAATTTTTTGAACGCTGCAATAACACGCGGGTACTCCTAGTGTAAGAATAAATTTTTTATGTTTTTTACGCAGCTAAAATGTTTTAATCAAGTATATCTATATGTGTGTAAATAAATTAAAAAAAGAATTTGAAATAATTTTATCATGTGTTTTTTTTACCAGGACTAGACAGATTCTAAGAATATTATACAAAATGTATTTCTTTATTGAAAAAAAATGCTTAAAATGTTTTGAGAAACGAGATTTATTTCTGTTTCTCAATTATTATATGTCTATATTTACTGTCGTGTTCAGAATAGATAATTTTAGAACAAAATTCACATACAAAATTTGTGTTAAAATATATTTAAAATCTAATTTATATATTATGCATCAGCTTGTTTAATAGTAAAATACTCCCTTTTCTGCATTTCATTCGCATTTTACTGATCATAGAAGTCCGTTGCCCATTATGAAAAATAATGACGACGGCATAAAAACACGCAAAAAAAGCAGAACATCTGGCAATAAAATTTTCTATATATATAACGTAGATATTGGGGACAGGTCTCCAAAATATACGCAGCACATACAAAAGACCTCAAAGTATGCTTAACGTACGGTAATCGATTTCTTTCCGATTTTATTAAGATTTATAGGGAAATATCGGTTTATATATGAATGTTTTGTGGTAATTTATTTGATTACGTTAAAAAAAGTAAAGCTTTTTTATGTCCCCAAACTAAGCGCTGTGCATATATATATATTAGACTGTTCCTTATATGACCATAATTTTTTTTTTTTTTTTTTTGTAATATTTTCAATCCAGCACCCTTTTAAATTGTTAATTATAGCAAAACTAGAATTCTGTAAAAATTTCAAGTCGATATCTGAAAATTAACACGTGCCGCATTAAGCTTAAAAAAATTTATTTACATTATTGTATGTATGTATAAAATGGTGTATGTTCTTCTATATTAACATTTTGAAATGCTGTTATATTCTCTGCTAGTTTTTTGTCAAAGCTAACGTAATTTTGTTTTTGTAAAGTTAACATTGATTCTCTCCAAAAAAAACGGTGCATTTTTTTGCATAGCAATACCATTAAAAATCATTTGTTTTTCAGCAGTCAATTACATTAAACATATTTAAAATGCCACGGCAAAAAATTTATTTAATTAGTACAATGAAAAATCAAATTCTTGGTAGTAAACTTCCTTCACAAATAGATTGTTTAAAAGTTTTATTTTATAATATGCGCGTTGTTAATATGAATTTATCGAATGCAGCTAATTTAGTCATAGAGGAGTGTTTAATTTTTTGAAAGAAAGCACGGATTCCAACTAGAGATAGAAGTGGCTGTGTGAAAAAGTTAAAAAATTTATATGAAACTTGGAGGAATTTAGAAAGAAGCTGTGAACGATTTAGTGAGATTCAAAAATCGAAAGAAACATTGCTTGCCAAAGATTTAAATAACTTGTTTGACATATGCTTCAAACTTAATATCAATTGAAGAGGATAAAGATTTTTAGTTGCACAAAGAAAGCCAAATCGGGAAGGAAGTATGATTGGCATCGATTCAAAGCTTGCAGAAGCGGAAAAACGAAGAGCTGAAAGAAAAAAAATTGAAGAAGCAAAAAAAAAAAAAAATGAAATATCATTCACAAGGTAAGGTATATCGAAGAATTATAAAAATATTGACTTTTTAATATATTTTTCCTCATTTTTAGTTTCAGAGCAAGGAACTTTCAATATAGATTCAGAAACCTCGGATGTTGACGAAGAAGTGAATAGTTCACGCAGTTCAGACATTTCTTATAACATTTTTAAACAACCATCTAGTTCGGCAGCGATTTAAGGTAAAAAGTTAATTGTGAATAGTAGATTGTCAGCCGCTATGGACAAATGTAAAGTAAGCGATAAAGATGCAGTTCATCTATTGAGCGCCTGCGTAGAAAGCTTTAGTTTGAATCCAATGGATTATATTATAAATCGATCTTCAATCAGAAGAGCCCGTCAACAATATAGGGAAGATATAGCGAGAAATACTCAATCTGAGTTTATAGAGTTAATTGATGATTTTGGTGTTGTTCATTGGGATACAAAGCTTCTCCCAAATGTGACAGGAATGGAGAAACAAGATCGATTGCCCGTTATTATTAAAACGCCTTCTACAGAACAGCTCCTAAGTGTTTCGCACATTCCTTCGGGATCGTGTAAAGAAATTTCTAGTGCAGTTTTTGATACTTTGGAAAAATGGAGTTTGCTGGAAAAAGTTCAAGCTTTCGTATTTGACACAACATCTTCGAACACCGGCAGATTTAATGGAGCTTGCACATTGCTGGAGATGAAATTGGGACGGAATATATTGTTTTTGGCATGTCGCCACCATATTTTTTAAATAATATTACAAACTGAAATTTCATCAGTGCAGTTGTATTCCTCATGTGGTCCCGACATTCCTTTATTTAAATTAATTAATTTCCAAAAATTAACGCTGACAATATCTCAGACTATACTACGAGTAGCGAACTGGTTGAACTTATTGGTGAAAACCAAGAGGAAATACTTTTACTCTGCCTTAAAACCCTTAAAAGTTACCAACAGCCTCGTCATGACTACAAAGAGTTCTTAGAACTCCTCGTCATCATTTTGGGAGGCATTCTTCCGAAAGGAAATAAGATACGTACTGCGCTTATCATCAGGCCCGATGTATGGCAAAGGCCATTTATTCAATCAAAATATTTCTCTTAAGAAAAGAATTTCGAGTTACAGAAGCTGAGACAAAGGCATTATGTAGGATATGTGGTTTTGTTGTAGTTAATTACATAAAACCATGGTTTAATGCAAATAAAAGCATTGAAGCGCCATGGAACGGCATTCAACTTTTAAAAATGTTTAATAAATATAAAGAAAAGGATGCAATAGTTTCTGAAGCCTGCTTGCAAAAGTTCTTATATCATCTTTGGTACTTAGCGAATTTTTGGAAAAGGATTTACCTTGTAGCTTAATCACTAAAAAGTCCTTGATGTTTTTTGAGCGTTTTAAACTAAATACATCGTTTATTGAAACTGCTGCCAGCGAATGGTCTTACAATGAATATTTTATTAAAGGAAGAGAATTATTAAAATCAATAAACGTTGTTAATGACTCAGCTGAAAGGGGAGTCAAATTGATGGAAAAGCTTAACACATCATTTACTAAAAATGAAAACCAAAAGCAGTTTATTCTACAGATAACAACACAGTATTTTAATTTCTTTATATATATAATCTATTTCTTATGCAATTTTTCAGATCGTGCAAAACTACCGAAAGAAATACCCGCAACATACGAGAAAAGCCATTAGTGTTACTTATTAATAAAAATATAGATAAATAAATAAATAAATAAATGTACCTATTCACGTATGAATTTGAGTTTTTTTATATAAAAATGCAAAAATATTAGTCTTGATACACAAAAATGTCAAATGCATGTGTTAGGTGCATTTACATACATATGTACGTAACTTTAAATCCTTATGCGGCATGTGTTGATATCAAAATATTAACTTGAAACTTTTACATAACGATTGTTTTGCTAAAAATAAAATTTTAAGAGTGTGCTGCATTCAAAATTTTGAAGTCAGAAAATAAGGACCAGTCTAATATATATATATATATATATATATATATATATATATATATATATATATATATATATATATATATATATATATATATATATATATATATATATATATATATATATATATATATCCAAACTTGTGGGAAACTTGAGACAAGAATAAATAAATAATAAAACAAATAAATAACGAATAATACTATATTCGGCTTCTTATATACCCTTCTCCATGTATGTAAATTGAGTTTAGTGAAGTAGCTGCTGTCAAAAAAAAAAAAAAAATAAAACTAATAAATGTGTTCCAACTAGTAAAGGGAAATTAAATGTTTCATTTAACCACATATTCCGATACGTATATGGACTTAATAGACGGTCTAGTGTGTCTTTGTTTTCGCCTTAGTAATATGGCCTTGCTTTAGATAACTTACCAAACACAAAAGCCTTAGTCTTTAACATATAATAAAACAAACCTGATCGTCTGTATAGAAAGCTTGGAATATCAGAAATAAGCAGGGCTAAAGAATTAGGTCATATAGATACAGAAGTTTAACTTCGGAGTGGCATTTCTACATACATATTTGCAATATCTCTCTGGAGTAAAGACGTGCACTAGTATATCCAACAGTATGGCAAAAACTGATATATCATATACATATCAGTTACAATACATACAAAAGAACGCATGAGTGTAGTTGATATTGTATGCTTTTGCTTGTACGTACTCACACTATGGATATAAACACATACAGTTGTTTATGGTATTGCATAGAGTGAGGAAATTATCAGTTTTTTACTCTCAAATATCTGTTGTACCATGAGTATTTGGATATATCTGTTTATGAAACAGATATTTAAGATGATTGTGTGCTGCTTATGATAAAGGCGAGAGCTAATAAGCAGGATTTTAATTTTGTACATAATAATGTTATTAAAGGTAGAATTAGCAATATTAGCAATATTTACTGCATTATCTTTAATTAAAAATAAAAAAAAACAAATGAAAAATTATTAAATTGTTGTCTGGAACATATAAACAAAAAATTTCAATAACAATAAAATGTAAGAAAAAATATTTTAACCTTTAGATAAACATATAGTAATGATGTTATATAGTCGATAAAATAATAGGTAATTAACGTATGTGCATATTTAAAAAGAATACATGATATGATATTATGTCTCCTAAGTTATGAGTCATAACTCAGAAGAATATTATCTGTATATGCTTTGTTGTTAATTACTTGTGTTATTGGGAAACTGTAAAGACTCTAACACGTAAAAACATTTACACTTTTTTCTGTATTAAAAAAGTCCTACAGATTAAATAAATAAATAATGAAAGTTTAATAAAGTCATTTTGATTTGAACGATTTGTGAAAATGAAATGGAGTTTATCGTTCAGCTTGTTGTTAATTGTGAATAATTGTATAGAGAAAAGTAAAATTTAGAGTAAAATTTAGTAGAGTGAAACGGACCTTTTGGTTCGCTGTACTTGCTTGCTAAAAGTTACGTTCCTTAGCAAAATGAAAAATAAATATTAAATACTAGTAGAGTATAATTTTTGGTAAGCCCTAAAAATTTAAACTGAATCATATTGGAATTTTTGGCAACAACAACATAAAGCAAGAAGTACCTGTACATAAAAAGGAATAAGCAATGCTTGCTGTATACTTTTTGTTTGTGGTGGAATTTATGCATTTTCATTAGCATAAATACATTTTTTTAATGTAATTATTTTCATATGTCAATTAAAAAAGAAAAATATCATGATGATTACAGATATAAAAATTGTAAGAAAAATAACCAGTTAATGCAGATTACGTATTTTTGGCTACTGCATATATTTATACATTTGTGACAAACAAATGTTTTTGTTTTATGACTTTTAAAACGCACAATTTTTCAATGAAAAGTGTTCATATGTGTTTTCGTCATATATTACTAGAAGCGTATAAGGCATAGTGCCAATAAAACAGTTTGCATTGGCTTACCTGGGTTTAACCCATTATGTGTCAATACTGTAATTGCGTAGAACTAATAAAATTCGAATTTTTCCTTATATATATTTTTTCTTCTTTCATTAAGCCATACTTATTTTTTAACTTTGTGAAACGAACTTATAAATATATAAAAGGCCTTGATTATTGAAACAGACATTAAAATAAAGTCTTTGGTATAAGTCGGATGACAATTTAGAAAAATAAACAATAAATTAGTGAGAAAATTTGTTACCAAATATGAATAATATTGAAATAAAAGAAAAAATTTTGTCTAATTTATATAAAATTAGCGAAAAAAAGGGTGAAGCAAGATATGGGATTGCTTTGGTTTTATAAAAGATGAAAACGATGTGGAACTGCCAAATTTTGTTGCATGCAAAATGTGTATAAATGTATATAAATACAATAAAAACGGGGTATCTAATTTAAATAAACACAAGTGTTATAAAGTGTTAAAAAGTGAAAATGAGAATATTTTAATTGAACCAAATCAAGAAGCTAAAAAGGCTTGCACTAATATTCTGACCGAATGGGTTACTGGAGATATACGCCCATACTCTTTAGCAAAAGATTGTGGACTGAAAAAATATTCAATGTTGTTGTTATCACTTGCAAATAAATTCGGAGCCGGTGTTAACATAGATGCCCTAATACAACACCCAACAACAATTAACCGAAACTTTGAGAATAGCCATTCAATTCAATTTGAAAAGTTACAGTCAGAGATCTCATCAATACGGAAAATTGGTTATGCCTTAACATGTGATCTGTGGACAGAAAATGTTAGTAAAATTTCCTATTTTGCTATTACGGGTCATTTTGTTATGGATGGGGAATGTAAAAAAAAGCTACTAGGAGTGAAGTCAATGAAAGGATTTTCGAATCCAAGTAAGTCATCACTGACTTTTGTTACAACCCAAAATATATCTTTTAAATCTTTTTGCTTATAATTTTACATATTTTAAATTTATCTACTAAACAGGCATCAATATAAAACGAAAACTGCATAATTTGCTCGCAGAATTCAACTGCTCCTTAGATGACCCGATAGTTATAGTCACAGACAGAGAAAGCAATATAAAGGAAGCATTAAAAGACTACGAAATATTAACTGTATATGTCACCAACTTCACAATACAGTTGAAAATGCCGTTAAAACTTCCGAACAAGTCGATTCAAATCATTACAGCTGCATCAAAACTGGTCAAATTCATCAAGAAATCAGGTTTGAATTGTGAATTAAAAATATCTGTTAAAAGCTTTACACACAAAAGATGTAATACAGTTTATCTGACTTTATCATCTATAAAAGATACCTTAAGTACTATTTAAAACATACTACGTGAGAAAAATTTAACAGAGAATTATAGCATTATAAGAGAATATCATTTAGATCAGTTAATAGAAATTCTAAAGCCTTTCATGAATGCTTCGACAGAATTGGAAGACAGCTCCTACATAACAATTCATATAGTTCATCCGAAAACTGAAAACCATATGTAATAGCATCAATAATGATGAATCTAGTTTTATTTCAGAATTAAAAAAAAATTGCACGAAATTTTAGTTACGTTAGTAGATGCCAAGGTCACAATTTTTCACAAATTAGAAATATTTTTATTTCCGCCAGCTAATCAATTAACCCAATTTAATATTGAAGAAAGAACTGAAGTAATATTAAAGTGCAAATCGTTGTTACAGTCTTATCCTAATGACACATACTCAACTACTTCGCTCATTGAAGGACATTTTTCAAAAATTTATTCATTGTTTAAAAATTATGTGCAACCAATAGAAAAAGCTAATTCTAGCGAGAACATAATTGAAAATGAAATAGCCAAGTATGAAAATACTATTGTTCCTCTAGATAATAATTTTAATACTCTAAAGTGGTGGCATGATAGAAAAAATGAATTCCGTTTGTTGTACAAACTAAGCTGCCAAATATTTTCTATACCAGCATCTAGTGCTCCTTCAGAAAGGATATTTTTTATTGCTAGGGCTCTTATAACAGACAAGAGATCAAAGCTTGGTTATAATGAAAAATCTTTTAATAACATTTTATTTGTAATTATTAATTTAAAAGACCGATTTTTATTTTGACTAAAAATATTTTCAGATACTTTCTTTTTAAATTAAATTTTTATTATTTACAGCCTTATTCATAAACAATAACTTAGATCTAATATGCATTTTCAGCAAACTTTTCATGTAATGATATTTGATTTTAAATAAGAAAAAAATTTATTAACTTCATTTAATATTTAAAATACTTTTACACTAAAGAAAAAAATAAAAAATTAGATTGTTTTTCTTTTTTTTCTGCTAGTTATAAAAACATGCATTTATTTGTTTATTATCCTTATCGTAACGAAAGAAATCTTCCGAAATAAATAATGTACACCTGTAAAACTTATAAAATAATCATAATAATATTTTTAATTAATTCATACGCGTTAAATCTTAAGACTCATTATTTGTTTTTGAAATACCTATTTATACATTTATTTAACTTGAATAAAGCATTATATAAAGAATTACAATACTGTTTTTTTTTTTTTAAACAGTAATGGTTTTTTTCATTTTAAATTTATACGTATGAACGAATATTGCTTCGCAGCATACAATAAATACTTATGGTACAACCATCAATATCTGTTTATATCTATGTATTTGTTAAAAACATAGGAGAACAGATATGTTACTCTCATTCTCTCTTTACTCATTCGCATCCATCCAATGAGAAATAGTAACAATATCAACTTATATCAGAAACACAAACGTACTCACCAATACGCACTCATAAGAGTAGCTACACAAAAACTGATATAAACAGATATATCTGTGCACGTCTTTACTCTGGAGTTCTTTACCCCATAGCCCTCAGTAACGCGCGAAAACTTAAGGAAAATATTTTTAATCTGTTTTCAGCATAACTATTTGACACATAAATTTAACATAATGACAAAAAATATTATTTACATTTAAATAATTTAATATTCATTGTTTTGTTTCTTTATTTTAATTTTTTGTTGTTAATCTTCTTTACAGCCATATATGCATGTATATTAAAAAACCAAAATATTCGTTTAAAAGCCATATTAGTTAATAAAAGTTTTAAGCTTAAAAACCTGTTTTTAAGAAATTATATTTATGAACAGTATTTTAACTAAAAATCTTTTTTTTTTATTTTAAAGTTTGATACTGGCAATAACAAAATTTTGTCTTGTCAATTAAATCCTAATGACGCAAATTAATGGCTATCAGTTTATACAGTATTCAGATCTAAGATATCTCTTTGTTTTGTTTGAGAACAATTTTTTTTAAATATGATCAAAAAACGTGATGAATCCTGCCAATTTATGACTTTGCTTGAATAATTTTACTATAAAAGCTAAAAAAATGATGAAGAAGAATGTAATTCGGATATTTCTTTACGGAAGATACAAAATATTTACATAAATATCGAAATTTTTTTTCTTTCATACTTTTTTCTCACATTACTGAAGATGTAGTTTTGGTATCAAACTATTGTGATGACTTAAATACGTAATTTATTTAATTTTTTATAAAAGTACTAGCAGTGTCCATGACTTCGTCCGCGAATCATTATTTTCTTAAAATTTAAATTTAAAAAATGTGTTTTTAAGCTTTTGTTGTAGAGTTCTGTAAACAGTGTTAAAAATTTCCATCCACAAAAATAAAATGTACTGATTACTGTTCTAATACCATTATACCGATTAAATTTGGTGATTTTGCATTTGTATCTCTATTTTCTCTACAAGGTTCTAAGGGACCTCTACACAAAATTTTTTTCAAATCCATATAGCAGTTTTTACGTGCTGCGAACACAGACAGACGGACAGAGACAAACAAAAATTCCAAAAATAGGTGCTTTGTTGTTGTTGTTGTTACAGCTCTGCTGCTGACGAGAGTTCCTTCCTGAAAAGATTTAAAACAAAAACAAAATAAAACTCAATTATGTGTACGTGTGTCATCAGGTGGAACTGGGAGGTGGAGAAATTGCGCAAACTCAATCGGTCGTATCCATAGGTCCATAGGGCGTAAATTAGTGAGCCTATTGGGACAATTAAATAAGTGCATTGTATCGTGAGGGCTTTAGAGACAGGCTGGGCAACGGTTCAAAGTGCCAGCAACTATTTCTTCGCGGTAGCAGTTAAGGATACTGCACCAACCGGCTCTTAATTATGCCAGAACTGATCTTGTTTTCTGGGCAGAAGCCTCTCATTTTCTGAAATCGCGGGTGGATGTTCATTTAGGACTTTATTACATCTGTAGCCATTTATGGTGCTAGGACCACCTGTCGATGTAATATTTTTTTGGGTATCTGCAATGGACGTCCGGATTATTTTAGATAGAATAATATCCCGAATATCATTGCGATAGTGCCTAAAGTCCTGTTGGATGTATCGGGGCGGGGGATTCCGCAATATCAATGGGCAGCACAGAGTGATCGACCGTGTCAAGGGCCTTAGATAAGTCCGAGGCAGCAACAACTGTGCGTTGACATGGTCTCTGCTGATTAAGGCCGTCGGCGACTTGGGTAGCTATCATATTCAAAGCTGTTGTGGTGCTCTAGGATTCCCTGAAGCTATGTTGGTGTGAGGCGGGGGAAAGATGTTCTTTTAAAGTTGGCAGTAACGCTTCTAAAACCTTAGCTACTGGTGATAAAAGTGAGATCGGGCGATAAGATTATCCCATTGTAGCGGGTTTGTTTGGTTTTAGTATTGGAATTATCCGAGTAACCTTCCAAATATCCGGAATCACCAAATGGCGAATCGAGATTTCTAGAAGGCGCGTCAGATATTCAACAGATACTGGGCCAAATTTTTTCAACATTAACATTGAGGTGCCATCAGGACCAAGAGCCTTTGAGGGTTTTTATTTTAAAATAATATTTTTCACTTCTTCGAGAGTGAAGGAAATGGGCACCGAATCTCGTCTTAGATTTTTGCGATGTGGGGTGTTCGTATGTATCGATGTTCGATGTATCCCATATCGATTACTACCTACATCAACATCAAAATTTTCCAAAAGTATTTAATGTACAGAAATAACCCCGTTACTGTTTTATTATATGCTTAGATGAGTATATGGGAATTTTGATTTATATGGACTAATTAATTCCCAACTTCATCAAAATTAAATGAAAAAGGAGTGATTCTCAACCTTTTTTTTTTTTTTTTTGTTACGGCACACTTCTAATGATTTAAACATTTGGCGGCATAAAAAAAGTTGTCTTAATAATATTTACTTACCACCTATAACACACTACGTAAAAATGTTTATGATAATAATTTTAAATGTGTGCAATTAAATAATGTGTAAAAATAACAGTAGGTTTATTAGGGCTAAATGACAATACCATTCGTATGTCGTCTTCCACATTTAATAATCTTGCTCTTTTTTTAGTTTTAATGTTAGTTAGTACTGAAAATCCGAATTCACACAAATAAGATGTCGAAAATACATCAACATCTGCTGATTCACCAATCATTGTTTTTACAATTTTACAAGCTGGTAAACTTATTTCTTCAGCCAAATTTTGAGGTTTTAATTTTACAGTAGTCAACTCTTGAGCCTTTTCAGACACACCGATTTGTTTTTCAAAAACCTTTACAAGCTTGAGTTTTAAAGATAAAGACGTTTAAAAGTAGCTTTTATCTTTTGCTGAAAGCGCAAAATTTTCCAAAAATAGTTAATGTACAGAAATTACCCCGTTACTATTTTATTATATGTATGAATGAGTATATGGAAATATTGATTTATATGGACTAATAACTCTCAACTTTATTAAAATTAAACGATAAAAAAATGATTCTCAACCTTTTTTTTGTTACGGCACACTTCTAATGATTTAAAAATTGGGCGGCACAATGTTTACTTACCTCCTATAACACACTACGTAAAAACGTTTATGACAATAATCTTAAATGGGTGCAATTAAATAATGTGTAAAAATAACAGTAGGTTTATTAGGGGCTAACGCAAGTTAATAATTAAAATGCTTTTAATGCGAAATTTGAGCTTGATGGTTTTTGATAATTTCATTTTTTTGGTCGTAAAAATGACAATACCACTCTTATATCGTCTTCCACATTTAATAATCTAATCTTGTTAGTTTTAATGTTGGCTAATACTCAAAATCCGAATTCCCACAAATAGGTTAGGTTAGGTTGCACAGGCCATCGGCGCAAAAAGAGAGACCGACTCACTTGGGTCCCAAAGGTCCCATTGTGTTGCCTGGAAACAGGATGTGTTGGGATCAGATTGAGGTCCCTACGGCACCATCAAAAAGATCCACATCCAAACCACCCCGAGGACCGGATAAACGAGTTTATCCTAGCAACATCGCAGACAGACAAGTCTGCAAGATTCAGCAGTCTCAGACTGCCAAAAATAGCCGCTCTATTCCTAGAAAAAGCCGGACAGTGGCAGAGCAAATGCTCCACCGTTTCCTCCTCTTCCTCATCTTGACAACTCCTACAGTAGTCATGATGAGGAAGATTCAGTCTTCTAGCGTGGGCACCAATGACGCAGTGCCCTGTCAGCACAGCTACCAGTGTGCCCAGCTGCCCCCGAGGAAACCTCAGTAGACTTACGGATCTCCCACTATCGTACTGAGGCCACAGTGTCCTCGAGACCCTGCAGGTAACCTCTTCAGACCATCTAGACTGTGCAGCCCTAAAGAGTTCCTGCCGAAGTAAAGCCTTGCAGCAGTTCAATGGGACCCCCACCAGTGGATCTATTTCTCGGTCTTCTAACCGGGATCCAAGTCTGGCAAGTTCGTCCGCAACAATATTTCCGGGTATGCCCGAATGAGCTGGCACCCAAAACAGTTCCAGGTTGGAATGTCTCGCCATCTCGTTGAGAGATGTCCGGCATTCACGAACCAATCTGGATGTCGTATAGACACCTGATAGGGAGTTAATCGCGGCCTTGCTGTCAGTACAAATCCGGATATTCTCTCTGTGGTACCTCATTCAGCAAGTCGCCCTTCTAATGGCTGAGATCTCAGCCTGTACCACGCTACATTGATCATTGAGCTTAAACCTTATCCTGATCCGAAATCTAGGAATGAAGACGCCCCCCCCGACCCCCGTGTCCAACTTTGACCCGTCAGTATAGACATCAAGCACATCCCCACGAGACATAGTCGACGTGCCTGACATTGATACCACAAAATCAATGTCAGACATGGGGGTGGGAGTGCAGTAATCGATGTTGTCGGGAATAACCGAGGAATGGCCCAAGATGGTCGCATGTCCCTCCTCCACGCCGCCGCTGCATCCAGTCTGACCTCCGAGTTCATGGCCAATTGTTTGGCCATGAGATCGACCGGTAGCCAGTGTAGCATTGTAAAAAGGGCCCTCGACGGGGTGGTGCGTATTGCACCAGTGACCATCAAGGCCGAGGTGCGCAGTATCTTGTTCAGTATACTGCAGTTCGTCAGTTTGCCCAGTGCGGGCCACCATACGAGGGCCCCATACATCAGTATGGGTTTTATCACTGTGTCAAAGAGCCAGTACGACGTCCTGGGATAAATACCCCAGTGTTTGCCTATGGCCCTTCTACACACATACAAGGCCACTGAGGCCCTATCCGCCCGAAAACGGACATTAGGGGTCTATGACAATTTCGAGTCCAGGATAATACCTAGATACTTCGCTCTGTCAGACAACCCAAGCTCCACTCCATTAAGCAGTGGTAGCAGAAAAGCCGGAATCTTGTTTCTTCTCGTGAAGAGCACAAGTTCCGTTTTCCGAGCGTTCGCGCTAAGCCCACTCTCAGTACACCACCTACTGATGCAGCCCAGCGCCGATTGTAGACGTTGCGATAGCGTGTCGGGATATCTTCCCGACACTGCAACCGCTACGTCATCCCCATATGCCACAGTCCTGAGCCCCTTGCAGTCCATTTCTGTCAGTAATGCATTCATGGCGAGGTTCCAGAGAAGGGGGATAATACCCCCCTTGTGGTGTACCACGCTTAGCTACCCTGTATATGGTAGCTAGCCCCATGCTGGAAGTAATGACCCTGTTTGTCAATAGATTCCATACAAAGTTTATAATCGACCGACTTACGTTCAGTCCCTCCAGGGCCATTTTGATGGCCTCCGGTTTCCATTGTTGAAGGCCCCTTCTATATCTAGAAAGGCAACCAATGCATATTCCTTATGCTCTAGGGATTTCTCTATGCATCCCACAAGCGTGTGTAGTGCCGTCTCAACAGATCTGCCCTTGACATACGCGTGCTGAGAGGCGGAGAGTCGGTCCGGATTAATTGTCCTCCTCAAGTGAAGGTCAATTATCCGTTCCAGAGTTTTCAAAAGGAAGGAGGATGGACTTATAGGTCTAAAGTCCTTCGGTTCAGTATGTGAAGTCTTCCCTCCCTTGGGAATGAAGACTACAGAGCAGAAAGTCCACGGTTCAGGGATATACGCCCATGTGATACATGCTGTGTATATCGGGATTAACCATGGTATAACAATATCCGCATTATGCTGCAAATCAGCCGGTATAATGCCGTCAGGTCCCGCTGATTTAAACGGGTTAAAACTACCCAAGGCCCACATGAGTCCCTCCCTATTTATAGGGAAGGGAACTGATGCACAGTAGTCAAGAGAGGCTGAGTCTTCTCCACTAAAGGGAGCGCAGCCCGGAAAGTGAGTCTCCATGAGAACTTCAAGGGTCTCCTGTGCACTCAAGGTCCAATTGCCACATGGTTTCTTAATGAAACCAGGGACAATGGGCGTTGCCGATAGAATCCTACGAAGTCTGCTCGTCTCGGAGGTGCCCTCTACTACACTGCAGAAGGATCTCCAAGGCTTTTGCTTCGCATTTCTTACCATATTTTTGAACCTATTCACTGAGGATTTATAAGCAGACCAGTTTCCTGATCTTTTAGCCTCATTGAAGAGCCTACGGGAGACTTTTCGTGCCTCCGCAATATCCGAGCTCCACCAGGGTGGTTTGCTCTTTCCACGGCAGATATTTAATCTGCAAGATTCCGAAGTCGCGCGCTCAAACGCATTGGTAAGTGCATTCACCGCGGATTCAATGTCCCGCCGATTTTCTATTTTCGGTGGGCTCGAAAGAAAACCAGAAAGAAAGGAGCGTTGACGTTCCCAGTCCGTTTTCCTTCTGTTCCGTCGGGGAATAACTCCATATACCCGAATCACCACATCAAATTCAATATACCTATGATCAGAGAACGAGCAGTCACCAGAGACCCTCCATGCCCTAATCAAATCTGAATGCTTAGCACTAACTAGCGTAATGTCAAGAACCTCCTTTCTATTTGCTACAACAAAAGTGGGCTCTGACCCAACGTTTACAACGTCTAAATTAAAGAATGAAATCAAAAAGAGACTCACCCCTTGCGTTGGAATCCGAGCTACCCCACACAACATGGTGTGCATTGGCATCTGCTCCAATAATTACCGGCAGGTTCCGTGTGGCTGCCATATTGACCACCTTGCGAAACATTGGTGGTGGTGCTTCGCATTCATGCGCCATATAGCTGGAGACTATTATAACTGTACCACCATTTGTCTCCCAGGCAGCTGCTACCGTATCTTCATCACTGTAATCAGAGAGAATGAAGATATTCAAATTGCTCTTAGCCACTATGCATGATCTGATCTTACCTGGACCATTCATATATAGCAGCTTAAAGCCTCTAACACCAAGCCCGCAAACCCTGTCTCGATGGAGCCATGGTTCCTGGGCTAAAACGACCTCCTCCCCTCTCTCTGAGATGCGGAGAAGTAGTGCAGCGGAAGCTGCTTTAGAGTGGTGAAGGTTTACTTGAATCACCTTCACCATCCCTGTTTGCGGATACGATTGTGACGTTGGCGTCATCTTGGTCCGAATCCAAGAGGGCGTCCTCGTCAACTGCCTCGTCCATTCTCTCGAAGAATTCACCCACAAACTCAGAGTTTGATAGGGTGCCTTCCTCGGAGATCAGACTGGCAGTCTCCTCGTTCACCACATTTTCCGGATTAGGCTCATCGTCCTCCGGAGTCAGGTTACCCCTGTCGTCGCCTCGATAGACACGAAGAAGGATCGTTTCGAAACCGTAATAGATCCTTCCTCGTCTCTCCCGAAGCGGCGCCAGCGATTCCCGACTCAGCAGGACAACAATCCGTCTGGATGCACCCTCAGGTTCAGAAACCTTTGCAACCTTCCAGTCACTGGTTGGTAGTTCAGGATTTCCT
The DNA here is from genome assembly GCA_937654795.1 of Cistogaster globosa. Taxonomy (NCBI): domain Eukaryota; kingdom Metazoa; phylum Arthropoda; class Insecta; order Diptera; family Tachinidae; genus Cistogaster; species Cistogaster globosa. The sequence goes on from OW569407.1 coordinate 41,051,717, forward strand.
CCCCGAATGAGCTCCATTATATCCTTAGGTTCAGTAGGTTCGTCCGGTATTCGTGCCGTGGCTCTAGGCCTGCGGGGTATCTCTTCAAGAGGTACCACGTCAAGCTTCGCTCCTTCCCATAGGCCTTCCAAAAGAGCGACGGCCTGCTTTAACAGCATAACCGAACGCTCGTTTGAACATGCCATGAGTTTGACACGTCCACGAAACCAACCTGCATCATCGCATTGAGGAAAGGGTCCTGGGTTGTCTTTAATGACCCTCCAAAACACTCCCATCAACTTCTTGCGTACCACCTCCCAGTTAGCATGGGAGATGAACTATCTGCGACATTCCTGTCAATGACGGCGCGTACCAGGTTACCTTTTGCAACCTCACTAAAGCTCCTGTCCATAGATTTATACTTTGGACGCTTTGTAGCGGGCTGCTGACTCTGCGCTTGAGCCTCCTCCTCAGATCTTTGCCGTTTAGGCCCATCCGTAGATGTAGAAGGGGGCTTTTGCAGGCAAGCTAGATGAAGTCTTGCCCATTTTAGCGAGGAAGATTCCTTATTCGTGAGGGACTCAGATGGCTTTTTGCCTAACTGATCCACGCATTTCTCGGCAGCACACCGTTTTAAAAAGGCCCTTCTGGCAGGTGGGGCGTGCCGTGGGGGAACTGTTTTGCCTTTTACGGCTGGAGGCACAGCTTGGGAACCCGAAATCTTGTTCGCAGTTACCTTACTGGCGGGGGGAGGTGAGACATTGGTACCCGAAATCTGGTTCGCAGTTCCACTGCTCACAATCGGCACTGGGTTAACTGTGGAACCTTGCTGTGTTCCTACAGCGCCCGAAGCAGGGGTTTTAGCCTTGACGGCACGGACCTTGGCTGCTTTAGAAGTGCTTGGAGTGAAATCCAGAGGCGCTTCGCTGCCTTTTTGTGCACAATTTTGTGCAGTTCGTGCGCATTTGGATGACCCTGGTTTCCCAGAGTTTCCTCCTGCGTTTTCTGTGACACCAGACGTATGCAGACCAGTCAGGCCTGGCGTTCCAACCTGACTAGCCTGGATCTCAGACACATTCGATTCACCGCGGCCTGAAATCGCCACCGCGGGAATAGGGTTTCCGGAGATTATCCCGACCGGATACATGGGGCATTTATTTTTGTTTTCCATTTCATGTTTTTGATTTGTTGCATTTTATACATACTGCGAATGTAGACGCTGCCTAGGGGGGACTAGGCAGACCACTAAGCCACACCAATATTGTGAACAGACGCTCGTGGATTTCGGACAGTGGACCGTGGATCTAGCTGACCCAGAAAAACGGACGTACCCTGACAGAATGCCCAGTCTCATTGAAAGGGAAAACATTCGGTACAGGGTAGCTGATAGCCGCCCCATTGGGGAAACAGACGCTGTCAGACACTGAGGGGGGGGACAGTTCTTAGTTTCGCACTCACCATGAGCCCCTCTGGCATGGGTATCCCTACCAGCACGGCCTACACGGATCACTGCACTTAAGCCTCTGCATCACGTCAAGATAACTGCCCGTCGCAGAGGATTCCCACAAATAAGATTTTGAAAATTGTAATAAAAAGCTATTAGGCCATCATTGGACAATCATATCTTAGGTTAATCCAAAATGAATTAATAGATTTTTCTGAATGTTCTAAAGAAAGCAAAATGAGTTCTTCCTCTTCACACAAAGTTAAGTCAAATACAGATGTATCCGTTGTGAGAAATGGATTACGAACGCCATCAAATTTCTTTATATCTAATTTTAAAAAAAATAATAAATAATTCTTTCTTCTATTGTTGTCAAATGGGTAATAACAATTATTTTAATAGTCTTTAGGTAGTGACTCAAACTTTTTTAAGTTGCCTTCCTGCCAGCTTATCAGTTGAGTTTAAAACATTTTCATTAGGCCCTTGCAAAATTGAATTTATATTGTTAAAATAACAAAAATGTCTTATAAGTAAGCCAGTTTAGTGCACCATAGTTTATCTTCTAACATACGAACAAATTCGTAATTTTTATATTGTTCAAAAAATATATATTTATTTAATTTCAGCATGCGAGATAAAACTTTTCCTCTGGACATCCACCTTACTTCCGTATGCCGTAACAAGGATTCGTACTTTGCTTCCAAAGCTTGGCATAATCTACTAAATAAGCGACTTTTTAATGGCCTTGATTTTATATAATTAACCATTGTGTTAAACACTGTTTCAAAACTGTTTTATATTCTGATGGCAAATATCTTATAACAAGTGCTTCTCGATGCAAAAAATAATGGGTAACTAATATATCTCCCTTCAGTTCTTTAGCATGAGCTAGAAATCCTTTTATATGTCCAGTCATAGCTGGAGCACCATCTGTACAAATCCCTACACATGATTTCCACGAAACTTTAATTTCTTCTTAATATGAACTAACTATATCAAAAATATTCTGGCCAGTTTTAAAATTAGGTAACTCTCGACAAAACAAAAACTGATTAATTATATTATTTTCATGAATAAATCTAGTAAAGGAAAATTAAATGTTGCATTTAGCAACATAATCCGATACGTATATGGACTTAATAGACGGTCTAGTGTATCTTTGTTTTCACCTTAGTAATATAGCCTTTCTGTAGATAACTTACTAAACGCAAGAGACTAACAGCCAGTTTTTATAAAACAAAAGTATTATCACTTAAAGTTTTCGTTTTGTAACGATAACGTTTTAAATTTAGTTTTGAAAAAACTTTTAAAAGTTTTCGTCTATTCATTTTTGACAACGTATTAATTTTTATACATATCCGTGCTTTTTACATATAAAAATTTTATGCTTGATGCTAACTCTTAAAGTCAGCTGCTTTTGTTTACAAAATAATATAAAATATAAACACAGAATATATTAAAAAAGGTGAAAATTAAAAACAAAGAAAGAAATTTAATTTAAAATGCTTACGACAATCGCGATTAACATAAGATGTAGAAGAAGAACTTTTGCTGCACAACAACCTATAGTTAGGCGGCACTTGTTTTGGAATGTTTTGGAACTTCCGGAAGAAAAGTAAGTGGATATATAATATACAAACGTACATTCATAATGCTTAAAAAAATTCATGTATTTGTTTCGAATTATTAACGTTAATAGATTTGTGTCCAATTTCCGTGTTAGTATGGACGTGTTTTTTATGTTGCTGCAAGAAATGGAACCACAAATGAAAGTTGCTTAAGAAGCACCCATATACCTGCACCTAATAAGCTAGCCACGTTCCTTTCATTTGTTGCCACGGGCGGCTATCAATTCTCGATTGGTAACGAAGTCACGTCAGCAATTTCTATGTCTAAAGTGTCTACAATAATAAATGAGTGTCTAAATATTTTTGACCAACATCTATGTCCAAAATGGATATCTTTAGAAAAAACTCAAGAAGCATAAAACGCTACAAAGGAGGCTTTTTATGTAGCTGGTGGTATACCTAGTGTAGTATGTTGTGTCGACGGTACGCATGTCCGTATTAATTCACCAGGAACTGATGTCAAGCACCTTTACTATAACCGCAAAGGTTTTTACAGCATAAATGCAATGCTTGTGAGTGTTAAATGTTAAATACCAAGAGTAAAAAATTTCATAATTACATATGTTGGATTATTGTTTTTAGATATGTGATGATAAGATGTTGATAACATACGTCGACGCAAGGCATCCTGGGGCGAATCACGATGCGTTTGTGTGGAATCATAGTTCCGCCAACAACTATTTTAAGGATCAATTTCTGAGCGGAAAAAGAAACACTTGGTTGCTAGGTTTGCATACATGCATTTTAATTATATAAAAAAATACTTCATTTTCTTTTTTACTGCAGGTGATTCTGGATATAAGCTTCTGCCATACTTAATCACTCCTTATGGAAATCCAATTGAGCAATGGCAAAAGAAATTTAATGAAAAGCACTGCAAAACCAGAAATATAGTTAAACGGTGTTTTGGCGTTCTAAAAAATAGGTTCCGATGTATAATTGGTTCCAGAGAGCTTTTTTACAGTCCAGAAAAAACAACTAAAATTGTGAATGCTTGTTGTTCTCTTCACAATATATGCATACAATACAAAAGCAACTTGCATCAGAGTTTGCAAGTAACGAGGAGGTTGTTGAAAACTTTATTGAAGAATCTAATGAATTATCTTTTGCACATACTCTGCGAAATAATATGGCAATTAATTTGCAATAAATAAATCAAAACGTAAACAAAAATTTAGTTGTTTTATTTAAAAGAAAATTAAAAAAACACATGCACATAAGAAGAATATATACATACTATGTAATTGTAAAAATCATACATATAAAAAAACAAAACCAAAAATATTAATTTCAAGGATTCAGCAAGTCTGGAATTGTTTTTGATGAAATTATTTAAGGAGATTGAATAAATCGGATGTTACTTTAACAACAGTTTTCACTGATTCAGCAATATATATAAGTGCTTTGGTTTGTTTCTCAATTTAATTGAGAATCGCATCCTGAGTTGCTACCTGTTTTCTTAAAAGTTTCACTTCTTCTTCATTATCTCCCCCAATTTGATGGCTTTGCTTTCTTTTTCTGGACTTAGGAAGAGGTGAACAAACCTCCGGCGATTTATCATTGCAATGCGTTGGTGTTACTACTGCCTCTTTGCTGCTAGTCCTTGGTGGAGTTATATCAACTCTGGTCGTGTGTGGTTTTTCAAAAGACTTTATGCCATCTACAAGTCATTGTGGTGCAGCTGCAGACGAGAGATTGCATATCTCATCAATTTGCAACTCAAGGGGCGTTAAAGCTTTTATACGGCTGGGTTCTCCTCCCGTTCCATCGAAGCTTTTATTAATATCTGCAATGTTTTGCTTAGTCCTACTTTTAAGGTCAGCCCAAGTCTGAAATAAATAAGTTTTGGATTTTATAATGTTTGCATATTACAGAAGAGTTATGAAGTAATTTTTTCCACTCCACAACTGTTCAAATTCTGTGATATTGTGTCCCAAGTAGCATCAACCTCGAACTGTGTGCATTTAAAGAGGGGATTGCCGGTAGCCAAACGAGGAAAGGCTTCCTTATACTCAATGAACTTCTCAAACTGCGCGTATGTAGTTCTCTTGTTTCTAATTTTTTTTTAACGTAAATACATAAGGGGGTACATATTTAAATGATTATTCGTATTAAATACATATATGTATGTCGAATATTTTAATAATACTTGCAGCTTTTTCTTTAAAATTTCCATGCTAGTTTCCATTTTTTTTTTGTATGTTTATTCAAACGAATGCCTTTTACTTATCGGCTTTTTTTGACATATGTTTTCATTTTTTACAACTGTCTTCATTTTGTAAGAACCAAAAATATTCAGAAAATATGAAAAACCTCGGAGTGGAATTTCTACATACATATTTGCAGTATCTCTCTGGAGTCCTTTACTCCATAGCCCTCAGCTAATAAGTTAAGCATGAAAATTTAAGGAAAATATTTTTAATCTGTTTTCAGCATAACAATTTGACACATAAATTTAACATAATGACACAAAAATAATATTTACATTTAAATAATTTAATATTAATTTGTTTTGTTTATTTATTTTAATTTTTTGTTGTTAATCTTCTTTACAGCCTTATATGTATGTATGTAAGTATATAAAAAACCAAAATATTCGTTTTAAAGCCATATTAGGAAATAAAAGTTTTAATCTTAAAAACCAGTTTTTAAGAAATTATATTTATAAACAGTATTTTAACTTAAAACCTTTTTCTTTATTTTAAAGTTTGATACTGGCAATAACATGATTTTGTCTTGTTAAATAAATCCTAATGATGCAAAATAATGTCTATCAATTTATGTATGCAGTATTCAGAACTAAATTATCTCTTTGTGCTGTTTGAGAACAATTTTATTAAAATATGATCAAAAAACGTGCTGAATCCTGCCAATTTATGACTTTGCTTGAATAATTTTACTATAAAAGCTAACAAAAAAAATGGTGAAAAAGAATGTTATTCTAATATTTCTTTACGGAAGATACAAAATATTTACATAAATATCGAAAATTTTTTTTCTTTTATACTTTTTTCTTCACAATACTGAAGATGTAGTTTTGGTATCAAATTATTGTGATGAATTAAATACGTAATTTATATATTTTTTTATAAAATTACTAGCAGGGTCCATGACTTCGTCCGCAAATAATTATTTTTTTTAAATTAAAGTTTAGCAAATGTGCTTGTTTTTTTTTTTTTTTTTTTTTTTAAAGAGAAGTAGCACTTGAGGCATTAAAACCTATTTAGTTATTTTTTGTAATCGTGCTACATTCTTTAGGAAAGGGATAGATGAGAGATAAGACAGTGATAAGTGCTTTTAAGCTTTTGTTGTAGAGTTCTGTAAACAGTGTTAAAAATTTCCATCTACAAATTTAAAATGTACTGATTACTGTTATACCAATAAAATTGGGTGCAATATGTATCTCTATTTTCTCTAAAATATGTTTTGGCTTTACGAAACAAAAATTATTCTATATTTGAGCCAAGGTTCTAAGGGACCTCCACACAAAATTTTATTCAAATCCATATAGCAGTTTTTACGTGGTGCGAACACAGACAGACGGACAGAGACAAACAAAATTTTCAAAAATAGGTGCTTTGTTGTTGTAACAGCTCTGCTGCTGACGAGAGTTTTTTCCTAAAAAGATATAAAATAAAAGCAAAATAAAGCTCAATTATGTGTACGTGTGTCATCAGGTGGAACTGGGAGTTGGAGAAATTCCGCAACCTCAATCGGTCGTATCGATGGGTCCATAGAGCGTGGGCCTATTAGGACAGCTAGATAAGTACATTGTGTCGTGAGGGCTTTAGAGACAGGCTGGGCAACGGAACTATTTGTTCACGGTAGCAGTTAAGGATACTGCACCAACCGGCTCTTAATTGCGCCAGAAGTGATATTGTTTTTCTGAGCAGAAGCCTCTCCTTTTCTGGTATCGCGGGTGGGTGTTCACTTAGGACTTTATTACATCTGTTGCCATTTATGGTGTCTCGGACCGCCTGTCGATGTTACATTTCTTTGGGTATCTACAATAAACGTCCGGTTTATTTCAGATATAATAATATTCCGGATATCATTGCGATAATACCTAAAGTCCTGCCAGATGTATCGAGGCGGGAGATTCCGCAATATCACCTCGTGATTAGGGTGATTGGGCAGCACAGACTGGTCAACAGTGTTAAGGGCCTTAGATAAGTCCGAGGCAGCAACAACTATGCGTTGACATGGTCTCTGCTGATTAAGACCGTCGGCGACTTGGGTAGCTATCATATTTAAAACCGTTGTACTCCCGTAGGATTCCCTGAAGTTGTGTTGGTGCGAGGCGGGTGAAAGATTTTCTTTAAAAGTTGGCAGCAGTAACGCTTCTAAAACCTTAGCTACTGGTGATAAAAAGGAGATCGGGTGATAAGATTCTCCCATTGTAGCGGATTTGTTTGGTTTTAGTATGGGAATTATCCGAGTAACCTTCAAGATATCCAGAATCACCAATTGGCGAATCGAGATTTCTAGAATGGGCGTCAGATATTAAAGCGATACTGGGCCAAGTTTTTTCAATATTAGCATTGAGATGCCATCAGGACCAAGAGCCTTTGAGGGTTTTTATTTTGAGATAATATTTTTCACTTCATCTGGAGTGAAGGAAATAGGCACCGAATCTCGCCTTAGAAACTTGGTTCTCCGGATTATGACTCTTTTATCCTCATTCTGCGAGGTTGGGTGTTCTACCAATATCGATATATCCCATATCGATTACTATCTACATCAACATCAAAATTTTTCAAAAATAGTTAATGTACAGAAGTTACCCCTTTACTGTTTTATTATATGTTTAGATGAGTATATGGAAATATTGATTTATATGGACTAATTAATTCCCAACTTCATTAAAGTTAAACGATAAAAGAGTGATTTTCAACCTATTTTTTTATTGTTACGGCACACTTCTAATGATTAAAAATTTTGGCGGCACAAAAAAAAAATTGTCTCAATAATATTTACTTACCACCTATGACACACTGCGTAAAAAAGTTTATGACAATAATTTTAAATGTTTCCAATTAAATAATATGTAAAAATAACAGTAGGTTTATTAGGGACCAACGCAAGTTAATAATGAAAATACTTTGAATGCGAAATTTGAGCTTGATGGTTTTTGATAATTTCATTTATATTTGGTTGTAAAAATGAGTATGCCACTCTTATATCGTCTTCCACATTTAATAATCTTGCTCTTTCTTTAGTTTTAATGTTGGTTAATACTGAAAATCCGAATTCACACAAATAAGATGTCGAAAATTGTAATAAAATATTTAAAGCTATTAGGCCATCATTGGATAATCGCATCTTATGTTAATCCACAATGAATTAATAGATTTTTCTGAACGTTTTAAAATTAAATATCGATTCTTAGAAAGCAAACTGAGTTCTTCCTCTTCACACAAAGTTAAGTCAAATACAGATGTATCCGTTATGAGAAATGGATTACGAACCCAATCAAATTTCTTTATATCTAATTTAAAAAAAAAAAATATTTCTTCTATTGTTGTCAACTGGTCAATAGTATTTTTTAGGTCAATAATAGTTTTTAGGTACTGACTCAAAACTTTTTGAAATTGCCTTCCTGCCAGCTTATCCGTTGTGTTTAAAACATTTTCATTAGGCCCTTGTAAACTTGAATTTATATTGTTAGAAATAACAAAAATGTCTAAAAAGTAAGCCAGTTTAGTGCACCATAGTTTATCTTCCAACATACGAACAAATTCGTAATTCTTATATTGTTCAAAAAATATATTTATTTAATTTCAGCATGCGAGATAAAACTTTTCCTGTAGACACCCACCTTATTTCCGTATGCCGTAACAAGGATTCGTACTTTGCTTCAAAGCTTGGCATAATTTACTTAATAAGCGACTTTTTAAGGCCCTTGATTTTATATAATTAACGATTTTAACACACTGTTGAAAAACTGTATTAAATTCTGATGGCAAATATTTTGTAACAAGAACTTCGATGCAAAATACAATGGGTAACTAATATATCTCCCTTCGGTTCTTTAACATAAGCTACAAATCCTTTTACATGTCCAGTCACAGCTGGAGCACCATCTGTACAAATCCCTATACTTGATTTCCAAGAAACTTTAATTTCTTCTAAATATGAACTAACTATATCAAAAATATATTGGCCATTTGTAAAATTAGGTAACTCTTGACAACATAAAAATTGATTAATTATATTATTTTCATGAATAAATCTAACGAATGAAATTAATTGAGCTTTTCCTGTAATATCTGTTGTTTCATCGACTTGTAAAGCAAAATTTGAATTTTCAAGAGTTCTTGCAGTAATTTGTTCAATATTTTGCGACATATCTTTAATTCTGCGGTGGCTTGTGTCATTCGGAATTGGTATTTTACAAAAATTAACATCTGCGGATTCCCCAATCATTATTGTTACAATTTTACGACAAGCTGGAAAATTATTTTTCAGCCAAATTTTGAGGTTTTAAATTTACAACAATCAACTCAGATATTGGGTAAGAAGCTACTTAAGCCTTTTCAGACAGATCGATTTCTTTTTCAAAAACTTTTACTAGCGTGAGTTTTAAAGATAAAGACGTTTAAAATTAGCTTTTATCTTTTGCTGAAAGCGCAGAATGATTAGTCACCAAGTGACGTTGAAGTTTGCTCGGAACCATGGCATTATTTCATAGTTTAAAACCACATAAAACACAGTCGGGAACAACCTTGCCATTTTCTATTGTAGAGGTAAATCCAAATTTCAGAAAATCATCATTGTATTTTCGATCAACAACGTATTTTTTGAGCAAGAAGGATTTTTGCTTGTATCGGGCGTGGGCTCATTAACGTTATTATTACCACAATTATCATTGCTGTGCTTTCCTTTTTTTTTTAACCAATTATCCATTTTCAGAAGGTTCTGTTAAAATAAAGATAATATTTTAAACCTTAAAAATTCGTGCTAATTATCCCGACTGTATTATTAAAACATCGATATTGATAATTGAAGATAAAGATAATATTGTCGATACATTGTTAAAAAAATTAATTAAATATTACTTTTAAGCACGATTTATTCAAGTTAGAAAATACAATACTGCAAAGCCAATATGTTTATACTTTTATTAATTTGCGCTGCAAGCGGATAAATTAATATTAAACTAAATCACACTTATTTACCAATTTTAAAGAACAAAATATGCAGTAAATACTATGTAACATACAAGAACTTCTATTGTCAGAAACGTACATTAAAAAGTAACACCTAACATCAGCTGGTATTTTACTTCGCCGTTTATACATTACAGACATCAAAGTCCTTCGGTTGCAAAATAGCTTTATGCCACCATTATTTATGTTTGTTGGCGCTGCAGAAGTATTGATAACCCAGCATTAACATTTTTATATATCCAAAATTAGGCGGCACACTTTCAAAATTTCGAGGCAAAGAAAAGTGCCGCGGCACAGTGGTTGAGAATCACTATGATAAAAAAATGCAAATAATATTGTAGCATTAACATTATTTTCACTAATGGTAATGATTTAATTGCATACAGCTCCATTAAATTTTGCAATGTGAGATCTTCTGTTATAAGATCTAATTTTTTAAACATCCCTTTCAGTTTTATTAATAGTTCTTGATTATCAATCATAATTAAAATATCACTGTTGGGTATTTCCTTGCTGCAAATGTAGCATTTTATTTTGTTTTTGAATTTGGCGATTCAAACTCGAGCAGAGAATGATATCTTTGCCGATTATCTGTGTAAATATAAGGTACTTCCCGTCATCATCCGGATTTGACGACTAAGACTTTCTAAGTAAGAAGAGTCTATTTAGAATAATCAATAATCTTCTTAGGTTAAAATAAAAAGTAAATAAAATCTGTTTGTGTGCAATTGAAGAATTAAATTTTAGCATGTTTTTAAACTAAAACTAGTTAAGTGATCATCTTTTATAGCAAGCTTACGCATACCAATTGTTTTTTTCAAAAAAGCTATTAACGTTTTTATTTGCATTCGAAATAAAATTTAACTTAACTTTTAATTAATTCAATTAACTACTTGATTAGTAAAAAAAGGAAATAGGTAATTTTCTTATTAGAAAAATAATTGAATCAACAACATATTTATTTTAAAAGGAGAGACAAATTTTCTTATTCAAGAATTATTTGAATCAATTAAAAACATTATGAAATTTCATAAAAGGAACCAAAAATTTTCTAAAAGAATTTGTTCTGTGTTTCTTAAATTTATATTGCAGTACGATTTTGCCTTTTCTTAAATTTAACTTTATTTCAATTACCTGTCTCAAAATGTTACAAACAATATGAGATACTTAAATATCCCTTAAACTTTTTATTAACTCTGCTAAAAGAATGTCAGCCAAAAACCCACTAACAAACACCAAAAATTATGAGAACTTCTGTTTAATACGTGTAGTTTTAAAAGTTTTAGGAGTCTGAAAATCATTTGTATCCAAAATTTCTTAATGTAGACTTCACTTCCAATTTTCGTCCCACTCGCTATCCGTGTACATATAGAGCGTTTGAAATGGGAGAGAGTCGCCCTTTGTCAGGTCAAAGAGAAATCTCCTTGCAAGTAAGGGTTTTAGAGTGCAATATTCAACCAGATCCAAAATAACATAAGTGATCCGCAGTACGCTAGCATGTCCCCATGATATTTGGTTCCACGCGCCTATGGCCAACGGTTCCACGGGCAGCCAACTGATCATGGCAAAAAGCGCCTTTGTAGAGGTTTATCTAATGGCCCCAGTCATTAAGACCGCCATACCGCGCAGAACCTTCTACAAAATAGAGACGCATTGTCCTCTGCCTTTCCCCAGACAATAGCTCTATATAACAAGATTAGCCTGATGACAGCTTCAAGAAGCCAATTAACATCGTTTGAATTGATTCATTCTGCAAATTGCCCTCCTGCATACATTCATAAACGTAATGCTGACAGCAAACCACAACTTAAAACGTATGTATGTGTTTAAAGCCTTTACCTTCGGTATAAGCTGCGCACCTTGCATTGCTTATTTCATTACAAATAAAAATGGTGAAGAATCTAAACAATCGTTCCTCGAGCTTTTAAAGCTTTACATATGTATACGAAAAAGTTTAAAGCGATGAAGAAGGAATGAAACCTAAACTTTAAGTAGTAATGATTCATTCTACCACCGGTTTTAAAATGAGAAACTAGATAACGAATTCTGAGCTTGTACAAAAATACCTACCCGACGATGGCCCAGGTGCTCAAAATTAGTTCAAAGCTATGCAAACAATCCTTGGTATGTATTAGGAAGAAAACAAAAATGTGTTTTAGTATAATCACAAATTCTCGAGGCTTCCATGACGTGGCTGCTATCAAAAAGTTCTTTTGTTAGTTTTTAATCCATCACACCTTTCCCGCTGCATCATAGGACTTTGATCTTATTTTTAAATATTAGGCGCTTAGGTACTAAATGGTGCGATGGATTAATCGACTGTATTTATTTAAAACGGTATTCGTGGCTATTAAAACTACAAAAAAATACTATCAAAAGCCTTATTATTATTTCAAACAATTCAAATTAGCACCAAAGGTCCAATTACATATGTTTGTCGATGCTTTGCAAAATGCATAGGCTTTAAATTCAAGACTGTCGATGTATCTTTTATAGCAGCCAAATTCAAGATTACCACACTTCTAGCGGCATAAATAGGTACACGATTAGCCATGATACAAATACAGTAATAGAAGGTAGTTCCACTTCAAAAATTTTTGACGTCTGCGGGAATTATTTGAAATATATTTTTTGTAAACAAATAAATTTGCGTTGCCACAGATAAATAAAGAAACAAAAATATTTTGGAAATATTTAATAAAATATGTGTAATTTGTGTAATAAATTTATAAATAAATAAAATTCAAATTTGTTTTGCCACTAATATTAAATTACAAAAAAATTAATTCCTTGACGCTTAAAAACCATTTTATATAAACGACGATAATAAAAATTCGCTTATTATAATAACTTAAAGATAAAATTGTAGAGTAAGAATTTTACCGAACTAACTACCTTTACTTTAATTAAGTAATGTTAATTTTTGTTTTCACGTAATAAATTAATAATTATTAGTACATTATGCAAACTGTATTTCAAATAGGGATGCAAACGATACATCGATATTTTAAAAACTTCGATGTATCGTTTAAAAGCATCGATGTTAATATCGATGTTTTAGTTGACGATATATCGGCGATACATCGGCGTCAAAACTAAAAAAAAATATCGACATCGTTTATTTGCACTCTGCTGTCTTAAAACACGTGTTTATGTGGTTTAATTAATTTTATTACTTTAAATAAACAAGCATGTTCTAACAATCGCATATCGAGAGCGTTTGTTTTCGACAGCTGGAGCAACCTTACTCAGGACAGAAATAGGCTTCTGGGACTAGATTATCCAAACTTTTTTTCCTTAACTCCATATGAAATTATTAGATAGTAATTGAAACAAATAAAATTTTGAAGAATTATTCTTGTGTTTGATATAAATATGGTGAATTTATGTATAAAAATATTTGTGACTTGGTATGCATATCAGAAACTTAAAATATTGGTAAAAAATCGATTTACCGATTCCTTAAGCAATATCTTTTAACATCGATGTTTTTCAGGGAAACATCGATGTTTTTAAGAACGATGTTGCATTCCTAATTTCAAAGCAATTTTTTTAAATCATTAGCATATTAGCAATGCCAAGAAAAATTTTCAAGTTTTCATATTCTATTTCATTAAAAAGTTTTATTTGCTTCTGAATTTTTGTGTTTACTTCTTGTTCTTTAAATTGGTGTTAAAATGTAAATTATTTTTGACTTTTAAATTATGCATTTTTTCTTTTGAAATTACATATAAAACAAAAAAGAAAAACAGAACAGAAAAACAGGATTTTAGAAATTGATATGGTAACACGATTTTTCATAATTCCCGCAAACGTCAGAACGTTAACAAGGTGACGAAAAGGGAAAGTGAAATTACCTTCGATTAGCCTTAAAAATTAAACTTTATTGTACAGATTGTTTCTATTGGTCGGATTGTAAAATACTACTAAAATGACTAGCCATAGAAAATATTTTTGATGCGTAAAGTTGTCGAAATTTTCGACCATTAGGAGCCGTCAAAATAAACTTCGCAGACTTAGAAACCAAAATTGGTTTAAACAATTTTTGAGTCAACAAACCTGCGTTTTTAAAACGTAACATCTAGACAATATAAATAAAAAAAATTCGAAATCACTTACTAATTATCCCAACAAAAACCCTCTGAATCACCATTTAAAATTGTTCAAAATGGAAGCAAGTTTACATATGAAGTACTTTTACACTTTGTACTTTCTATTGAAAACGTTAAATCTACTGTACGAAGAGAAACAACAAATACAGTTATGTTATATGTTATATATTGTTACGTTTATTTAAATTTATAAACGTTTATTTTATTGAGTTCTTTTATTGCAAAATAAATAAACACATTTTATTTACTACTTTAATTAAATTACACTTTAATTAGACGATTATTTACTTATTCGCGATTAGTACAAAAAATACGCGATGGCAACTTCACCACTGTTTTATCTGTTTTACCACCTGATCTTCACTGGTTGACGTTTTCACTAAGAATGAAATCAGCCTGTATGGCCGTTGCTTTTATATACCCAATATTAAGGCTCTTGAATATACCAGAACTTCCTCCATCTGAATATTTCTTTACTACGCATTTATCATTTGAGACACATAATGATTGTTATTTGATTCCAGAATCTTCAATTATTATTTTGAATTTATTTATACAAGCTGTCTCTTTTTATTAGTGGTTATGTAGGTGTTTGTGTAGTTATGTGTTGCGTTTATTTTTATTGCTTTTTATTAGTTGTTTTTGTTTTGTGATTAAGAAGTTTTTGTAGAAACTTCTGGCGTTGTAAACATACACAATAGGTCATTTCGTTTTACTTTGTTGGTGACAATTATTTTTATTTCTTTTTATGACCTAAATAAAGCATCTTCGCTACACTGCCGCCCACTTAAGCTTTTTCGTCCTAAATGGCTCAGCATTACCTTTGCCGTATTTGGCCAGCCGTTCCAGGTGAGCAACTTTCATTTTTGACTTCGGATTATGATATCTCTGTATCCGGTAAACTACATCATTCAATTTCTTGATCACCTAGTATGGTCCCTTCCAGTGGGTTTGTAGTTTAGGTGACAGTTCTTTCTTGCGTTGTGGGTTATATAGTACAGCCATTCGTCCTTCAGTAAATCCCTCCGTGTTTGCTGCTCGATTATATCTGGCTTTCATTTTATCGCTGGACATTTTAATGCGGTTACAGAAAATCTCATGAAGCTCATGCAGGTCTTCTTGCGCTTGAGGAACATTTCCATTGTCTTCGTCTGCAGGTCCCGGTCTTATACCAAATTCTAAAACTTCTGGCAGTCTTAGCTCGGTCCCGAACAAGACTTTTGCTGGACTACGTGAGGTTAAATCATGTACAGCTGACCGATTAGCTGATAAGAACTTTGATATATGCTCATCCCAATCCTTCTCATGCGCACTGACCACTTTTCTAAGATATTCCTCTAGGATACGATTAAATCTTTCTACCATGCCATCAGACTGTGAATGCAGCGGTGTCATTCTCATCTTTTTGATACCATATACGTCACACATCTCTTTGAATATGGCCCTTTCAAAATTTTGTCCTTGGTCTGAATGCAGTTCCAGTGGAACACCGTATCGATACACCCAAATGTTAACAAGAACGTTCACTACTGTTTTGTACTCTTGGTTTGGAATGGCATATACTTCAGGCCATTTGCTAAAATAATCTATAACCACTAGTACATATCGGTTTTCAGCATTACTAATAGGGAATGGGCCTGCTTTATCAATATCTATCCGCTGAAAGGGGGCACCAGCGTTGTATTGCCGAAGCTTGCCACGACTCTTGTAGAACCCTTGGCGCAATGCACTGTTCGCAATTTGCCATCCAATCGGCTACGTAAAATCGTTGCTTATCTTTTCCAGCGTTTTTGTAATCCCCATATGACCCCCGCTGGAACTATTATGAAACTGCTTCATTACCTCACTCCTTTTAGAAGTTAGCACGACAATTAAGTCTGTTGTGGTTTTGCCATCTGTGCCTTCCCAAGATCGGTATAAGCAGCCATCTACCACTTTCAGGCTGTTCCACGCAGCCCAGTTCGATTTTGCTAGGCGGCTTTCTGCCGCGGAGTGGTCCGTAGTGCGGAGTGGTCCGTCCTTAGGATGAAATGTTGACCATACAAGTACTTGTGGTAATGTTTAACACACTCCAGCACTGCCGAAAGCTCCCGTCGTGTAATGCAATATTTTTTTTTGGGCTTCGAGTAGTAGTAGCCAATGACCTTTTATGTTCCATTAATCTCCTGAGAAAGTACTCCTCCTATTCTTTAGCCGCTTGCATCCATGTTCAATATGAATTTCTGTCCAGCTATTGGATAGGCAAGGACTGGTGCCGTACACAAAAGTTTCTTGAGCTTCTCGAACGCTTCTTCCGCTGCTTCATTCCAGTGGTACGGTTGTAACTTTCTGATCAACTTATGCAAGTTAGCAGCCACTTGAGCAAAGTTCGGCACAAATCTCCTGTTACACGATGCCCCAGGTATTTGACCTATTTTTGAAACAAAGCACATTTTTTAACACTTTATTTTAATCCTGCAGCTGTTATACGCTTAAATACTTCATCCAGGTTTTTGAGGTGTTCGTCAAAAGTTTTCCCCACTACGATTACGTCATCCAGATACACTTAGCACGTTTTCGAATTGAGACCCTTAAGAACACGTTCCATTAAACGCTCAAAAGTAGCTGAAACGTTGCAGAGCCCAAATGGCATAAACCACCAATCGCGCTTAAGGCAGTTTTCTCCTTGTCTTTAGCGGCTATCTCAACTTGCCAATAGCCGCTCTGCAAGTCCAAAGTAGAGAACCATTTTGATCCAGCACACGTGTCTAAGGTATCGTCAATTCTAGGCAACGGATAACTGTCTTTCCTGATGACGTCATTGAGGTTTTTGTATTCAACGCAAAACCTGGTACTGCCGTCTTTCTTCCTTACTAAAACTACTGGCGAACTATACGGACTCGAGGATGGCTCAATAACTCCGTTCCGCTCCATTTCGCTGACAAGTTCCTTGACCTCGTTTCGCTTTGCCAGGGGAACACTTTTTGGTGCTTGTTTTATAGGCCTCGCTTCGCCAGTATTAATTTTATGTTTTACCACTACCGTTCTACCTTGGCTTTTATTACTTAGGGCGAAGACGGAAGCATGTTTTCTCAACAACTGCTTTGCTGTGTTTCTGTCAGAATATGTCAGTTCTGCTAGTAAATACCTTTCTCTGGCTGGTAATTTGGGGCATACATATTCAGCGCACAACTGATTATGGCTTCAGCTGGCTCACATCGACCTATCTCGAAATTTCTGTTAATGGTCTCTTTGCTATTGGACAGGAAAACACGGAAATTCTTCCATCGTCGCAGATTTTCACAAGGGTTTTAGCGGTTAAAATGTCGTCTTTTACTTCTGTTGCTTCTACCACCCACAACTGATTAGCCACTTAATCTGCCTCCATACGTGCCCATACTATAGTTTCCACCTGAGGTAGTAATTTCTGATGTTCAACGACAAATAGCTTTCTTATTGCTGTCCTGTTCTCCTAATCCACATCTAGAAGTATCTCAACATTAAGTTGCTAACAATCTGGTGTACAATGGAAATCGAGATTGTGGGGCTATCGGTTGTGGGAGCTAGCACTTGCGCCTTTAGTTTAACGCTGACTCGAGCGATTTGGTGCTATTCGCCCGCTTGTTGTCCCTCGTTGGCGAAGCAGATCTTGATTTTTTCTTCATAGATCTGCAGTTGAGCTAGAGATGGCCGACTTATCCTTATTATTTGTTTGACAATATCCTTTATCTCGCTCCTTTTTCCGTCGTGTTTATTATCATCAGTCTCAAGACATCGCACCTTGTACACCTGTGGCTTCGAGATGACTTTTGCGGTCTCCTGTGCTAGCGTGTACGAGATAGTTTCTGTAAAGGTTGATTTTTGCATAGGACAAACCGCATTTTTAACATCTGGGTCTCGTATACCAATTACAAATGCTTTAATTTTAAACTGATTGAGAAACGGATGATGTTCGCCCGGGTAAGTCAGCTGCACCAAACGTTCAATTTCCGTGGCGATGTCTTGAAGCGTCTCATTCGCCTTTTGAACCCTTCCTCGTAACTCCATTCTATAAAGTTCTCTTTTATGCTCAGCTCCGTACTTACGTTGTAAGACATCCATTATGTACTCATAATTATTTTTTTTACATCCGGCTGGTAAGCTTTCGAGTATCTCTGCTGCTGCTCCCTTTAAGGTCAAAATAAGCTCTATACCTTTTTAATCATTGTCCCATCTGTTCTTGTTGGCCACTGTTTCAAACTGGAATTTAAAAACATTAAGGGGTGCGCTGCCGTCAAAGCTCGGACTATTTATCTTGCTGGCATGCTCAGAGATAACTCTCACTGGTCCTTCTCGACTTTAAAGTTTACCCATTTGCACTTTAAGTTCATGCAATACTTCGTCTAATGTTCTCTCTAAGCCGGACAATTTTTCATCAAACTTGCTGACTCTCATTTCCACGACGTCCACTCATTTGCCGAAGACTTCTGATATTTCTCGAAATTTCTCGTTAACCTCCTTTAAAAGCCGTTCTCCATTTATAGTAGAGCTTCTTGAAGCTTCTGGGGTTTTTTCTTCCAGTTTATTTATTTGGTTGTCCTGCTTCTGGTTATTTTCTTCTATTTTTTTCATTATCTGGTCGCTCTGCTTCTGGTTATTTTCTTCTATTTTACTTCATCATCTGGTCGCTCTACTTCTTCATTACAGCTGCAAACATAGAATTCAAGTCCATAATGCTGCTTATTGATGGGGTACATACTTCAATCACTTCTTTTTCTTCTATTTGTCCGAACTCGTATGTCCCAATATCAATACCACGCTGCTTGAATTCATCTATTAACCTTTTTTGTAATTCCGCTTTGTTGCCAACTGTTGGCAGATCCAATTTACACAGCTCCATTTTTAGCTGCTCAACCTAAGCTCGTCAAATTTCATTGTGATTTATTTATTATTTGCAATCCCACTTCTGACACCAATTGTTACGTTAATTTAAATTTATAAACGTTTATTTTATTGAGTTCATTTATTGCAAAATTAATAACCACAATTTATTTACTACTTTAATTAAATTACACTTTAATTGGACGATTATTTACTTAATCGCGATTGGTACAAAAAAAAAAAACGCGATGGCGACTTCACCACTGTTTTATCTGTTTTACCACAAGATCTTCACTGGTTGACGTTTTCACTAAGACTTAAATCAGCCTTTATGGCCGTTGCTCTTGAACTTCCTCCATCTGTTGGTAGAATATTTCTTTACTACGCATTTATCATTTGAGACACATGATGATTGTTATTTGATTCCAGAACCTTCCATTATTATTTTCAATTTATTTATACATGCTGTCAATTTGTATTAGTCGTTATGTAGGTGTTTGTGTAGTTGTGTGTTGCGTTTATTTTTATTGCTTTATCTTAGTTGTTTTTGTTTTGTGATTAGGAAGTTTTTGTAGAAACTTCTGGCGTTGTAAACATACACAATAGGTCATTTCGTTTTACTTTGTTGGTGACAATTATTTTTAGCTCTTTTTATGACCTAAATAAAGCATCTTCGCAACAATATATATATGAGGAAATTTGAGACAAAAATAAATAAATAATAAAACAAATAAATAACAAGTAGTACTATATTCGGCTTCGTATATACCCTTCACCGTTATGTAAATAGAGTTTAGTTTAGCTGCTGTCAAAAAAAAAAACAAATAGTTGTTAAATGTGATACAACTAGTAAAGGAAAATTCAATGTTGCATTTAACAACATAATCCGATACGTATATGGACTTAATAGAAGGTCTAGTGTATCTTTGTTTTCGCCTTAGTAATATAGCCTTTCTGTAGATAACTTACTAAACGCAAGAGACTAACAGCCAGTTTTTATAGAACAAAAGTATTCTCACTTAAAGTTTTCGTTTTGTAACGATAACGTTTTAAATTTGATTTTTAAAAAACTTTTAAAAGTTTTCGTCTATTCATTTTTGACCATGTATTAATTTTCATACATATCCGTGCTTTTTACATATAAAAATTTTATGTTTAAGTTAATTCTTAAAGTCAGCTGCTTTTGTTTACAAAATAATATAAAATATAAACACAGAATATATTAAAAAAGTTGAAAATTAAAAGCAAAGAAAGAAATTTAATTTAAAATGCTTACGACAATCGCGATAAACATAAGTTGTAGAAGAAGAACTTTTGCTGCACAGCAACCTATAGTTAGGCGGCACTTGCGTGATAGCACTAATGTTTTGGAACTTCCGGAGGGAAAGTAAGTCGATATAAAATATACAAAAGTACATTCATAATGCTTAAAAAAATTCATGTATTTGTTCCGAATTATTAATGTTAATAGATTTGTGTCCAATTTCCGTGTTAGTATGGACGTGTTTTTTATGTTGCTGCAAGAAATGGAACCATAAATGAAAGTTGCTTAAGAAGCACCCATATACCTGCACCTAATAAGCTAGCCACGTTCCTTTCATTTGTTGCCACGGGTGGCTTTCAATTCTCGATTGGTAACGAAGTCACGTCAGCAATTTCTATGTCTAAAGTGTCTACAATAAATGGATATCTCTAGAAAAAACTCAAGAAGCAGAAAACGCTACAAAGGAGGCTTCTTATGTAGCTGGTGGTGTTACCTAGTGTAGTAGGATGTGTCGACGGTACGTATGTCCGTATTAATTCACCAGGAACTGATGTCAAGCACCTTTATTATAACCGCAAAGGTTTTTGCAGCATAAATGCAATGCTTGTGAGTGTTAAATGTTAAATACCCAGAGTAAAAAATTCGATATGTTGCATTATTGTTTTTAGATATGTAATGATAAGATGTTGATAACATACGTCGACGTAAGGCATCCTGGGGCGAATTACGATGCGTTTGTGTGGAATCATAGTTCCGCCAACAACTATTTTAAGGAGCAATTTCTGAGCGGAAAAAAAAAACACTTGGTTGCTAGGTTTGCATACATGCATTTTAATTATATACAAAAATACTTCATTTTCTTTTTTACTGCAGGTGATTCTGGATATAAACTTCTGCCACACTTAATCACTCCTTATGGAAATCCAATTGTGCAATGGCAAAAGAAATTTAATGAAAAGCACTGCAAAACCAGAAATATAGTTGAACAGTGTTTTGGCGTTCTACAAAATAGGTTCCGATGTATAATTGGTTCCAGAGAGCTTTTTTACAGTCCAGAAAAAACAACTAAAATTGTGAATGCTTGTTGTTCTCTTCACAATATATGCATACAATACAAAAGCAACTTGCATCAGAGTTTGCAAGTAACGAGGAGGTTGTTGAAAACTTTATTGAAGAATCTAATGAATTATCTTTTGCACATACTTTGCGAAATAATATGGCAATTAATTTGCAATAAATAAATCAAAACGTAAACAAAAATTTAGTTGTTTTATTTAAAAGAAAATTAAAAAAACATATGCACATAAGAAGAATATATACATACTATGTAATTGTAAAAATCATACATATAAAGAAACAAAACCAAAAATATTAATTCCAAGGATTCAGCAAGTCTGGAATTGTTTTTGATGAAATTGTTTAAGGAGATTGAATAAATCGGATATTACTTTAACAGCAGTTTTCACTGATTCAGCAATATCTATAAGTGCTTTGGTTTGTTTCTCAATTTAATTGCGAATCGCATCCTGAGTTGCTACCCGTTTTCTTAAAAGTTTCACTTCCTCCTCATTATCTCCCTCAATTTGATGGCTATGCTTTCTTTTTGTGGACTTAGGAAGATGTGAACTAACCTCCGGCGATTTATCATTGCAATCCGTTGGTGTTACTACTGCCTCTTTGCTACTAGTCCTTGGTGGAGTTATATCTACTCTGGTCGTGTGTGGTTTTTCATAAGACTTTATGCCATCTACAGGTCCATGTGGTACAGCTGCAGATGAGAGATTGCATATCTTATCAATTTGCAACTCAAGGGGCGTTAAAGCTTTTATACGGCTGGATTCTCCTCCCGTTCCATCGAAGCTTTTATTAATATCTGCAATGTTTTGCTTAGTCCTACTTTTAAGGTCAGCCCAAGACTGAAATAAATTAGTTTTGGATTTTATAATGTTTGCATATTACAGAAAAGTTATATAAGTACCTTTTTCTACTCCACAACTGTTCAAATTCTGTGATATTGTGTCCCAGGTAGCATCCACCTCGAACTTTGTGCATTTAAAGAGGGAATTGCCGGTAGCCAAATGAGGAAAGGCTTCCTTATACTCAATAAACTTCTCAAACTGCGCGTATGTAGTTCTCTTGTTTCTAATTTTTTTTTAACGTTAATACATAAGGGGTACATATTTAAATGATTATTCGTATTAAATACATGTATGTATGTCTATTTAGGCCTCTATTTATGGAAGAAATCCTTACAGACTGTTATACATACATATAGTTTTTTACAATTTAAAACATTACCAAAAATTACATTTAAATTAAGTATTTAAAAACAATATTATGTTGCGTTTAATAGTGTTTACATTTAAAGAAAAATCAATAAAACTATAAAGATTGTTAAAATCGCAACAAATTCTTCTAAACGGCTCATCATTGGCATAATTATGGCGAACAAATTGAATGTAAATTGGTTTAAAATTTCTGGTTGGACGTACAGGAATGTTGAAGTATAAGTTTCCCATAAGGAACTCCGAACAAACATCTCTAGTAATCAAATTAAACAAAAACGTAACATTAAGCATAGTTCTTCGGCTTTGTGGAGACGGTAGCCCAATTTCAGCAAGTCTGGTTTTATATGACGGTAAATTGGAAAAATTATTTCGGTACATATTTCGTAAGCAAAATAACAGAAATTGTTTTTGAACAGACTCAATTTTATTACTATGCACGATATACTGTAGGTCCCAAACAACGGATCCATATTCTAAAATTGGCCATACTAAAGATGTATAAAGCTGCTTGGTGATGTGAATATCAGTGAATTCCTTGGCCCAACGTTTGATGAAGGCAAGTACCCCACGGGCTTTATATGATATCATAGCAATATGTTGACTAAAGTTTAATTTAGCATCTAATAAAATACCCAAATCAAGGATCGAATAACAATTTTCAACTGATAACCATCAAAAAAGAACGGTTTGTGTGTATCAACTCTTCTGGAAAAGTGCATATGTTTGCACTTGTTTAAATTTAACTCCATCAAGATCATCGTGCACCAAACAAAAAAGCTGTCTAGATCCTGTTGGAGAGATTTGTGGTTGTCAAAGTTGTTGTAATTATGAAAAATTTTTACGTCATCAGCGTATATTAGAACCACAGACATAACCAGACTCCTCAACACTGACGTTTAAAAAGTAACTTATCATATGCGATTAACCCCTAAATATGAGAAAGAAAATAAACAGTGGCATCCTCAAAAATAATGCGAAAAAACAAGCAACTATATATACAATTCTTACTACACAAATACACAAAAAACTAATGACAGCTACAAAATCATGGCTGATACACAAAAAATAAATAAAAACACAAGTTGAAAATTTTTACATTTTCTTAATTTTTATTAAAAAAATACAAAAATACATTAAATAAAGCAATATATTTGAGTTATTAATACTTAATTATTCTTCGGCAACCTCGTAAGTATTGGCTGAAAATTTATAATTTATGATTAGAACATTTGAAAATCTGATAGCAGTAGGTAAATCATTGATGAAAAGTGTAAATAAAATTGGACCAAGATGGCTACCTTGAGGAACACCGGATTTTACAATAATATATTTAGATATGGATGTTTTGAAGCACACCCGTTGGTATCTGCCAGTTAGATATGAGCTTATCCAGTTCAAACAGTTTTTGGTGAAACCCATTAAATGAATTCTTTTTAATAATAAAACATGGTTAACTTTGTCGAGTGCTTTACTAAAATCAGTGTAAATGACATCTATGTGTTGACCAATAGTGAATACTCGGATAACTTCGCTTGAAAGTTGTAGCAGATTTGTTGTTGTTGAGCATCCTTTACGAAAGCCATGTTGACAAGGTGTCATTAGTGTTGAAACTTGATGACACAAGGCATGAGTAAGACATTTTTCGAATAACTTGGGGATCGCACTTAGTTTTACAATTCCTCTGTAGTTCACAATACTTGACTTATTTCCTGATTTAAATAACGGAATAATGTACGACTCTTTCCATAAATCGGGAAAAAAGCCGTATTTAAGTGAAATGTTAAACATTATAGTTAGCGGCGGCGCCAAAGCATGTGCACAATTAATTAATAGGCTGCTAGGAATACCATCAAGACCAGAGTTGAATGAAGACTTGAAATTATTTAAATTGTTCATGATATCAGCTGTATGTATAGGTAAAAATGATATTGGCTGAATTTGAGTTATGGGAAAAGGATAATCACTTGAGTTATAGTATTGAACGTCAGAGTAAGTTGTGCTAAAGAAATCAGCAAACATATTACTTATGACGAAATCATCGGCAGAATCATTATTTAAGTATTTCATAACAGTTGGGTATTCACTTACTAATCGTTTTGAGTTAACGAACTTATAAAAATATTTTGGTTCTCTCTGAAAATTGAGTTTCATATTGTTTAAGTATATCTTATATAATTCAGTATTTAATAAGTTGTATTCAGCACGAGCTCTAGAATATTTTCCATAATCTGTTACTAAACCAGTTGTTTTGAAAATTCTGTATAGTTTATTTTTTTTTATTTTTGATTCGTGACAACAATTTAGAACTCCATGGGGGTCCAGAATATTTTTTGACCTAGACCATAGGAACGCAGTCCTTAAAATATTCAAAGATGGTTTTATTAAATAAGCTCACCATTGCATTAATAGAATCGGGAGAGCCATTAGGTACAGATAGTAAATCCAACCAGTTCGTATTGTATAAATACTGGTTTAGAATGTTATAATCAGTACGTTTAAAGCAAAAAGTTCTAATCATTGTTTTTCTAACTTTACGTTGATAGCTAGATGGTATACAAAAATTAAGTTCTATAGTTGGATGATAAGGGTCCTCGGGTAGTGTTATAGGGTCAACATGTTTTATTAAATATCCAGCCGGTTCGTTTACAAATACTAAATCAAACAGATTATCATGGGAATCGCGAATTCCATTTATTTGATATAAACATAAATAAAATAAATAAAAACCATCAGTTAAGTATGTCCACTCTATTGATGGGAGATTAAAATCGCCAAACACAAGAATGTGGTCATCTGATTTTGTATGTTTAGTATAGATCTATTGATCAGAACATGGAGGGATGTAGGAACATGTTATATAAATATTTTTATGTCCAACCTTCATCACTACGCAAACAAATCCAATTCCATGTTGATTTTCAAATTTAATTTCTTCCGATGAAAATAGCGAAGAGATAGCTATGAGAACACCTCCACCAATCGTATCAGTTTTTCTATCAAGTCTAAAGATATTATAATCATTACAGAGTAATTCAGCATTAAAAACTTTTTTGCTCAACCAGGTTTCAGTTAAAATGATTGCGTGTTGTGTAAAACCAAAACTTTCTACATACAGTTTGGATAATTTAGAGTTTAATCCTCGAACATTTTGATATAAAACAGATATTTGTAAATCGGAAACAAGGTCTAGTTTTTTGAATTGCTATTTTGATTTGCCGAAATGCGAACCATGTTATCTATTCTCCGGTTTTCTCTGTATACATATTCTCGAACTAGAGTATTTGCCGGCCAAAAATGAGGGTTGACGATTTGATCATATATACCAAGCGGAACTGTAATTTTAAATGACGTAATTCTTCTAGGCTGGGAATAAGTAAACTTTCTAGTTAAAATATCGGCTTTAAAGTTAAGTTTAGATTTAATGTAATATTCAATGTCATCAACAGTTGTTTCGAAAGCAAAACGAGATACAAAAACAGACTTTTTATTTGATGGTATTACCACAAGTAGTTTGATGGCATTTGAATTATCATTATTAGAAATATTGTTTGTGTTGTTTACAACGGATAATGATGGCACAACTAAGGGAGGGGTCATTGTGTTATCGTTAACGGAAGATAAAATATTCTGTTCTGATTTATTGTTTTTGGAAACAGTCGGTATCTGGATTTGCGGTTGATTTAACTTAGTGACATTTCTAGCGGACTTCCTACGTTTTGGTGATGTTTGGTCTTCAAACATATCTTCATATTTCTCTAGTTTTTTCGACAGTGAAATAAATTCTTTTTTAATTTCATCAAACTTATCGCGATTTAATTTAAAAAATTTATAAAAATCAACATCAATTTTCTTGCAGTTTGAGCAGCACCATCGTAAACCTTTATTTTCAGCTAAAACGTCAGCAACACGAATAGGGATATCAGTACATTTGGCGTGATATGAATTTTCACACAACCAACAGACAATAATGGTTGCATTGCTATCCAAAATTTTGCAGTTTAATGCTGAACAGCTCATGTTTCTTATTATGTTAATTGGTGGTGTTATTTACTTGTCAACAGATGTCACTAATAACAATTTACCAAATACAGTACAGTTGTAATATACAGTATAAATTGAGAAAAACTTAATCAGCTGATCACACTTGAAACAAAGATGTTTATAATATTCTCTTATTCTCAGTACAAAAATATACAAAAATGTTTAAATTATTAAAGCACACTCCAAGCTAAATACAAATCAATTTACTGACACAGTTCGATTAAAACTGGTTCTGAATACTTTAAAACAGTTTAAAGTTTATAAAACGGTTTAAAAACACTTTAAATAAAAACTTTTAACAGAGCAACAAGCAACACGTCTTAACGCAACGATTATCTCTCGAATATTTTAATAATACTTACGGCGTTTTCTTTAAAATTTCCATGCTAGTTTCCATTTTTTTGTATGTTTATTCAAACGAATGCCTTTTACTTATCGGCTTTTTTTGACATATGTTTTCATTTTTTACAACTGTTTTCATTTTGTAAGAACCAAAAATATTCAGAAAATATGAAAGCTTTTTTTGTCACTAACTTGAAATGTTTTTAAACTTTATAAAAACGTAAATACGCTTTTGTTCGTTTTTTTTACAAACGCACATAGATTTTTATTTTATAAAAACTGGCTGTTAGTCTTTTTACATATAATGAAACAAACCTGATCGTTTGTATAGAAAACTTTATATGTCAGATATAATCAGGGCAAAAGAAGTAGGTCATATAGATACAGAACTTAAACTTCGGAGTGGCATTTCTACATACATATTTGCAGTATCTCTCTGGAGTTCTTTACTCCATAGCCCTCAGCTAATAAGTTAAGCATGAAAATTTAAGGAAAATATTTTTAATCTGCTTTCAGCATAACAATTTGACACATAAATTTAACATAATGACACAAAAATACTATTTACATTTAAATAATTTAATATTAATTTGTTTTGTTTTTTTATTTTAATTTTTTGTTGTTAATCTTCTTTACAGCCTTATATGTATGTATGTATATAAAAAACCAAAATATTCGTTTAAAAGCCATATTAGGAAATAAAAGTTTTAATCTTAAAAACCAGTTTTTAAGAAATTATATTTATAAACAGTATTGTAACTAAAAACCTTTTTCTTTATTTTAAAGTTTGATACTGGCAATAACATGATTTTGTCTTGTCAATTAAATCCTAATGATGCAAAATAATGTCTATCAATTTATGTATACAGTATTCAAATCTAAATTATTTCTTTGTTCTGTTTGAGAACAATTTTATTAAAATATGATCAAAAAACGTGCTGAATCCTGCCAATTTATGACTTTGCTTGAATAATTTTACTATAAAAGCTGCCAAAAAAAAAAAAAATGGTGAAAAAGAATGTAATTCTGATATTTCTTTACGGAAGATACAAAATATTTACATAAATATCGAAAATTTTGTTCTTTTATACTTTTTTTTTCACAATACTGAAGATGTAGTTTTGGTATCAAACTATTGTGATGAATTAAATACGTAATTTATATAATTTTTTATAAAATTACTAGCAGGGTCTATGACTTCGTCCGCGAATAATTATTTTTTTAAAATTAAAATTTAGAAAATGTCCTTTTAAGCTTTTGTTGTAGAGTTCTGTAAACAATGTTAAAAATTTCCATCTACTGTTATACCAATAAAATTGGGTGCAATATGTATCTCTATTTTCTCTAAAATATGTTTTGGCTTTACGAAACAAAAATTTTTCTATATTTGAGCCAAGGTTCTAAGGGACCTCCACACAAAATTTTATTCAAATCCATATAGCAGCTTTTATGTGGTGCGAACACAGACAGACGGACAGATACAAACAAAATTTTTAAAAATAGGTGGTTTGTTGTTGTTGTAACAGCTCTGCTGCTGACGAGAGTTTTTTCCTGAAAAGATATAAAACAAAAGCAAAATAAAACTCAATTATGTATACGTATGTCATCAGGTGGAACTGGGAGGTGGAGAAATTGCGCAAACTCAATCAGTCGTATCCATAGGTCCATAGGGCGTAAATTAGTGGGCCTATTGGGACAATTAAATAAGTGTATCGTGAGGGCTTTAGAGACAGGCTGGGCAACGGTTCAAAGTGCCAGCAACTATTTGTTCACGGTAGCAGTTAAGGATACTGCACCAACCGGCTCTTAATTGTGCCAGAACTGGTCTTGTTTTCTGGGCAGAAGCCTCTCATTTTCTGAAATCGCGGGTGGGTGTTCATTTAGGACTTTATTACAGCTGTAGCCATTTATGGTGTCTAGGACCACCTGTCGATGTAATATTTTTTTGGGTATCTGCAATGGACGTCCGGTTTATTTCAGATGGAATAATATCCCGAATATCATTGCGGTAATACCTAAAGTCCTGTTGGATGTATCGGGGCGGGGGATTCCGCAATATCACTGGGCAGCACAGAGTGATCGACCGTGTCAAGGGCCTTAGATAAGTCCGAGGCAGCAACAACTGTGCGTTGACATGGTCTCTGCTGATTAAGGCCGTCGGCGACTTGGGTAGCTATCATATTCAAAGCTGTTGTGGTGCTCTAGGATTCCCTGAAGCTATGTTGGTGTGAGGCGTGTGAAAGATGTTCTTTTAAAGTTGGCAGTAGTAACGCTTCTAAAACCTTAGCTACTGGTAATAAAAGTGAGATCGGACGATAAGATTATCCCATTGTAGCGGGTTTGTTTGGTTTTAGTATTGGAATTATCCGAGTAACCTTCCAGCTATCCGGAATCACCAAATGGCGAATCGAGATTTCTAGAAGGCGCGTCAGATATTCAACAGATACTGAAAGTTTTTATTTTGAAATAATATTATTTACTTCTTCGAGAGTGAAGGAAATGGGCACCGAATTTCGTCTTAGATTCTTGCGAGGTGGGGTGTTCGTATGTATCGATGTTCGATGTATCCAATATCGATAACTATCCACATCAACATCAAAATATTCCAAAAGTATTTAATGTACAGAAATTACCCCGTTACTGTTTTATTATATGCTTAGATGAGTATATGGGAATTTTGATTTACATGGACTAATTAATTCCCAACTTCATCAAAATTAAATGATAAAGGAGTGATTCTCAAAATTTTTTTTTGTTACGGCACACTTCTAATGATTTAAAAATTTGCCGGCATAAAAAAAATTGTCTTAATAATATTTACTTACCACCTATAACACACTGCGTAAAAATGTTTATTACAATAATTTTAATGTGTGCAATTAAATAATGTGTAAAAATAACAGTAGGTTTATTAGGGCTAAATGACAATACCATTCGTATGTCGTCTTCCACATTTAATAATCTTGCTCTTTTTTTAGTTTTAATGTTGGTTAATACTGAAAATCCGAATTCACACAAATAAGATGTCGAAAATACATCAACATCTGCTGATTCACCAATCATTGTTTTTACAATTTACCGACAAGCTGGTAAACTTATTTCTTCAGCCAAATTTTGAGATTTTAATTTTACAGCAATCAACTCAGATATTGCGTAAGAAGCTACTTGAGCCTTTTCAGACACATCGATTTGTTTTTCAAAAACCTTTACAAGCTTGAGTTTTAAAGATAAAGACGTTTAAAAGTTGCTTTTATCTTTTGCTGAAAGCGCAGAATGATTAGTCACCAAGTGACGTTGTAGTTTGCTCGGAACCATGGCACTATTTGATAGTTTAAAACCACATAAAACACAGTCCGGAACAATTTTGCCATTTTCCATTGTAGAGGTAAAGCCAAATTTAAAAAAATCAATATTGTATTTTCGATCAACAACGTATTTTTTGAGTAAGAAGGATTTTTACTTCTACTGGGCGTGGGCCCGTTAACGTTATTATTACCACTATTATCATCGCTGTGCTTTCCTTTTTCTTAACCACTAATCCATTTTCAGACGGTTCTGTTAAAATAAAGAATATTATCTTTACATCGATACATTGTTAAAAAAATAAATTAAATATTACTTTAAAGCACGATTTATTTAAGTTAGAAAATACAATACTGCAAAGCCAATATGTTTATTATTATATTAATTTGCGCTGAAAGCGAATAAATTAATATTAAACTAAGTCACAATTATTTACCAACTTTAAAGAACAAAATATGCAGCAAATACTATGTAACGTACAAGAACTACTATTGACACAAACGTACATTAAATGGTAACACCTAACATCAGCTGGTATTTTACTTCGCCGTGTTTACCACAGATAAATAACCAGATAACTCACTAGTGACGTTTAGAAAAGTATGTTATCATATTTTCTTCCAGCTTTCGTTTAAGTGAATAAAAAAATATTCAAAAACGCTGAAAGCAATGAGTTGGAAGAAACCGCTACACATACCTATTGCAAACATATGTTTTTATTTCATCAACCAAAAAATGTATAACAAAATTGGGGTAAAATTTTAGTTTTTTAAGAAAACTTAAAAAAAGTGTAAATATCAGTATAAGAAATTTAAAAAAAAATTATAAAATGTTTTTATAATATTACAGTGTATAAGAACAACTAAAAAAATAATGTTTTCCTTATAATTTCAGGTTGTACTACGATTCCATTGGAGGCTCCGCAAACAAAAGTCAAAACAGCTTGCGTGGTTTTATTGGTAAGTAAAAAAATTGGCCATTAAACGTTTTTATGCCAAATTTATTGTATTTTAGGATTTGGTTTTTGCCAAAGTACAGAAACAAAAAATATGTATATTTCTATGGAATTGGTGAGACTGCCAATATTAAGGTGGAAGACCTCTTTTTGTTGAAAACAAAGAGGCCATTGATCAAATAGATGCTGCAGCCAATGGCGAAGATTCAGCGCCTATTGATTTGCCAAATGTAGCGTCTGAAGGTATAGATATTTCTCAAGCTGAAGAAGCTTTGGAAAGTACTGTGGATGAAAGTGTCATCAATAATACTACGGTTTACGAACCACAGGTAATGGATATAAAAGAAGAAAGTGTTAAAAAGGTTAACGAAGCTATTGGGGAAAGATAAAAAGGAAAAGATAAAAACAGATTTCGTCTCGTCTGTCCCACTTGGTACAGATCTAACAGAACCTGTTAGTCGAATTGGACGGAAAATAAAAGTGAAACGTTACATTAATGATATTGGTGATTCGTCAAACTCGATGAATGGCCCACCAGCAAAAAAAAAAGTTACGCCAGAAGGTAAGTTAGTTATAATATTCTAGGTTACTGCAGCAAAACTAATATTTGTGTTTTTATATTTTTTAAGGTATATGAACTCCAGAACCTAAAGCAAAAACGGCCAAGAAAATCTAGAACAATGCCAATATAAAACTGATGGCGACCGTTACACCCACTGTAACCCACTGATCTATTAAAATTGATCCAAAATACAACAATTTTTTGAGAGAAATCAATTTCAAACCATACTTTCTCCGACAACATATGCATATGCTTTAGCCACTAAATTTACAGATTCCAAAGATGTGAATAAAAGTGAAAGTTTTAATCAGTAGTAATAATACTTACTTTTGTATTTCAAAAATCTTATATAAAGAAAAAACATACAATTTTTGTTATAATATTTTTTAACTTTAATGATAACTCTTACGATTTTTATTTAAGAAAGAAACAATTTATAATAAGCAAAATTTTATGTTTTATTTCAGTAGTTTTAAAATAATTTCAGCGATTATTGATTTCCATCTCAGGGCAATTAGCAATGCATCGCTACAATCTGTGTTAAAATATAAAAAAGAAAATTTTAATATACCTTTATTTTAATAAACATAATTTCATCGATCTACTTCCAGTTTTCAGTTATTAAAAACAAAAAATATTTGAAGACTGGAAGAGTACGATCTTATTTCTCTTTTAGACTACTGAATTCGCTGCACTAATTCTGCTTGTTAAATTATATTGGAGCTTTCATATTCTTGTACAACAATTAATATTCTTTCTGTATTTTCAATTAAATTTATACTTTCTCCATTTTATTAAATCTTTTTTAGTCATTTTGCACTTGTTTAAAACACTTATTAACACACGCACTTTTTTATTTTAAAATCCCTTAAATTTTTCTGAATGGGAGAAACACTGTCATATGTATATGTTTGCTAAGATAAAATCTCTTCAAACATACAATTCCAATTATCTAGGAATCAAACTAAATTAAAGATTTTGTACATTGAAAAGGAACACAGTTCCTCTAATGTACAAAACCTGCCGCAAGCATGTCACTAATGAATCTTATATACAAACTTACTTGGCCGGATTTTTCGGGAACTGGTGCAGCTTCTCTTCTTCGGCACAACCCATTATGCAGCGGCGACTCCTGAAAGAAACCAGATAATTTCATTAAAATCTAATTTACATTAAAAACAACTTTGTTCAACTTACATCTTTTGTTAGATTTTTTGCTTTGTTGTTGTGGTTGATTTTTCAACCCTTATTTGATATGATTTTGAACAAAAAACACACAAAAAATCTTCAATAAAATGATATTAATAACTTTAATTATTGATATATTATTGCACTTTAAACACAATATTTATTTGTGCACAATATCACAATATCTTTACAATTTTTGTATATTAATAAAATGTCAAATTCCAGCTATAATCAGAAACAGGTAGTAATATCAAAAAAGCAAGAACTGTTACTATCCCTCTCTAACGAAAGCTGGAATCTGGCCACACTGAATTTTTCGTTTCGGATCTGGTTAGTTATCTGTGGTGTTTACATTACATACATCAAAGTCGTTGGGTTGCAAAATAGCTTTATGCCACCATTAATTATGTTTGTTGGCGCCGCAGAAGTATTGATAATCCAGCATTAACATTTTTATATATCCAAAATTTGGCGGCACACTTTCAAAATTTCAGGCACAGAAAAGTGCCGCGGCACAGTGGTTGAGAATCACTGTGATAAAAAATGCAAATGATATTTTAGCATTTAAATTATTTTCACTAATGGTAATGATTTAATTGCATACAGCTCCATTAAATTTAACAATGTGAGATCTTTTTTTATAAGATCTAATTTTTAAAATCCCTTTTAGTTTCATTAATAGTTCTTGATTATCAATCATAATTAATATATCACTGTTGGATATTTAATTGCTGCAAATGTAGCATTTTATTTTGTTTTTGAATTTTGCGATTTAAACTCGAGCAGAGAATGATATCTTTGCGGATGATCTGTGTAAATATAAGGTATTTCCCGTCATCATCCGGATTTGGCGACTAAGACTTTCTAAGTAAGAAGAGTCTATTTAGAATAATCAATAATCTTCTTAGGTTAAAATAAAATGTAAATATTTACAACTAAATCTGTTTGTGAACAATTGAAGGATTAAATTTTAGCATGTTTTTAAACTAAAACTAGTTTAGTGATCATCTTTTATAGCAAGCTTACGCATACCAATTGTTTTTTTCAGAAAAGCTATTAACGTTTTTATTTGCATTCGAAATAAAATTTATCTTAACTTTTAATTAATTCAATTAACTACTTGATTAGTAAAAAAGGAAATAGGTAATTTTCTTATTAGAAAAATAATTGAATCAACAACATATTTATTTTAAAAGGAAAGACAAATTTTCTTATTCAAGAATTATTTGAATCAATTAAAAACATTATGAAATTTCATAAAAGGAACCAAAAATGTTCTAAAAGAATTTGTTCTGTGTTTCTTAAATTTATATTGCAGTACGATTTTGCCTTTTCTTAAATTTAATTTTATTTCAATTACATCTCTTAAAATGTTACAAATCATATGAGATACTTAAATATCCTTTAACTTTTTATTAACTCTGCTAAAAGAATGTCAGCCAAAACACACTAACAAACACTAAAAATGATGACAACTTCTGTTAAATACGTGTAGTTTTAAAATCATTTATTATTGGTTTACTCCTCAACTTCTTTTGACTAATGTATGCTCTAACTTGACAGTGTCATATTGTAAATGTGAAACGTGATGCCACTTTAAGTGAAAAGTTGCTATTATTCTCTCTTTGTTTTGCCTAAAACAATTTTCTTCAATTCATTTCTGTGTGCCAGTTGCATGTTTTTTATATTTCTTGCGAAGAGGATGTGTTAAAGAAGAGGATAAGTTGATATTTAAGTGAGGCTTTGCTTTTAATAGTATATTTAAACAAATCTTGTAGACTGCAATTGATATATTTTTATTTAAATTTCACTCAATACAAAGTTAAGTTAAAACGCAAGCGGTCAGTAAATTGGAGCGAAGAGGATAAGGTAAAGGACTATATTGTTCCTTTTTAAAATGCATTCTAAGATTTTTTCAAGAAGTTAAAGCTTCCGGATTATTTCAGGTTCTGCTGAAAAAGCTCATAAAAAGTAGAGTAAAGAAAATAGAGAACAATACATTGGTTGGAAGTCGTAGAAATGTAATTTTTTACTTTTAGTATTATGTATTCTAGTGGTCAGACGACTCTTGACCAGTTTAACACGCAATGGGCAACTGCATGGAAGCTAGTCGCCGAAAATCGGAAAGGGATTTTAAAAACTGGTGGGGCTCGCAACCTCAGGGAGCATCTTTAAGTGATAGCGCTATTACTGTGTGGCTGCCAAATTAATTTTTAGTATATAGCAATGAATCTGATTCGGTTTACGTAAACGAGTATCTATTCAGTATCTAACAATGACGGTAAGACCTTAACAGATGAAGCAGTTGATGTTGGGGAAATGCCGGAAAATAACCCAAAAACAGATCCCATATTAAAAAAAGTTTGTATTCGAACATTTTGCGGAAATTAGTATGTTAGCAAATAATCATTTTCTTGTATATACTTACGTATGTATGTCAATTAGAAAGAAAACCAAAATACCACGGACAGCACCATTAAGAAACTAGCAGAGTTTGACATCGAATGCAGAAAAGATTTGCATGAGCTCCAATTACAAATAGAGAAGAAAAGAATAAGAAATTTTCATATGGTGTATGAGGTGGAAAAAAAGCAGAAATTTGGAATTTAAACGCGATTTCAAAATCGAAAAAATGGTTTAAAAATATTTTTGTATAAAAGTTTTTAAGATTATATTTTCTTTCCTCGCGGATGTTTCTTGTCCATATATTTTAGATTCTGGCATTTCTATTATATCTGCATCTAAGTTATTTTCATCTAAATAATATGTTTTTGGTAGATTGTAAATGAATATATATGAAATTTTTTTAATTTGACAATACCACCAAATGAGCTGTGTCTAACCTATAATATATACCTGGAGCAGAATCGTTTTCAACAATCGCGATATTGTGAAGAAAAGCTGAAGCTAAAATTACTACATTTGCATTTGAGAATTGAATCGTCATTTCGTCTAATAAACAGCGAAATCTTTGCTTCCACACGCCGAAACATCGCTCTACTGGGTTACGAATTGCAATGTGTGATAAATTATATCTTATTTCCTTTTCATTTTGAGGCTGCTGTAAAGGAGTAAATAAGTATTTCATTAGCTTATATCCTGATTCGCCAAGCAAACGGCCTCTGAATTCACCATTCTCGAATCGCTCTTTAAGCCTTGACTCATTAAATATACAACAGTCATGAGTACTGCCTCTCCATTGTGCTACTATATCCAAAATATTCAGTTTGGCATCGCAAACCAGATCTCTGTTTTTTTATATGAGTGCCATCAATAGCAATAATTACTCAAGGAAAGTTTCAAATTTCTTTTATACTCTGCATTTTCAATCTCTTCTTTAACAGATTTTGGCATTTTTATAGTTTTTTGGCGTGTTGTGCGCAAGAAACTTAGGCACAAATTCTGCTTACCGTAGGTTGCGTTAGACCATGATGGTCACCCACGTCATCCTGAAACTACATGTGATCTTATGGCGTTATCAATAATAATGCAAGTGGAATTCAACTTACTTTTCTACGTCCTCAACAATGCAACGCCACTAAAGCTTGCATTTCTTGGGATGTTTCCCAGAACTGCTACCTGCAGATATATCCGTTTCCACCAGATTTGCAATTTTTTTGCTGTTTGTTTATTGAAGCGGTATTTTCGTTGTCCGGAACAGAAAATAGGTCATACCTCTCTGTATAAGTTTTCGGTTAACGATAACTTGGTAGTTGGGCAACAGTCTGTAACAAAAGGTTCAAAAGTAAAATCATTTCCTTATACTACCCAAATTTGGTTCTTTTAAATTCTTCTGAATAAAGCTATTATTTAAGTAATTTTCTAAAACCAAATCTTCAAGTCAAAAATTTTTTGCTTTATTAAACAGACATATGCAAGGCATATTAAACCAGGTGGCAGCGCTATGGCAGGTGACTTTGTTTTGCTACACTTTCCGTTTATGTATATAAACGTCAAAAATATTTGTTTTACAACAATAAAAAAACGTGTATAGTTTATAGTGGCGCTTTTGTGAAAAAGTTTTTCAATAATAATAATAAAAATAATTTGTGTTGAACGTGCGGAAAAGTGTATATATTTTAAAATTCGTTGTGTTTTATGTCTTAAAAAGTGTGTTCGCGAAAGTGGTACTTTCTTCGGCATTCCTCAAGATCAAAAACAAAGAGAAAAGTGGAGTGAGATTTGCCAAAAAGAGTTGAAGAAAAGAAGCCGTATATGTATTGACCATTTTTCGGAAGCCGATATTATAACTGCGGGAAGACGCTTGTTTTTAATGCCCAAGGCTCTTCCAATAGTATCAGAACCAGAACCACAAAAAAGTGAAACACAAATAAACATGAGTTATAGTGAAGTGCCAATGCATTGTAATGAAATTCAAATAGATATGAATTGTAATGAAGTGCCAATGCATTGCAGTAAAGTGCCTTTAAGCAACTTGTATCCAGTTGAAAATCCTGCGACATTAATATTTGTGACATTTCAAATAATTAAATTAAATCAATCGGTCCTTTTCAGGACCACCAATAATATTTGAAAAAGAGAAGAAATATTTTTAATATTTAATATAATATATTATTATAATATATAATAATTGTATATAATATATTAATAATACTTAGCAACAAATATACATATATTTTATTTCACAAATAGATTATAACCTGTATTACTAACTCCTCTATAACAACAAGTATAAAATTTCAATTTAGAAATAAACGGGTGTCCCAATAGTTGATATAATATGGTGTATGTGGCCGGACTTTTGAACCGTTATATACAGACAGCTGAAATTTACGAGGAATATGTTTTGCTTAGTTCGCTATAATAAGAAGCTTAAATTTTGAATTTAGAAATTAAAGATTGTTCCCAAAATTAATGTAATTTGTTCCGTATGGCCGTATTTTTTGAACCGTTGTATACAAAAACCTTAATTTTAGTTGATAAATTCGGAAGTATATGGGCAAACTGTTGAACTGTTGAAATTTACGCAGAACCTGATTGCTAAATCTATTACAACAGCAAGTATATAATTTGAATTTGGAAAATAAAGGGTGACCCTATAGTTGCTGTAATTTTATGTATATTACAAACCAAGGCAGATTTATTTTATTTAGTAAAATAAATATTTTATTTAGTAAAATAAATATTTAGTAAAATAAATCTGCCTTGTTACAAACTATTGAACAGTTGAACTAGTATAAAGTTTGGAGATATAAGTGTGTCCCAATAGTTATTGTAATATAATTTATGTGGCCATACACTTAAACTGTTATAGGCAGGCAGATGAAATCTGTTTTGAAAAAGAAACTTCACATGTACAACAAAAACGTACTCGATGCAGACCTCTAATAACGAATGCCGTAATTTCCCCCCAGCGCTAAAAAAATTTAAAAAGCATGCGTTTTGCGCATTTAATTGCTCCACTCTTTGCTCATACGCTAAAAATAAAGGAGCAATGAAAGAGTGCGCAATGGCCAAATACTTACTTTGGATGTAACTAACTTTTAGCTTTGTCATCACAAAAAATGAACACACCATGATATTTGTTCATACTACATACATATATTGGAAATGAAGAATTAACTTTAATATTTAGTTAATAAACTCTGTTTAAAATCAAATGTTTACAGAAAAAACTTCTAGATAAAAGATTGTTTTTAATAAATTTGTTGAAAAAAATTCGTTGCTTTTTTTTATCAGTAAAAGTCACTCACAATCCCGCTGCTTCTCGACGGTTTCGTTGTGATCCGTAGGTTGTCATCTGTTAATTTTTGTTAAGTAGTTCTAAGACTTTTTCAGGAGCAAGGACTCCTTCTATTCCTCCTTCTACTGAATATTTACAAAACACCTCATATTTGGCTTTGTCAAATACTTTTTTACATTCAGTGTACGCTCTCACCGTTTTTCCAACATTTTCACGAAGTCGGTTTGGATCATTAATCGGTTTAGATGTCGCTATAGCAAAAACAACCGCAATATGGCACTCCGAGTATGGTAGATATTGATATTGACTGTCACATCGAACCCACTGATGAAAATAAGGCAAAAGTGTTGGCGAGTATTAATCAAAGCTGCGAAAGAAACAGCTTTGATTAATACTCGCCAATACTTTTGCCTTATTTTCATCAGTGGGTTCGATGTGACAGTCAATACATATGTTGTTTAAATCATCTTTTTTAAAACAAGCCATTGCTATTGGCGTCATTAATATTACACCATCAGCTAAAGCTGGTTCTAATATATCCACCAACTTATAGTTTGCCAACAGAAATGCATGATTAGGTGACAAAACTAAAGAACCATTTTTGGTTTTAGGTTGCTGGCGCTCTGACGCACTGGTACATATAATGACCGTTCCACTTAGCTTTCTTCCTTCTTCTGGCTTTGTGAAGAATTCAAAACTCCATCGTTTGTTGCTATTGGTTCCAAGAACTCGTCTAATCTCTGGTCCTAAATCAGCTGTCATTGGCCTGAGAACAATAGTTTCAACAGTATGGTTACGCAGAAAATATGGTATTTCGTCATCCATTATATTTCCTTATTATTAAAAATTTAATTATAACAAATTCCGCTTTAATTATTCATAAGACTTCTAGAAAAAACTAAAAAAAGATCTATCAATTTACACAAAATATTCAGCTTATAAAATAAATAGTTTTTTTTACCGTATTCAGTAGATCATGCAACTGACGAACTAAATGCTTCCAGACACCGAGAAGTGCTTAGTGCTTCCAGATATAATGTGCTGATAAATAGGATATTTGTTTTTCAGGGAAACATCGATGTTTTTAAGAATGATGTTGCATCCCTAATTTCAAAGCAATTTTTTTAAATCATTAGCATTTTAGCAATGCCAAGAAAAATTTTTAAGTTTTCATATTCTATTTCATTAAAAAAGATTTATTTGCTTCTGAAGTTTTGTGTTTTCTTGTTGTTCTTTAAATTGGTGATGAAATGTTAATTATTTCTGACTTTTAAGTTATGCATTTTTTCTTTTAAAATTACATATAAAACGAAAAAGACAAACAGAACAGAAAAACACGATTTTAGAAATTGATATGGTAGCACGAATTTTCATAATTCCCGCAAACGTCGGAACTTTAATGTGGCGACGAAAAGAAAAAGTGGAATTACCTTCTATTTTTATATCATGCGATTAGTCTTAAAATTTCAACTTTATTGTACAGATCGGTCGGATTGTTAAATACTACTAAAATGACTTACCATAGAAAATATTTTTGATGTGTAGAGCTGTCGAAATTTTCGACCATTAGGAGGCGTCAAAATAAACTTCGCAGTCTTGCTTCACACTCCAATCATGAGCGAATCAACTTGCTTCGCCATACAAAATTATGAGAGCGAAGCTGGTAGATTCATATTGAATCTACTTGCAATGCATGAAAAATGTCTGTCTTCTCTAATTTTTATCGCAAGTTTATCTGAACTAGCTGTATAAAATGTAAACAAAAAGAGAAAAACAATGTTTGAAGTGGTGTGTGGATATGTGTAATATAAAAAATAATTAATTTCATTAAAATTTTAAATACAATAAATTACAAACAAACAAAATTAAAAAGAAAAATAAGGTTTTCGAACATTTTATATGAAAGTTGTTTCAGTTTTTGTGCAGACGTCCAATCGAAGCATGGAGCATATGTCGTGTATGCTTCGCAATCATGATTCGAAGAGCGAAGCAAGTGCTTCATTTTGCCGTGGAAACATACCATTAGAAATCAAAATTGGTTTAAACGATTTTTGGTTCAACAAACCTGCGCTTTTAAAACGTAACATCTAGATAATATAAATAAAAAAGAAATTCGAAATCACTTACTAATCATCGCAACGAAAAGCCTCTTAATCACCATTTAAAATTTTTTTTCAAAGGAAACAAGTTTACATGGTACTTTTACACTTTGTACTTTATATTGAAAACTTTAAATCTACTGTACGAAGAGAAACAACAAATAAAGTTATGTTACATATATATATAGATACATATATATATATATATATATATATATATATATATATATATATATATATATATATATATATATATATATATATATATATATATATATATATATATATATATATATATATATATATATATATATATATATATATATATATATATGAGGATCCAAGCTTGTGGGAAATTTGAGAAAAAAATAAATAAATAATAAAACAAATAAAAAACAAGTAAGACTATATTCGGCTTCTTATGTACCCTTTACCATGTATGTAAATCGAGTTTAGTGAAGTAGCTGCTGTCAAAAAAACAAATATTTGTTAAATGTGATACAACTAGTAAAGGGAAATTAAAGGTTTTATTTAACAATATAATCGGATACGTATATGGACTTAATAGACGGTCTAGTGTATCTTTGTTTTCGCCTTAGTAATATGGCCTTTCTTAGATAAAGTAAAGGAAGCTGTAAAATTTTTAAAAAGAAATAAGGATATTCTTATATTAAAGGCTGATAAAGGTAACGCAAATGTAGCTATAACTAGACAGGATTATGACACACGGATTAACCATTATGTTGAAGATAGTATAAATTATAAATTACTGAATAAAGATTCAACAAATAAATTACAGAAAATCAATAATGATTTTGTTGAAGAACTTTTTAGATTAAAGATTATATCTTTTTTAGAGAAAAATAATGTAAAAACAAATGTTCTAATGCACCTAGGTTATATGGTTTACCAAAAATTCACAAAGAAAGTTTTCCGTTAAGACCATGAATAAAATTAGGGTTGTTTTGGAGGATTTATTATCTAATTAATAAATCCTTTTTTGCTTATAATTTCCCAAGCAATGAGAAATTATAAGGACGAGAGAATTAAAGAGATAAAAAAGGAAATAACAAAAGGAATTAGTTTCAAGCCAGTAAAATAAATAAATAAAAGCAAGAGATGCTTACCAAATTGCAGTTGTAAAAAGAGTGATTTTATTTGTTTTCGTTTTAATGCCGCAAAGGCTACAACACATTTTGTTTCTTTTTTGAGTTGTTTCAAAATATTAGTGATCACAAAGTAGCTTAGTGATAATAAATTCATTGATTATAAAAATCGCTAGAAACTAATTATAACAATATTTCATTCAATTCAAATTCATTTAATAATAGGTAAAAAATTATTAAAATGAAAATATGTAACAATAAAATAATAAAAATATGAAATAAACTATATGGTAATTTGTCCATGGCGCCCCTCGTTGCACTGGTACAAATAAGTGTTGTGAAGTAGTTGCGCATAACACATCCGCTAAATACCGAATGGCTTCCGATAGAATTTGTTGGTTGGGTTGAAGCCGGTTGGTGTTGTTTCTTCGGCTGCTGCGGTTACGGCTATGGCTCATGCGGTTAAGATTCGCACGATTTCGCTAACTGATGCTGCGTTGCCTGCCGTTGTTATTCTGGCGGGAGAGTACTGCGTGGCGGTCCTGCCTGCTGCTGCTAACGGGGCGAGCGCGCCCTGTGTGGCGGTCCTGCCTGCTGGGGCCTAAGCGATCATGCACACTGCGCTCTGGTATCGGGGCTGTCGCAACTTTAAACGTTTTGCGTCCTCGCAAAGCAGTTTAGGTAGTATTCGAATCGACGAGCCACTATTACACGTTCGGCCGGTTGCATCGCCAAAAAGGTTTTACAAAATCGTATTGAATGGTAACGATGACCCAATTGGCATTTATGGACAGCTGGGTCGCGAGGTGCTTGAGAACGTCTCCTAGAAATAGAAAACTAGTAAGTAATGGTGTAGAGTAGCGGTTAAAGAAATAAACGAGAACTATAATGGGAAATAGGATGGTAGGAATGGGAATGAATAGATCCGTCATTCATGTTAGTTACATTATTATAAGGTAGATAGCAAAGCTTAGCGATGGGGCGAGTTAAGCTCCCTACTGCTGCGCGTACATCAACAACTCTAACATTTTGGTCTGAACCACAATAAACTTTTTCAATCCTGCCTAGACGCCATTCACTTGGAGGTAAAAGGTCGTCGATTATAACTTCAAAATCGCCCACTTTCAAATTGGGTCTTAGAAACTTCCATTTATATCTTTTATGAATTGATTTTAAATACTATTCTTTCCATTTTATGGCAAACTGGGGATGAATAGCCTTCAGTTTTTCCCAACGATTAATGAGAGACAGATTTTCGCAAGATGGTTCAGGTAGAGCCATCATAGGACCACCCCGGAGAAAGTGACCGGGGTTAAGAGCCGTTAAATCAGACGGGTCTTCAGAGACAGTGGATATAGGACGCGAATTTAACACGCCTTCTATACGAGCTAATACCTTAGCGAACTCTTTGAAAGTAAAACGATGAGCGCCAGCAACTCTTTTCAAATGATATTTAAAACTGTTTACGGCTGATTCCCAGATCCCGCCCATATGAGGGGCCTGGGGGGGGGAATTAATTGACCATTCAAAGCCTTGTTTCATATATTTTTCAGCGATGTCGTCTGATACTGAGTTGATAAAGGCATAAAATTCTCTACGGAA
The DNA here is from genome assembly GCA_937654795.1 of Cistogaster globosa. Classification (NCBI taxonomy): domain Eukaryota; kingdom Metazoa; phylum Arthropoda; class Insecta; order Diptera; family Tachinidae; genus Cistogaster; species Cistogaster globosa. The sequence goes on from OW569407.1 coordinate 41,095,342, forward strand.
TGCTCGATTCGCACCAACAAAATTCCGACCGTTGTCGGACACGATTTTCTGAGGAAGACCTCGTCGACCAACAAATCGGGAAAAAGTTGCAGCAATAGTTAGTTTCGAGCAAGGCTCCAAATGAACCGCTTTCGTAGCAAAACATACAAAGATGCATGCGTAATCTTTTATAAGCGATGCTTTTCGAAGAGTCGTTCTTTTAAGCTCAAACGGTCCTGCGAAATCAACACCCGTAACATGAAGAGGAAAGGAGAGAGAACATCGATCCGCTGGCAGGGCTGCCATAATCTGAGAACATGATTGTCTTTTATGTATTATGCATGTTTTACAATAACGTATAAGTTTTTTTATACGGAGTTTTAGATTACATTAAATTACAACCGGCATGTGCTAGAATTTCATGCAAAATTGTGAATCTAAGGCAATATAACGGGAAATCTTTCATTATATGGTAGCAATGAATTAGCTAGCCTGCCGTTTACTGGCAAAACACCTTTGGAATCCAGGAATGGATTTAGCACGTACAATGAGCTCTCTTTTGCGATAGTATGAGAATTGGTGAGCGCATCGTATTCAAACTTATAGCATTTCTGTTGAGCTAGAGTAATAAGCCTTGTTTTTACGGAATTGACTTCGGCTTGACTTAGATGAGCACTCGTATACAACAATGGAAATGTTGGTTCCGCAAACGAACGTTTAAAATGCCTTATAAAGCGGAAAACATACGCTAGAACTCGTAATGCTCTAGTATAAGAGGAAAACCTTTCGAGTATATCAACTTGAATAGTTATGGTTTGTAAGCTACTGATGGGAACAGTAGGGCTTTAAGTTTCGCCATGAGATTTCTGACTAATTTCATTAGGCTTACCAAATTTTAATGGATTATTCTGTGGCCACTCTGTAAGAGGATTTGTCAGTCAAGCAGATCCCTGCCACCACAAATTATTGTTTATAAGATCTTGTGGTCTACAGCCTCTTGATCCTAAGTCTGCTGGAAGGAACATGGCGCCATTTAGCATCAGGAAGTAGTTGATAAATTTGCCCTATTCGGTTTGAAACACAAATATCCTTCCATGTTGCTGGTGGTTTAGCTAACCATTCTAGGACAATAGATGAATTACACCATAGATATGCTTTACTAACTTCGCTAACATAACAGCGCCTAAAATCTCCCACCTAGGTAACGTAATAGATGCTAAAGGAGCGTTTTTGCAACCAGCCAATTGGAAAATATTGCGGCAGACGAAGTTTTTATTCTTAAGTAGACCGTGGCGCAATAGGCTAATTTTGAGGCATCACAGAATCCATGAACTTGAACAGTATCAACGGGAGTGAACTGTATCCAACGAGAGATTTGGATTGGTTCTACTTTTGGTAAATCGGTAACTATTTCGGAGAAAATCGGAACTTACGTAATCATCCCAATCGATTCGTTCCAACCACAGTTGCTGGATGAGAATCTTGCTTTTGATAACTACCGGCGATATCCAGCCTGCGGGATCAAATAATTATGCAACCGGTGACAATATTTTCCTCTTAGTTATTTTTGTAGAGTGAGTAATAGGTTCAAAAGCGTACGTGAACGAATCAGTAAGCGCGTTCCAACGAATGCCGAGAGTTTTCGTCGCAATCGAATCATAAAACTTGAGAAAGTTTGAATCATAAAGATCTTCTTTGGGAAAAGAGTTAAGCAATCTTGAGTCATTCGAGGTAATTTTCTTAAGTAAAAAGCCTCCGGATTCTAGCGTTTGTACAAGTTCATTTTACGCTTTAATTGCGCCTTCGATCGAATGAATTTTGGAGAGGACATCATCGACATAAGTTTCTTTCCGCAAAATTGTCCTGCCCTTGTAAATTGTTTTTCAGAATCAGATGCTAATTGCAATAAGGTTCTAATGGCGAGAAAAGGAGCGCAATTAATGCCAAACGTTACAGTTTTTAATTGATAATCTTTTACTGCCTCCCGGGGGAATCTATGGAAAAGAATTCTCTGAAAAGGCCTGTCTTTTGGGTCTATCAAAATTTGGCGGTACATTTTTTGAGTGTCCTCGTTAAAAACAAACTTCTAAAGCCTCCAATTCAATATTATGGACATTAGATCATTTTGCAGAACGGGACCTGTGTAAAGAACGTCGTTCAGTGAAAACCCGGACTTTGTTTTTCGTGAGGCGTTAAAAATTACTCTGACCTTTGTAGTTTTACTTTCTGGTCTCATCACCGCATGGTGCAGAAGGTAAAAAGAGTTATATTTATTTTCTGAGAAGAATTTGCAAGATGTAGTTTGTTCCATATGGTCTAGAGTGATATATTCAGTAAGCACGTCATTGTATTGAGTACCTAATAAAGGGTATTTTGCCAACATTTGTTCCATTTGAGCATATTGACTGAGAGCAACATATCTCGAAGGACCTAAGAAGCGAGAAGTAGAAAAATCTTGCCTAAATGGCAATCTCACCATGTAACGACCATCCGATAAGCGTTTAGTTGTTTTTTTTATAAAATGTTTTGCAGTAATCATCTTCTGATGAAACAAGTCGAGTTCTTGCTCCCAGAGTTTCCTTACTAACAAGTCCAAACTGTTATCTTCTGTAGAACTAACATATGTTGAAAGCGAAAATATTGGCTGCGCCTGAATTCGGCCGCTAAGAACCCACCCAAGTATTGTTCTGTACGCAGATGCGAAACCACAAATATCTCTTTTAATACCTTCAAAATTAATTAAACGCTCACTATCATTCCCAAGTACCAAGTCGATTGGAGCCGATATATTGAAATGCAAATCCGCTAGCTCGAGATTTGAAAGATCATTTAGATCAGTAACATTAAACGACACTGATGAAATTTGATTTATCACTTTAGGTAACACTATGGCTGATATTTTAAAATGGAAATTATTTATTTTTGATACTACGACCAAATTACATTCCTTTTCTGCCTTCTGACTTTGGCCTCCGATTCCAACAATTTCATAATGCGATTTTCTTGAGTTAATGTTTAAACGAGCCCTTACTTTCTCGGACAGGAAAGTTCGTTCAGAACCGGGATCATTTAAAGCTCGAATAGTGAACAATTCACCTCTACATTCAATTTGAACTAGAGCTGTTCGCAGCAATACACTTATATTATTTGTAGCATAATTAGCATTAATTTGTGGAAAATTACTAGAATTAGAAGTTAAGGTCTGATTACGGATTCATCAGATTCGAGAACTGTATCATTAGTGTTAGATACATTAGTATTCGCATTTTTATTGGGGAACCTTGGTTCCATATTATTGCGGGGCTTATTTACGAAACGCATATGTAGCATTGTGTGATGCTTTTTACCGCAGTTAAGGCAAGTATTTTTACTCGCTTAATTTCTTTTAGTGTGAGATTTTGACAAGCAATTGTTACAAAATTGATTTTTAAAAACAAAATCTACCTTTCTTGAATTGAGAGCTTACGAAACCGTGGACATATTCTTAAACTGTGATCCTGATCACACAATTTACAGTTGTAATTAAGTTTTTCTTGCAATGCGTATATTTGCACCTTTTGTTTTGGCTTATTTTGGCTTAAAAAAGAAGATTTTGTATCTTTAATTGTAGAAATTGGTTTTACAACCTCACATCTTTTGAGAAGAAACTCACTCAATTGAGACCACATGAGCAACTCTCTACTCGCGTTAAGTGATTGTTCCCACTGAGCTAAAGTTTCGTGCGGAAGTTTAGAATAAATTAAGTTGACTAGAATGGGATCCCAGCCTTCTACTGATACCCCTAAAATTTTTAGCATTGTTAGGCAATCAGAAACTGCGCTGTGAATGCTTTGAAGGGATTCACTATCTTCGTTTAGCGCTGTTGGAATATTAAAAAGGTTTCTAATTTGATTGCCGAATAATACTCGAACATTTTCGTAACGTAATTTAAGAGCTTGCCAGGCTAGATTGAAATTGTCATCAGTTAAAGGTAACCTTTTGACTATTGCTCCTGCTGTTTCCGTGGTCTTGTTTCTGAGATGGTATAATTTTTCTGCCGGAGTTAGCCTGGGATGGTTTACATATACTGCCGTAAAAATATCGCGGAATGCCGGCCAATCTTCATAACCCCCTGAGAATATTTGCGTATCGCACGGGGGAAGTTTAAGCCCAGTACTGCAATTATTTTCGATTTGAGACGCTGAACCCATGCTGACTCGGGTATCATCTCTTTCTTTCGCCAACTTTAATCTGTCGAGAAGTTTAAAAAGAGTTGCGTAATTAATGTCCATACACGAGTCATATTGTTTATCAATATTAGCTCTAACATCTTCTTTTTCATCAGAGAGCTTCACTTCTTCGAAAGACTCTCCCACTTTAGCCCAATGCGAATCGATATCTTTTTGATATCTAAAAGGGACTCAGAGTCTCCTGAGAACTCTTGGTCACATTTTTTGCAAAATGAAATTAGATTTTTCACATCAAATGCGAATCGCCTACGACTGACTGACATTGTTGTCCTGTTTGTTTTTCAGTATAATTTCAGAGAAAAAAGATAATTTTTGCTTCGATAATTCGATAAAGCAATTAACAAAATAAATTGATAGTTTAATGATAATTTTAAATAGTTTGGTTTCTATAAAACGCAGAATGAATCTGTTAAAACTGGGATTCTTAACACTTTGTAATTCATGTCACATAAAAATATGGAATAAATCCTGTGTAATTCGAATTACTGAGAATTCTTATTTAAATTTTTATAAAAATCCTTTGAAATTTGGATTTTAGAAAAATACTTCTTAGTTTGTATTTTTCAATAATAACACTATGATACAAATGTTAAAAAATATATATATTCAGGGGTTCTCATACACCAATTCTGTTTTGTTGGAGTCCATGGAAAACGCAAATAGGTTTGGTTTTTTTAAGTCACTTCGAAAAGGGATTTTATAACGGTAAATGTGGAGAAAAACGCGTTTTCTTAGATTTTCTGTTTTAAATGAGCATTACTTCGTTTTTTTACAACGGATTTCTATTATTTTTTCAATTTTTAGAAGGTGCAAATATTCTCTTTCAAACAGCATATACCTTTTTAAAATCAGGTAAAAAATGGCTAAGTAACAGTGGTTGAAATATAAAAAAAAAGCATCAAAAAACAAAAAAGTTTTTTCACCGGGTTCTAGGCTGCTTATGAGATACCAAAGAATATATTTATTTATTACTATGAGAAAGAAAAATTAATTAGCTTTCAGAAATGAGCAATAACAATAAAATCGGCTCAAAAATGGATGACTTATGCAATTTTTTTGTTTTAACTTTTGGGTTTTTTATTTAAAAATAACATGTATTTCTTTGCTTTTTATAAACTTCGCTGTCAGTATCACGCTTTAAAGACCAGCAATAGTTAGAAAGCATGCTGGTTTTATTTTTTCCTATATAACGCTGTTCAATTTTAGATATTTCCTGGTGAAATCTTTCACCTCGCTCATCACTCATCCGTCCTAAATTTAATGGAAATCTTTTCAAATGAGCATGTAGATAGTGTAGTTTTATTGACATTTTGCAACCCATTGCATGGTAGGCAGAAAGCATATTATTTACTATCTGCTCATAATTTTCACTTTTTGTGTTCCCAAGAAAATTTTCGCACACTGAGACAAAACTATTCCATGCATTTTTTTCTTTAAGATTCATTTGTTGTATGACATTGTCATCTTTTACCAATTTTCGTATTTGGGGGCCAATAAAGATACCTGTTGATTACACACAAATTAGTTTTTATTATACATGCGTTCATAATATATTTTTTACCTTCTTTTAATTTTCCACTCGTAATTCGGGAAAAATCTGTTCAAAGTATTTGAATGCAGGTCCATTTATATCAAGGGCTTTCACGAATTGCTTTATTAAGCCCAACTTTATGTGCAACGGAGGTAAAATAATGTCTGTTGGATTTACTAACGGTATATTTATACTATTTTTTCACTAATAATAGCTGTTGTATGTGGTTTCCAGTCTCTCTGTATATAATTCTTAGAAGAATCTCGGCTGTCCCATTCACAAAAATAGCAGGGGTACTTTGTGTTACCACCTTGCAAGCCATTCAAAATTTTTAGTACTTTCAAATCAGCCACAATTAGCCACTTGTGCGTAGTATAACCTATGGCATTTAGTATTAAAGACACACTATCATACGTTTCTTTGATGTTTGTAGCGTAAGCCAACCGTGCTGAAGGGAGCGATCCATCGTTATGCAAAGGCACTGCCTTTAAACCTTGAAATAGAATATAAACATATATAAGTAAAATAAAAGGAACTATATAAAAAGTACTTATATTACTTTTTGTTGAACCATCAATAAATAATCTCCAAACTTGAGGAACATGACTATATCCAAGTTGTTCAAATAATTTATTCACATCATTGCAGTAAGCGAAATCACTAGTTTCATTGCTTTCGTTTAATAGTGATCCAAACAAACTGGTTTCCTCGGTCCTGCGAAATTTAATGTTAACATTTTCTTGCAAATAGTTCCACTGTTTAAGTCTTGAACCTAAAAGTTCGGTTTGTCTTTTCGACAATTCTAAATCCCGAACTAGATTATGGAATTCGCCTTGGGACATAACGTGTTGGCTTTTAAATTCCCTTTCGGAAAGAGCATATTCGGATTGGGGGCTTACAACATGGCTTGGAGATGACTTAAACTCAGTTAAATCTGGTGATATTCTTTCTGGAACAACGTCGTTTTTCTGACGCGATACAGTCTTAATTACACTATCAACATTTAAGTAATTCATATATTGTCTTATTTTAAAATAATATCCTCTTGTTTTCGTTAAACAGAAATAGCAATTATTTGGTCTATGCACACGTAGTGGAAGCCAGTTTACTGTTTCGAGAAATGGCAATACAAAAGAGCCATCTGGAAAATTTTTCCAGGATCTTAGTGTTGCGTAACAAGACGAACAACAAACCGATGGTATATACCGTTTTCCCTGTTATAAGGGACGACTAAAATATTCCTCATAAACGGAAATAATATGCTTATTTACCGACACATCTATTTTATGTCGTTTATCCACAAACAATCCACATACAAGACAAAAGTTGTTCCTTTTACTACACATTTTTATGTAAACTTTAATAATAACACTTTGTATTAGTTCACTTATTAAGTATATTTGCACCAAAATTACTCCGATGGTTATTGTCCACTTACAAAAATTAAACTGTGCCATTTTTGCAACCGCAGTCTTTTATACCAAATTTTTGGTACTATTGTAGGCAGTATTGGTCTTTACCTGTTTAACCCATTAGTTAAAAAATTAACATTTTTTGTTAGTCATAAAAAAGAAAAGGCTTAATTAGTATGCTATTTTTACTGTATGAAATACTCTCTTTTAAACACTCCCCTTTCTGTACTCAAACAGGTACAATGGACATAAACGGGTTAATTAGAATTTGTTTTTAGGCTAAATCTTGTTGTGGTCGGTGGGTTTTCAGAAAAAATGTGCAGGTCAAAATTGCATAAGTCATTTCTTTTAAGAAATTTTTAAGAACGGTTAAAACACAAAAAATTGCATAAGTCATCCATTTTTTTACCGATTTTATTGTTGTTACCCATTTCTGAAAGCTAATTAATTATCCTTTCTCATTATAATGAAAGAATATATTGTTTGGTAACTCATAAGCAGCCTCGAGCCCGGTGAAAAAAACTTTTTGTTTTTTAACGCGTTTTTTTCACATTTCAACCACTGTAACTTAGCAATTTGTCAATCGATTTTAAAAATATATCTTGTTTAAAAGATAATACTCACACCTTCGAAAAATTCAAAAAATAATAAAAATCTGTTCTAAAACGAAGAAGTTATGCCTGTTTAAATCTGAAAATATAAGAATACGCGTTTTTCTCTACATTTACCGTTATAAAACCACTTTTCGAAGTGGCCAAATAAAACCAAAGGTATTTTCGTTTTCCATGGACTCCAACAAAACAAAATTGGTACATGAGAACCCCTAAATAATTTTGGTGTTTCACAGTGTAATTTACAAACTATTTCGCTTCGTTTGTTAAAATGCTACCCTCTTGAAGTAATTGAATTTTATTTGAATTTTACCTCATGTATCGATGAGTTTTCAATATTTTTAAAATTGCGTAAATGATGAAAAATAAAATATCAAATCGCGAAATAGAAAATTTCAACAGACAATTTAATATTTATTTAAATTTTAAAATTTTTATTTCTTCCAATAAATTTGTACGAAAATCAACGTAATAATTTCCAACGAAAATGCGGACAAATATATTCAAATTTAAAATTGGTTAAATAATATAAAATGTTAATAAAATTGTTTTAAATTATGTAAAATTTGATTTAAAATAATATTTTAATATTGCCACTGTAAATGTTAGAAGTTATTAATATTAAACTAGAAATAGTTTAATATTTGCCCATTTGATTATAAAAAGAATTCTAGTAATTTGAACAAAGAAATTCCAAATATTTTTTTTCCTTTATAAAGTATAAATTATATTTTATATTTTAAACTGATCATAAATTGCCAAAACACAGGTAAAATTAATTCAAGGAATTATTCAAACAATTTAGTTTTTCAAGTTTTTACACCAGTAATGACCACTGTGCTAACAAGTGCATAAATACAAAACCAAATTGCCAATTACAAAGAGAAAAAATTTTTTAATAACTTTAAATCATATTTTCCATGCGTGTATTTTCTCTTTAATGCTGCACTGCATGCGTATTTGTTTGTGTAGTCGGTGCAGAACAGTAACCGAACACACCATTCGATGAGAAAAGCAAATTTTTTTTATGTAAAACGTTGAAAGTTATTTAACTGTTCTCTCTTAAATATTTTTTTTTTTTGTTCAAACTTTTATTTTTATTATAACAATTTTTTACGAATTATTTAAAAAATATTTTTTTTTTAGTTTTTTGTTAAGAGCACAAGAAATTTAAATTTATTTAAATTGTTTTTAAATTGTTGAACTAATACATAATTTTTATTTTGCAGCAATTTTTTTATAAACACAACTCACTGTGCCGTTTTTGTTTGTTTGTTTCTTTTTGTTTCACAAGAGAACAATTAAATAGATGATCATGGCTGTTAAGAGTATGTGTGTATGTACAATGTTATTGCTTTCATTTTTTTTTTTTGCTGTATTAATATAGGAATGGTGGTGGTTTTTGACAAATTTTATCACTATCTTTTTTACTTAGATTTTTTTTTTGCATAGAGATTAAAGGGGTCACTGAACTTGAATATGAAACAGTTTTCAAGGTTTTTCTTATTGGCTTTTTGGTTTTTTTCTCACTTTTTGCAATTTTAGGCAAATAGCTAGAAATTTGGCAACTAATAATTCTTTTTTTATGCACTTTTAATTTTTCACCTTTGGCAATTTACACTTTTTTAACTTTGTATGAATGGGATTTATTTTCTTTGTAGTTAACAATTTATTTTTTTTTTTAACTTTTAATTTAGATTTTCTTTAAGAATTCTTTAATATATTATTATTATTTTATTTTTGCTATAAGCACTTGTTAATTTTTAAATTTAATAGGTATATTGAAACTTTAATATGAGAAATTTTTTTAAGAGCTTTTAGTTTAGAATTTTTTTCACTGTACACTTTTTTGGGCACTTTTTGAATTTTTCTCTTAAGTTAGAGAAACTTTTTTTCTTTTCTTTTAAGCTTGGAAAACTTTAAAATTTTTTCTTTTACTGCCATCCCTAAATTAGCGCGTAAAGCGCAAGATATCTGTCAAAATTTCTCATGTACATACAAAATGTATGAAGCATCCCTAAATAGCACGGCGTCAACGCTTAGCAATTTGAAAATCCAATTTTGACAGCGGGTAAGGTAATGCATTTGTCTGCAAGCTACTGTTGTTTAAATATTTTTTTGTAGTATTTAGAGAACGTTACAAAACAGTAATGACATTTTTGCTTTTTTCGGGCTAATATAGCGTTTTTATCACTGTTTTCCGTTTCATTTTATAGGGTTTTATTAAAAGTGATAGGTTAACATTACTGTTCATTACAAAACGTTGCGCTTTTATTTAGGTATGTCATTTCAGCGTAAAAGCCATGCGTTATTTTGCGTCGCGTCTTACGCGCTAATTTAGGGACTTAAGTTTGGAACTTTTGAATTTAATTTAGTTTTTTAAGGGATTTATGTATGTTTAGATATATAAGTATGTGTTTGAAAATTTCGTAATTACATTGCCATTTCTTAATTTATGTTTTATGTTTGTAGATAGTACTTGCGTTAATACTTATTTCCAAACTTTTCCGTGATGACTTAGTGGATTAATCCTGAATAGGCTTCCAGTTCACAGTTGAAGGACCATGAATAAAATTAGGGTTGTTTTGGAGGATTTATTATCCAATTAATAAATCCTTTTTTGCTTATAATTTTTCAAGCAATGAGAAACTATAAGGACGAGAAGGAATTAGTTTCAAGCCAGTAAAATAAATAAATAAAAGCAAAAGATGCACACCAGTTTGCAGTTGTAACAAGAATGATTTTATTTGTTTTCATTTTAATGCCGCGAAGGCTACAACACATTTTGTTTAATTTTTGAGTTGTTTCAAAATATTAGTGATCACAAAGTAGCTTAGTGATAATAAATTTATTGATTATAAAATTCCCTAGAAACTAATTACAACAGTATTTCATTCAATTCAAATTCATTTAACAATAGGTAAAAAAATATTAATATAAAAATATGTAACAATAAAATAATAAAAATATGAAACAAACTATATGGTAATTTGTCCATGTGTAAGTTCTCCATCCTATGAACTATGTAAATATATAACTAATATTCTAAAGAAGATAACTGTAGTGCGATTCACTAACCTTAAACAATATGTCAATTGTTATATTAGTCGTCATTTTCTGTTGTTAGCAGTAACGATTATGTGATTCACTAACTTCATTTTAACAATATTAGACATTTTTAATTTTCTTATAAATCAAATCGATATTGAGTGGCATCTCCGTCAGCAAATATACGAAAAACACAAAACAAAGAATAAAAAATGTAAATTCAAGCAAGGCATATGCATGCGTCTTTATCTTCAATGTCAATTTGCACACATGAATATGTGTTATCTAATATGCATGTATGGAGTTTGACATTAAGAAAAGCATAATAATTGTTTTGGTTAAAAGGTTGCGGTTACCTCTTTTTGAATACAGTCAAAACATATGCTTGTCTATAAATTTTTTTAGCAAGAAATTTATTTATAAAATAAATTTTTAATGCTCTTAGTTAAACTTAATAAAACAATAATGTTTAATTTAATTAAATTGAAAGCAAACTGTTTTTATTTTATTTACATATGTATGTATTTTGTATTCGAATATGAATAAATTTTCTACGTTTATGCTTATATGTATGTATGTATAAATGTACATACAACGGATTGTTTGTTTCGTCGACAAATTTAACAACGCAAAAATTATATTTGCTTTTTTAACTATGAGCAACTCGCTATCTATAACAAATGATTTTAAGCAACAACGAGATCCGTTAAAAGTATTACTGAATAGCAAAATCGTCAATTTTGTTGTTAAGTCAATTAAACCTAACAATAGTCGTTAAAAAAGAGTAGTGAATCGCAGTACTGAGCATTCTAAGTGTAACATTAAAAATTCAGTAGAATTTAAAAATAAGATTAGGAACCTAAAAATTAAAGATGATGAAAAATTAATTTCATTAGATGTAGTGTCATTATTTGCAAGCATACCTGTTGATCTATCAATAAGCACAATTGAGGAAAAATGGAATATTATTGAATATATTATATATATAATATATTGAATATTATTATAATATAGAAAAATGTTTGTTTCTACGTAAATTTTGTATAGGAGATAATAGATATTTCCAATATAATAATAAATTTTATAAACAACAGAAAGGATTACCGATGGGATCTCCTGCCTCTCTAATTGTGGCTGATATTGTTATGGAGAAACTATTAGACATATGTATTGATAAACTTAATATTAAACCAATAATATTGACCAAATATGTTGATGATTTATTTTGTGTAATATCAAAAATAGCATTAATAACTAACTTAAAACTTTTAATGGTTTTAATCTTTGTATTAGGTTTTCAATAGAGGTAGAATGTGATTTAAAACTTCCATATTTAGATCTTTACTCATTAGGAGTGAAAATAATTTATTAATAGATTGGTACCAAAAACCAACAGCCTCTGGAAGAATCATTAACTTTAATTCTAGACACAGTAAACGAATTATAATAAATGCAGCTAAAAATTTAAGAGAAAGAATACTGACAATAAGTGACATTGAATTGAGTTTCATAAAAACAATAAGGAGAAAATTAGAAATGTATTAAATGATAATAATTTTCCTATTCATCTTATAAATAGATTAATAAGACAGGATAAAAATAGGAATAATATAAATACAAGAAATATGATTGAGCCAATAATTTATAAGTCCTTAATTTATGTACCAGGAATATCAGAAAGGTTAGAGAAATCAAAAATTTTTGACTACAGCAAATGCAGATTGGCATACAAAACACACTACACACTAAAAAGGTTATTTAGCAAAACTAAAGCTAAAATACCGAATCAAGAATTATCAAATTTAGTCTATAAGATTCCATGTAGCGGAAACGATAATGAGATTTGTTATAAAGTATACATAGGAACTACGAAACATAAGCTAAAAAATAGAATTGCTGGTCATAAATCTGACCAAAGATATAAAAATATTAAATCACTATCCCAGTTTTTAAAATGTTTCAGTAATAAACATAGAAAACAATTATAAAAGACGTTATATATTAGAAATGTTACAAATTATTAATACACCAACAGCACAAAGAATTAATTTTAAGGCAGACACAGATAATGTAGCTCAAATTTATAGATATTTAGTAAATAAGAAATAATTTTGTACTTTGTATTTGTTTTTTAAATTTTTTATTTGACAAAATATTTTTTGTTTTCCGAAATACGTTAGGGTGAAAAAATTTTTATTACATTTTTTGTTGTTGTTTTATATTGTTTCAATAAATAATTGTTTTCCTGAAAATGCTACACAATGGAGTAGCGAAATATTGAAAATATATATAATAAATAAAAGACCTATTGCTTATAAATTAATTAAATCTAAAAAAATAAATAGATAATTTTCTTATTAGAAAAATGATTGAATCAACAACATATATATTTTAAAAGGAGAGACAAATTTTCTAATTCAGGAATTAATTGAATCAATTAAAAACATTATGAAATTTCATAAAAAGAACCAAAAATTTTCCATTGCAATACGATTTTTGCTTTTCTTAAATCTAATTTTATTTCAATTACCATTTTATTATTGAAGGCTTTTTCAGTTCAGGTATATGAATATGTATTTTCTGAATATGTATTTTTTGAATAAAAAATACCTCAATCGTGATGGCGAAAATATACGAGAAATAACTGTAAAAATTTTAAAGAAATGTTTTTTAGTATATATAAAATTACAATCCCTTTTTGTGTAGACAACATTTATGTTGATATATATTTACTTTTTTCTTATGACAATTTCAATTTGTCTATGTTTATAAATAGGTTTCTTTTATGGAACACCTGTATATTTTTAACATGATTGTGTTTTTGTTACGTATCATAGGATTGTATAGCTTTCAACATTTTGTTGTTTTTAGTATTTTGTTATTGCAGTCGACAAGTAACTTCGTTTTTTTTTTTTTTTTTTGGAGAAACAGTACTATTTATTGCTTCTGAAAAAAACTTCAATATATTTTTAATTTTGAAGCCAAGCCAAACGAAAACCGATGTGTTCTTAAAAAATATTGTTTTAGTCTTCTATTAGCCTCTTACACAATAATCTAAATATTTATTGAATCATAAACCAGAATTGTCTCTTTAAAAAATGCTAAAAAAAATATTGAAGTGACATCACTGAAATACAATAAAATTATATATTTTTTAATGTAGCTGCTGCGTTTCAAATAATTTTGTAGCTGGCTAAATGGCGACAAATGTAGCTAGCAGCATTTGCTGTCGTGTGCTCGCGTAGCCTGCTGTGGCGAATGTGTTTATAGCATTACTCCTCACCTGCTTTTGACTAATGTATGCTAATACTTGACAGTGTCATATTGTAAATGAGAAACGTGAAGAGTTGCTATTATTATTATTTTTTTTTTTTTTTTGCCTAAAACAATTTTCTTTAACTTGTTTCGGTGCGCCTGTGGCATGTTTTTTATATTTCTTGCGAAGAGTATGTGTTGTAAGGAGAATACGCATTCCTCTAAGTTGAATGCCGTATGTTGGATATTTAAGTGATTTTTGGCTTTTAAAAGTATGTTTAAACAAATCATGTAGACCCTATCATTAGGCGAACTCTTAAAGTAATGATACTTAGAAGGATTTTGTATTCTTTTTTTGTTTTTTATATATCAGTGGACTACAATTGATAAATTTTTATTTAAACTACACTCAGTACAAAAAGATTGACCAAAAAGTTAAGTTTAAACGCAAGCGGTCAGTAAATTGGAGCGAAGAGGGTAAGGTAATCCCCTATATTGCTACTTTTTAAAATGCAAGCTAAGGTTTTTATTTAGAACTTAAAACTTCCTGATTATTTTAGATTCTGCTGAAAGAGCTCATAAAAAGTAGAGTAAAGGAAATAGAGAACAAAGCATTGACGCAAACACCAACGCTACCAATACAAAGAAAAAAGCTTGGTTGGAATTCGTAAAAAGGTAAGACAGTATTTAGTTTTTCATGGGCCACATCTTTTACCATTTCGCTAGTAAAATTTTTTTACTTTTAATATTATGTGTTCTGGTGGTCAGGGGACTCTTGACCAGTTGAAGACGCAATGGGCAGCAACAAAAATAACTGCAAGGAAGCAAGTCGCCGAACACCGAAAAGGGATTTTAAAAACTGGTGGGGGCTCGCAACCTCAGAGAGCACCTTTAAGTGATAGCGATATTACTGTATGGCTGCCAAATAAATTTGTAGTAGATCCCAATGTATTTATATATATTCATATACAAAAGTTCTTAGTTTTTTAAAGAACGGAAAGAGGGACTAAAAATGACGGTAAGATCTTAACAGATGAAGCAGTTGATGTTGGGGAAATGCCGGAAAACAACCCAAAACCAGATCCCATATTGAAAAAAGAATTTGACAACGAATTCAGAAAAGATTTGCCTGAGCTCCAATTACAATTAGAGAAGAAAAGAATAAGAAATTTGCATATGGTGTATGAGGTGAAAAAAGAAAAAAGCAGAAATTTGGATTGAAACGCGATTTCAAAATCGAACAAATGGTTTAAAAATATTTTTCATAAAAGTTTTTCAGATTATATTTTCTTTCCTCGCGGATGTTTCTTTTCCATATATTTTACATTCTGGCATTTCTGTATTATATGCATCTAAGTTGTTTTCATCTAAATAATATGTTTTTGGTTAATTGTAAATGAATAAATATAAAAATCGTTTGATTTGACAATACCAACAAATGAACTGTGCCTAACCTATAATATATACCTGAAGCATAATCGTTTTCAAAAATTGCGATATTGTGAAGAACAGCTAAAGCTGTAATGACTATATTTGCATTTGGAAATTAAATCGTCATTTCGTCTAATAAACAGCAAAATCTTTGATTCCAAACGCCAAAACATCGCTCGGATGGGTTACGAGTTGCAATGTGTGATAAATTATATCTTATTTCCATTTCATTTTAAGGCTGTTGTAAAGGAGTGAATAAGTAGTTCATAAGCTTATATCCTGATTCACCAAGCAAACGGCCCCTGAATTCACCATTCTCGAATTGCTTTTTAAGCCTTGACTCATTAAATATACAACAGTCAGGAGTACTGCCCCTCCATCGTGCTGCTATATTCAAAATTTTTAGTTCTGCATCGCAAACCAGATCTCTCAGTTATTTTTTTTTATATGAGTGCCATTAATAGCAACAATTACTCCAGGGAAGTTTTAAATTTCTTTTATACTCTGCATTTTCAATCTCTTCTTGAACAGATTTTGGCATTTTTATAGTTTTGTGGCGTGCTGTGCGCGACCAACTTTTGCACAAATTTTGCTTACCGTAGGTTGCGTTAGACCATGAAGGTCCCCCACGTCATCTTGAAACTACATGTGATCTTATGGCGTTATCAATAATAATGCAAATGGAATTCAACTTACTTTTCTAAGTCCTCAATAACGCAACACCACTAAAGCTTGCATTTCTTGTGATGTTTCCGAAAACTGCTATCTGCAGATATATCCGTTTCCACCAGATTTGCAATTTTCTTGCTGTTCGTTTATTGAAGCGGTATTTTCGTTTAATTGGTTGTCCGGAAGAGAAAATGGGTCATACCTCTCCGTATAATTTTCGGTTGACGATAACTTGATAGTTGGGCTACGGTCTGTAACAAAAGCTTCAAAAGTAAAATCATTTCCTTAAACTACCCAAATTTGGTTCTTTTGAATTCTTCTGAATAAATTTAGCGCTTCCATTATTTAAGTAATTTTCTAAAACCAAATCTTCAAGTCAAAAATTTTTTGCTTTATTAAACATACATATGTATGTATGTAACAAAATGTGAAAAAGCAGCAAAACTCTATGGAAAATTCATTTTAAACAAGGGTCGCAGGGCAATTTTAGTATTTACAAATTTTAAATTGCTTTGAAAAAGGAATTTTAAGCTAAAAATGTTTTATAAATATAATTTTATCAAATTTTGCTTAAAATTAGTTTGATTTATTTTTTCAATTTTTACGTACATATATGGCTGTTAATGTTTAATGTTTAATTTCAATTGCTTTTGTATTTATAATAATTAATTTGAACTAGTAATTAAGTTTTTATTTGAGTAATGATTATAATTATTAATCTACATATTATCAGCTTTAAACTGCAATGTAAGGATTTAAGTCTTGTGTATGGAGCAATTAAAATACATATATAAATAAAAAAATTAAACCGGCAAGCCACCCTTCTTATAGCAGATATTTATGCCAGTGAAATACTACAGGCATTTCGGAGTCTGAAAATC
The DNA here is from genome assembly GCA_937654795.1 of Cistogaster globosa. Taxonomy (NCBI): domain Eukaryota; kingdom Metazoa; phylum Arthropoda; class Insecta; order Diptera; family Tachinidae; genus Cistogaster; species Cistogaster globosa. The sequence goes on from OW569407.1 coordinate 41,112,388, forward strand.
ATTTGTATCCTAAATTTCTCAATGTAGACTCCACTTCCAATTTTCGTCCCACTCGCCATCCGTGTACATACAGAGAGTTCAAGACGGGAGAGAGTTGCCCTTTGTTAGGTCAAATAGAAATCTCCTTGTAAAGCAGGGTTTAAGAGTGCAATACTCAACAAGATCCGGAATAACATAAGTGCTCCGCAGTAGGCTAGCATGTCCTCATGATGTGTGGTTGCACACGTCTATGACATTCAACCTAACCGCCATTCTCAGCGCCACCCTTCGGCAAGAAGATCCACGGGCATCCAACTGATCATGGCAAAATGCGCCTTTGTAGGGGTTTATCTAATGGCCCCAGTCATTAAGGCCGCCATACCGCGCAGAACATTTTACAAAATAGAGACGCATTTTCCTGTGCCTTGCACCAGATAATAGCTCTATATAAACAAGATTAGCCTGATGACCGCTTCGAGAAGCCAATTATCACTGGATTGATACATTCTGCAAATTGCTCTCCTGCATACATACATAACCGTAATGGCTTTTGACGCTCTAACCTGTATATTCATTTTCTTGGACAGCTTATTATCCAAAATAATTCCCAAAAATTTCGCGCAGTTTAATAGATTATGTGGAACTCTGTAAATCAAGGTAAGCCAAAAGGTAGAAGTATGTATTTTCTATAGAAGAAAACAAGTTTCGTTTTGATCGGATTAACACTCAGTCTGCTCTGCTCCCCCTAGGTGCAGATTACCCTGAGTGCTGTTTCTAACCTCTGTGACACGGTGCGAAACCTAGACACTGCCATAGTTATGTCATTCGTGTAGAACATGAAGTCAAGTTCCATAAGCAGTTTGTTAATTGCAACATTCTATAAAACGGAGCATAAACAACGGTGGTGCTCTTGCTATTCACAATAGAAAAGATAACGTAGTATTGATCAGAGAAGGAACGCATTATGAGCATCAACGGGCGTCATGTTCAGCACCTCCTGCTTATTAGATACTACGAAAGTTGGTTCTGAGCCTCTAACCGCTACTACTAGATTTTTATGTAATATAAAATTAAGAATACATTCACCTCTATCGTTGGTGTCGAAGCTACCACAGATGTTGTGGTGCGCATTTGCATTGGCGCCTATTATAAGTGTACTTTTCGCCATCGCCGATCTAATCATCCTCCTGGCCAAAGTACAAAATGGAGGACCAACCTGGGCATATGGCATGTGGGTGGGAGAAATCTACGCCGCGAATTCCATTGCCTCCCATGTCACTGTCAGAAAATATTCTTCATTTTAATCATATAGAATGGAAAGATTTAGGTGACTTTTTGTCAAAATACAGACCTACCTGAAGTTGCCGCGTACAGTAGTTTGTAGCATTTTGCAATGAGTTTATATATATCGCCATTGTTTAACCATGGCTTTTGGATCAATGCGATTTCTTTGCCTTGCTTTGCCAGGCGAAGATTTACAGCAGCAGACGCTGCTTTACTGTGGTGGAGGTTGATCTGCATCACCCTTACTATCCTGGTCTGGATCATAAATTACGTTAACAATAAGCGGATCGGAATCCAGAAGACCGTCTTCGTCCTCCGCAATGGATTCTACAACATCTATTGTTGATGGCTCTGATCTAATAGCTGGTACTGATGTGAATTGAGATGATTGCACCTGACCTTTATTGTACCCAAAATGGACCACAATTGCCTACATTAGTTTATTAATAGTCGAGCGGGAACTACTCTTTGTTTTGCCCATAACCTTTTGGAAAAGTAAGTAGGTTTACAAAGAAAATGCAATGCCATCATTACAAAGTCTATATTAAAAAGTTTATAATACAATATTGCTCAATCGATGTTCCATATTATTTTATAAAGATTTACAATTTTTCTTATTGCTAGATTTGCATACTCTTGCTTAAAGCGAGAGTTTAATGTTCCACTTAAATTCTTTGGAATAGTTGGATTGTTCTTTGGAATATTACTTTCAAGAGTTTATGCAAGAGTTGATTGTGCCACTTAAGATTATAAACATTTTCATATTTGGTAATTAAAGTTCAATACATTTTATAAGTAATTACAATTTTGCTTATAACTAGAGTTTCATACTCTTGCTTAAATCGTAACATTGATTTAAGCGAGAGTTTATTGTTCCACTTAAAATTCCAGAAATATTATTTTTAAAAGTTTACACAAGAGTTTATTGCTTCACTTAAGATTATAAACATTAGAAATTAGAGTTCAATAAAAGTTTGTTGTAATAAATAAAATGTCTAGGAAACAACATTTTACATTTATGTACTTGGGATATTCGATTTGACGATACAATGAAATATAAACCCACAGGTATGTATACATGTTTGTATGTCTGTTTGCGTTTGTTTTAGGTCTGTTCATTTACTAAAAATTGTTACGAATTTGTAACAATTGTTACTGGAAAATGTTCATTAACCCAAAAAATTTGCAACGAGAGAGTGTAAACAGAGAGTAAAAAAATGAGATACAAAAAATATCTTGCAAATTCTTACTAGTAAAATTTTTACTTGCAAGAATTAGCCAAACAGCTGTTTCTTACTTTTGTTTACAAAATAATTTACTTTAAAATGCCTGATAAAAGTAATTTTTGTACCATTTAAGAAAATGCAAGTATTTGACAATTAAAAGAATATAAAAATAATATTTTTTTGTAATTTTTCTTTAATGTAGCTATGGAAGTACAAATCAAAGTAGTGTAAAACAACAGAAATTTGTTTTAGAATCTTCGAGCTTTGCAGGTGTTTGTATTGTTTTAAGATTTAAAAGTAAACAAGCCAGTGATGAAACATTCAATGCAATGTACTTTTTTCGGTACATTTTAAAGAAGAGTTGTACAATTCTTATGAATAATTATAAATAAGTTATATATATCTCAATTACAATAAGAATATTTATTAGAACTAACTGTAGAAAAAAACTTCTATACATGATGAGCTTATACATCATAAAAGCGTTTGCAAATTGCCAAATATTTAAAAGGATATTTAAAACATTTTACATATTTTTGCAATTTGGTACTTGGAGTATTATTTTAAATTTGTTTCGTGCGGTTATCCGTTTGCTGGCTTTCAGTGGTCTTTGTTTTATACATTTTTGCACTCTAGTACCTTTGATTTAAAATAGTACTGTTTTGTGTGCATACCGTACAGTTTTTACGTCTTACATATCATTCCCGAAGCCACAACAATTTTCTTTGCTAATTTTTGTTAGTAAAATAAATGAACAGAACTTTAGAAACAATCGTCACACAGCCATACATATAAAAGAAATGTAAGTTTTATAATATGAATGTTCTTGCGGATATAACTCTGTAACTCCCTTTTGTATTTCCATGATGTTTGAAACAGATCGTTGAAAAGATAATTTCATTGACCAAGGCTTTTCTTTTCCATGAAAAAATACTAATCCATAAAATCATAGTCCACATTTAGACAGATCTGTAGTGCGATTCATTAACTTTAAACAATACGACAATTTAATAATTAAAAACACGGGAATATTAAACTAAATTTATTAAACTTTTAATTTTATCGTGCTATTTTCCCGATATTGATTATTGAAGGTGCAAGCACGTCTCGATGGCCATTTCGCTACCGCTTACTTAGCTCTTCAGGAAACTTCTCACAATTATTTTAAATGAACTAAAGATTTTCGTCTAAACAATAAAGTAAAGACAAAAATCAAAGTTCAAGCAAAAACAACAATAATCAATTTTGATTTTACTTTTCTTTATCCACTGTATACGGCTGACTTTTTTTCGGCTCTTTTATACAGTTTTAAAGATTTTTAAAAATAAAAGCAACAAATAAAACATCACGAAACACTATGATATTTTATTTTTTTATTTTTGTTTATTGCACAGGCACTTGCGATAATTTAATAATTAAAAATACGGGAATATTAAACTAAATTTATTAAACTTTTAATTTTATCGTGCTATTTTCCCGATATTGATTATTGAAGGTGAAAGCACGTCTCGATGGCCATTTCGCTACCGCTTACTTAGCTCTTCAGGAAACTTCTCACAATTATTTTAAATGAACTAAAGATTTTCGTCTAAACAATAAAGTAAAGACAAAAATCAAAGTTCAAGCAAAAACAACAATAATCAATTTTGATTTTACTTTTCTTTATCCACTGTATACGGCTGACTTTTTTTCGGCTCTTTTATACAGTTTTAAAGATTTTGAAAAATAAAAGCAACAAATAATACATCACGAAACACTATGATATTTTATTTTTTTATTTTTGTTTATTGCACAGGCACTTGCGATAATTTAATAATTAAAAACACGGGAATATTAAACTAAATTTATTAAACTTTTAATTTTATCGTGCTATTTTCCCGATATTGATTATTGAAGGTGAAAGCACGTCTCGATGGCCATTTCGCTACCGCTTACTTAGCTCTTCAGGAAACTTCTCACAATTATTTTAAATGAACTAAAGATTTTCGTCTAAACAATAAAGTAAAGACAAAAATCAAAGTTCAAGCAAAAACAACAATAATAAATTTTGATTTTACTTTTCTTTATCCACTGTATACGGCTGACTTTTTTTCGGCTCTTTTATACAGTTTTAAAGATTTTGAAAAATAAAAGCAACAAATAAAACATCACGAAACACTATGATATATTATTTTTTTATTTTTGTTTATTGCACAGGCACTTGCGATAATTTAATAATTAAAAACACGGGAATATTAAACTAAATTTATTAAACTTTTAATTTTATCGTGCTATTTTCCCGATATTGATTATTGAAGGTGAAAGCACGTCTCGATGGCCATTTCGCTACCGCTTACTTAGCTCTTCAGGAAACTTCTCACAATTATTTTAAATGAACTAAAGATTTTCGTCTAAACAATAAAGTAAAGACAAAAATCAAAGTTCAAGCAAAAACAACAATAATTAATTTTGATTTTACTTTTCTTTATCCACTGTATACGGCTGACTTTTTTTCGGCTCTTTTATACAGTTTTAAAGATTTTGAAAAATAAAACCAACAATTAAATTTAGTTTAATATTCCCGTGTTTTTAATTATTAAATTATCGCAAGTGCCTGTGCAATAAACAAAAATAAAAAAATAAAATATCATAGTGTTTCGTGATGTTTTATTTGTTGCTTTTATTTTTCAAAATCTTTAAAACTGTATAAAAGAGCCGAAAAAAAGTCAGCCGTATACAGTAGATAAAGAAAAGTAAAATCAAAATTGATTATTGTTGTTTTTGCTTGAACTTTGATTTTTGTCTTTACTTTATTGTTTAGACGAAAATCTTTAGTTCATTTAAAATAATTGTGAGAAGTTTCCTGAAGAGCTAAGTAAGCGGTAGCGAAATGGCCATCGAGACGTGCTTTCACCTTCAATAATCAATATCGGGAAAATAGCACGATAAAATTAAAAGTTTAATAAATTTAGTTTAATATTCCCGTGTTTTTAATTATTAAATTATCGCAAGTGCCTGTGCAATAAACAAAAATAAAAAAAAAATTAAATATCATAGTGTTTCGTGATGTTTTATTTGTTGCTTTTATTTTTCAAAATCTTTAAAACTGTATAAAAGAGCCGAAAAAAAGTCAGCCGTATACAGTGGATAAAGAAAAGTAAAATCAAAATTGATTATTGTAGTTTTTGCTTGAACTTTGATTTTTGTCTTTACTTTATTGTTTAGACGAAAATCTTTAGTTCATTTAAAATAATTGTGAGAAGTTTCCTGAAGAGCTAAGTAAGCGGTAGCGAAATGGCCATCGAGACGTGCTTTCACCTTCAATAATCAATATCGGGAAAATAGCACGATAAAATTAAAAGTTTAATAAATTTAGTTTAATATTCCCGTGTTTTTAATTATTAAATTATCGCAAGTGCCTGTGCAATAAACAAAAATAAAAAAATAAAATATCATAGTGTTTCGTGATGTTTTATTTGTTGCTTTTATTTTTCAAAATCTTTAAAACTGTATAAAAGAGCCGAAAAAAAGTCAGCCGTATACAGTGGATAAAGAAAAGTAAAATCAAAATTGATTATTGTTGTTTTTGCTTGAACTTTGATTTTTGTCTTTACTTTATTGTTTAGACGAAAATCTTTAGTTCATTTAAAATAATTGTGAGAAGTTTCCTGAAGAGCTAAGTAAGCGGTAGCGAAATGGCCATCGAGACGTGCTTTCACCTTCAATAATCAATATCGGGAAAATAGCACGATAAAATTAAAAGTTTAATAAATTTAGTTTAATATTCCCGTGTTTTTAATTATTAAATTATCGCAAGTGCCTGTGCAATAAACAAAAATAAAAAAATAAAATATCATAGTGTTTCTTGATGTTTTATTTGTTGCTTTTATTTTTCAAAATCTTTAAAACTGTATAAAAGAGCCGAAAAAAAGTCAGCCGTATACAGTGGATAAAGAAAAGTAAAATCAAAATTGATTATTGTTGTTTTTGCTTGAACTTTGATTTTTGTCTTTACTTTATTGTTTAGACGAAAATCTTTAGTTCATTTAAAATAATTGTGAGAAGTTTCCTGAAGAGCTAAGTAAGCGGTAGCGAAATGGCCATCGAGACGTGCTTTCACCTTCAATAATCAATATCGGGAAAATAGCACGAAAAAATTAAAAGTTTAATAAATTTAGTTTAATATTCCCGTGTTTTTAATTATTAAATTATCGCAAGTGCCTGTGCAATAAACAAAAATAAAAAAATAAAATATCATAGTGTTTCGTGATGTTTTATTTGTTGCTTTTATTTTTCAAAATCTTTAAAACTGTATAAAAGAGCCGAATTAAAGTCAGCCGTATACAGTGGATAAAGAAAAGTAAAATCAAAATTGATTATTGTTGTTTTTGCTTGAACTTTGATTTTTGTCTTTACTTTATTGTTTAGACGAAAATCTTTAGTTCATTTAAAATAATTGTGAGAAGTTTCCTGAAGAGCTAAGTAAGCGGTAGCGAAATGGCCATCGAGACGTGCTTTCACCTTCAATAATCAATATCGGGAAAATAGCACGATAAAATTAAAAGTTTAATACGACAATTGTTATGTTAGTCGTAATTTTCTGTTGTTTACAGTAACGATTATGTGATTCACTAACTTCATTTTAAGGATATTATACACTTTTTATTTTCTTATAAGACAAATTGAAATTGAGTGGCATCTCCGTCAGCAAATACACAAAAAACACGAAAGAGAAGAATGAAAACATGTGAATTCAAGCAAGGCACATGCAAGTGTTTATTTCTTTAATGTCAATTTACACACATGAATACGTGTTATCTAATATGCATGCATGGAGTTTGACATTAAGAAAAGCATAATAATTGTGTTGGTTGAAGAGTTGCGGTTACGTCCGTAATTTTATTTTTTTATTTTTTAAATAAATTTTTAGTGCTCTTAGTTAAACTTATTAAACATAATAATTGTGTTGGTTGAAGAGTTGCGGTTACCTCTGTAAATTTTTTTTATTTTTAAAATAAATTTTTAATGCTCTTCGTTAAATTGGAAGCACACAGTATTTATTTTATTTACATATTTATTTTGTATTCGAATATGTATATATTTTCTACGTTTATGCTTATATGTATGTATAAATGTACATACAACTGTTGTAGGTTGTTTGTTTCGTCGGCAAATTTAACAACACAAAAATTATAGTCGCTTTTATAACTATGAGCAATTCGCTAACTATAACAAATGGTTTTAAGCAACAACGAGAATCGTTAAAAGTATTACTGAATAACAAAATCGACAATTTTGTTGTTAAGTCAATTAAACCAAGCAATAGTCGTTAAAAAAGAGAAGTGAATCGCACTACAGAACTCGAAAACAACACTTCTACTACACTACTTGTAACCTTAAAGGGGCTTACTTAGGCTAGTGGATTTTCTGCAGTATTATTCAGAACTTTTATAACAAAAAAATAAAAAACTAATTGATTTGAGTTGTGATATTATTTTTAACTTTTAAATAAAATAAACTGAATACTTTTGTGTTTTCTGTAAGAGCAATAAAAAAACTACAATAAAACCTGACTTCTTTTTAACAAATACTAAACAAAACGAATTAATAACTTTGATTAACTTAGGGCCAATTTTTTACTTCATATTTAAATACGCATTAGTTAACTGGCATTTAAATTTAAGTTGTATTTAAATACAGTTTCAGTCATCTATGATTGTTCTTATGTAATTATAATAAAAATATGGCAGCCATACCAAAATAATCATCAATAGTTTATGAAAAACAGCTACTAACAAGCACAATGAAATGCAAACGTTGTAAAAAAATCTTAAAATATATATAATACCGCATTTAGACTATGCAATTTTTCATGAAACTTGCATGAAATTTTTCTTTGTTGGTGAAGCAAAAAGAGTTAGCAATATGGTATTGCTGAAATTTTGAGAAGATGTTACTGTTGCTTATGTTCATTTTTAAATAACGCATATCGCTGCAACTTAAAAAAGGAATTGAAAAAAAAATGCCTCAAAAAATTGCATAGTGTAAATCTGGACTAAAAAAAATCTGCGATACTCGTGTACTTACCACCTAAACTTATCATTATTATAATTAAGAAATTAATAAAAAACATAATTTTTTTGTCAATAGCTAAAATGTTTGTTTAATTTTGTTGTGTTTTGCGAAACAACAACAAAACAAAAAATGTCATAAGCATATGGTAAAACTGTTGGAAATACTTTGTTTTTTGTTTAATATAAATTTTCCATTATAGTAGCTTTTCTATTTTACTTATGTTGTGTCTTTGCAAATTATGTCAGTTCGATAAAAAAATCTCTTGCAGTAAACTAATAAATTGAATTTTATATAAAATACAAATTACAATTATATTTTAACATTGGTTAACGGCTATAAGAGTTGCTATTAAAATTCTGCAGACAAGAATAAGTAAAGCTGTGTATCCTGTTTTAATAAAAATAATTTAAAATGTCAAACTCAAGTTTTCAAATTAATATGCTGTATACTAAAAATTATGCATCGTGGTCAATACGAATGCGAAGTTAATTAATAACGCAAGACTATTTGGACGTTATTGAGACTGCTACTGCTCAAGAAAACACAGCTTGGAAAGCTAAAGACAAAAAGGCGTTGGTAATAATAACTCTGCTAGTAAGAACAACTAAACTGTTTCACCTCAAGAATTGCAAGACTTCAACGGAAGCTTGGAAGAAATGGAAAACATTTACGAGCAAAGGATCCAGCGATAAAAATGCATTTGTTCAAGAAATTTGTGCGTTTTAAGTTTGTGTCTAATGAAAAATATTGTGTTCAAATGAATGAATTTTGTAGAATAGCAGACGACTTAAAAGATGCTGATATAAGTCTACCAAGCGAGTTACTTTTTATATTTTTATTATGTAGTTTGCCTCCTTAATTGGAAATTTTCGTTATCGCAATTGAAAGTCGTGATTCATTGGAACAACTGAAGAACAAAATATTAGAAAAAGAACAAAGAAGCGAAACTTCTGATGAAAATAAGAAACAACTATTTGCAATCAAAAACAAGAATAAAAATTTATCAATAAAAGTTTTAACGCAAATAATCAAGTAATTTAAAAATGTAAAATGAGATATGTCATTTTCGTTTTCAGTGTAAATTCAAGAATAAAACCAATGGAACTTCAGAAAGCGCGATGGTAACTTAACTCTTATATAAAAGAGAATGGTTATTATATAGTAAGCATCTTTACATGTGTGACGAGAAAGATATTTGTTCTCATTTATGAAAAATTATAGTAGCCAGGTAGTACAGCTTTTGGGGATAAATTTACTGCAAAGGGAATTGATGATGTTAAAGTGAAATTCAACAACAAATGTTATAATATAAAAGAAGTTTTATAAATTCCTTATATGAAAACCAATTTTTTATCAATTACGAAAGGGGTTATACTGTAAAATTTAAAAATAATGATGTTGAAATATTAAAAAAAGGATAAATTTCAATTTAAAACAAAAATTGTTAATGGAATTTATTGGATAAAATCAACATTACAAAAACATTCAATTTACAAACTGGAATTCTCTGAAAATAACCTATGGCACAGGCGTTTTGGTCATCTTAACTTCAGTGATTTGAAGAAATTAGCAAGCAAGGAATTGGTGGTCTACAAGGTAAAGTTAATGAATTTAATTGTGTAACATGCTCATTGTGTAAGATGGCAAGAAAGCCTTTTAGCACGAACAGTATTATAGTTTCTAAAAATTTGCTAGAGCTGGTTCATACAGACATTTGTGGACCTATGAGGATTAAAATTTTCCTGAAAATAACTCCGTTTCCTTAACTCTCTCCCTTGTTAAAAAATGAATCGTCCCGATTTGTATCTAAGCTGTAACTCTCGCCTTAAAAAAATGAATGAATTAATTAATTCCTGTCTTGCCTTTTCTAATTCTTTGTTATATATTACCTGAAAATTTTGTCTAGCTCTGATTTCTCTAGGGTTAAATAATATTATGTTACTTTTAAAATACTATATGCAAGAATTATTGTTGTTATTATTGCGAAAAGTATATACAAATATACCTGATGGGATGGTTTTCTACAGGTATTATAAATTTCTAAAGAGAGTCTATATTACTAAGCGCTAATTCTGAGGAGGATGTTAATACTCTTATTATTTCTAGATCCTCATCATGTTTGTTGTGTATGGCCTGTATTATTTTGTCATGAATATTCGTATATGTAATATTATTAATCGCTACTTTATCTGTGTAATTTACTAATATGGTTCCAGTAATGTTTTTATTATCTACAGTGTTTACGCCGTCTAGGAATATGAGTCCTTCCTCTATTTTCAATAGTGGGAAATTATACGCTTGCAAGACTGTACATTTGGCTTTTCTATTTTCTAAAAGAGGTCGGATGCAGTCATCATTTGTGGTGTTGGTTTTGCAAACGTTTTTCCTTAGGTAATTTTTACAATCACATGCCCTGGTATACACATTATTACAGAGGGCGATTTCCTTGTCAGTAGAAATTTTGCCATGTTTAATGCTAAGTGGTGTGAATATAAATAATTTACAATAATTGTTTATAATGGGGTATTTGTATATGGTAATAATAGAATCGTCGGTTCTTGCCATATAGATGTCAGAATATTCTAATATGTTAATAATTGGTACAAACGATAATTTATGTTCTGCTATTTCTTTTACATCCTTTAAATCTAATGATTCAGCCAAGTATTCATTCTTTTTAGCCGCATTTATTGTTCTTACCAATGTTAATAATTCATCGTGAATTTCTTTAATTATGATGTGACTTTCTGTTACTCCTCCTTGTATAGAGTCCAATAATTTCTCGAATTTGGAATTAATTTCTCTTTGCTTTTCTTTATTGTCAATTAGGGGATTAATTCTGTTTTCTATTTCGATTACATCGTCGTGGTCTGGTATACCAGTAATAAACTTCAGAGTCGATCCCAAGACATTCAATCCTTGCTTTTACATTTTATGTTCGTTAATTTGTTCTATTAGAGTTTCTATTTTCTTTATTAAGATATGCTCTTCGATAGTAGGATAAAAATTTTTATCAAATATTTGTTCGTAAAAATTGAAGATTTTTGTAACATTAGTGACGTGAAACAAAAATGTAAATTCATCAAATAAGTATGTATCATCAATTCGGGTTAATATGTATTTTTGTCCCTCAATGTACTCTATCTCAGTTATTGCTTAAGACATTTGGAATAATATTACCAGTACGGCTATAATCTGGTATACTTGCTTCATCATGTCTGAAAGTGATATTCTTTATGTTGCTTTTATGTACACTCTTTCCCTTTTTGGTTATGATTATATCTCCTAAGTCTTCCTCGACAATTTCTTTTTTGTAACGTAGTAGATTTTTATTTCTGATGCCTACTATTTTTACTAATACCTATGTGCCCTTTGTAAACGTTCTATGTTTTGCGTTTTTTGTTTAATCGGCTAAGCACCTTTTCAGACTTATCCTTTAAATTTTTTATTATGTCTTCTTTGTTTGCATTAGTTAAACCGAAATATATGTCTTTTGGTCGATATTTTACTACACTGTGTACTGTATTATTGAGCTCTTTAATGGCTCTGAATATTTCGTCTCTGATTGTGGAGTGGTTGTTAAATTAAAAAATTCTTGTTAGTTCACTAATTGAGTTGTGCGCTCTTTCAAATTGTCTGTACGCTGCTGATATATGAACTGGCGTTTCTAATTTTTGAATGCCGTATTTATGGCACATTTGCTTAATGGCTGGTGTGACAAAAGATGCTTCGTTGTCAGTAATCAATCGTTTACATTCGGAAAGCTAGTAATGATTATTACTTCTAACTCGTTTTCAATTCCTGCTTTTGTTTTGATTTCGCGTGCTACTATGTATTTGGAAAATTTGTCTATGGTTACGAGGTACATCATCTTATCATTGAAATAAATATCTGCGTGTATAAATTTTCTAGGTTGTGTTGGTATAGTCGAGTCGCGTAAAACTTCCTTGATAGGGTTTCTTTCATATCTACCACATAAGCATGCTGAACAATTGTTATTATATTTTTTTACATCCCTTTGAGTTGACTACACAGACGGGTGGAGATAGCGGCTATGAGTGGGGACCAATTTCGCATGGACAAAACCACAATTACAAAAAAGACCACAAAGGCCAACCCTAAAAGGGAGCCGGCTGTATTGCAACGGCAAAAGCCGGCAATCCAGAAACAACCTTCGTCTGTGACCTCTACCTCCAGACAACAGCTGGGTGCAGCGACTCTGTTGTCTGCCTCAACATCTCGCACCGCTATCCCCAAGGGTTGCGTAATGCCCTCCTCGAGCACCTCAATCACCCCTGCTACAAAACAGAGTGAAAGAGGGGCTCCCCCGCATATTGGTCCAACTACTGATGTAAGGGCATTGGTTAAGCCAGCCCAAACAACTGGTAGTCTGGGCCCTAGCACGTCCTCCTCTTCTCGTGCACACATTAACGCGTCGACGCGGGCGTATAGGACCAGAAGATCTGCCTACCGGATCCTGCAAAAGCTTGGTGGGCAAGATCCGAACACTTTGTCTGAAAAGGACCTGACTAAATGGGCCAAACAGAACTTGGAGTCTCGCCCTCCACCTAACTTGGCACCTCAGAAACGACAAAGGTCGGCTGAGGAAACCGCTACGACAGTCCCTCAACTGCCTAAACGGTCAAAAACTTTAACATCCAAACCGGTGTCCTCACGTCCCCTTAGCGAGATAGTTAAGGATAGCCTCGTCTTGGCTATAATAGTCACTGGTAAAAGTGACGGGACTAAATCTCCAGATAATTGGAGGTTAGTCCAAGCGGCTCTTCGCAGTGTCTATAAGGACATAATTACAGCCAATCCTGGCCCCTCCCCCTCATGCCGTGATGCGGGCTGGTATCAGGGGCATGTTAAATTGATCGCTTGTGCTAACGCTCATCACCATATGTGGGGCAGCACGGATGCCAATAAACGGGGTAAGTCTCTTTTTGATTTTATATTATTTTATGACTTAAGTATTGTCCATAGGGGAAGCGAGCCTACCTTCGTCACTTCGGGTAGAAGGGAGGTTCTTGATCTTACCTTGACAGGTGGTGGCTGGTCTGATATTGTCAGAAATTGGAGTGTCTCTCAAGAGTGCTCCTTTTCTGACCATAGGTATTTATCTTATAACTTAGATCTGGAATCAGTAGGTTCCGGAGTGTCTTACTTCTACATAAATAGGAAACAAACGGACTGGAATAAATTTCGGTCCATTTTAGAGCTTGGCCTAAGGCCTGCTTCCTTCAAGATTAATGACCACTGCGATATTGATCGGAAGATATGCTCTGCGGCGAAAGCGGCCTGCAATCCACCGAAGCCAAGGGGTAAACCGAAACCCCCTTGGTGGAATACGGAGATTTAAGAGTTACGTAAGGAATGTAGAAGACTCTTTAATAGGGCCAAAATAGTGGAAACTGGCTGCCCTACAAGGATAAACAAAGGGAGTTTAAGTATGCTATACGAAGATCCAAAAGAGCCTCGTGGAAAACTTTCTGTGGCAAGATAGAAAGCTCGTCCGAAACCAGCATGCTGCGCAGGATTCTTAGCACGTCCCCGAGAGTTATTGAGAGTATTCAGAAGCCGGACGGTCAATGGACGGACTCTGTAATCGATACCTTGGAGACGCTGCTTGATACTCACTTCCCTGGTAGTGAAGGGATTGACGAAGCGATGGGGACTGTAAATTCCGCGTCGATTTTTCCACCCGCTTTCCAGGTGACCAATGCTCACTTAGAGTGGGCCATCATGTCGTTTGATGCCTTTAAGTCTCCTGGAAGTGACAATATCATTCCAGCAGACTTGCAACATGGCATAGACCTCATAAAACCATGGCTATTGCAAATCTACAATGCTTGCCTGGAAAATACTTACATGCCAATAGGTTGGCGTGTAGCCCGAGTTGTTTTCATCCCTAAAGCGGGAAAGACATCTCCTATTAAACCCAAGGACTTTAGGCCCATAAGCCTGTCGTCCTTCTTACTCAAAACGCTGGAAAGGATTCTTGATCTTCAGATCAGGAACTCCATAAATCCCGCGCTTATTTCTAGCTCGCAGCATGCCTACACGAAAGGGAAATCTGTGGAAACAGCGCCGCACGTGTTATTATCCGATGTTGAAAAGTCTCTTTCAAATAAGGAATTTACGCTTGCAGAGTTTCTTGACATAGAAGGAGCTTCCAATAACGTCTTCCCCAATGCCGTAATAAAGGCCCTCTTGGATCTCGATCTTGATGCAAATCTGGTGAGATTCATTGCTCAACTACTGAAGACACGTATCATCACGTCCACTTTGGGAAATGATCACGTTGAAAGGATGGTGAAAAGAGGCACTCCACAAGGTGGCGTATTGTCTCCCGTCATCTGGAATCTGGCAGTCAACACGCTGCTACGGCGACTGGATCAAACGGGTAATAGGGTGATAGCTTATGCTGATGACATTGCTATCGCAGTCTCTGGGAAGTACCTAACAGCACTCACAGAACGGGTGAACTATTCGCTTAATGTTAAGTCTCAATGGTACTGCGATTTTGATCTTGCTGTTAACCCCGGCAAAACAGAGGTTATGCTCTTCACACGGAGATACAAGATCCCGATTTTTACTACACCTAGGCTGAATGGCATTGTGCTCAGTGTAAGTAAAAGTGTGAAATACCTTGGGGTGATACTTGACCCCAAACTTCAATGGAAGGCAAACATTGCCGAAAGAGCTCGGAAGGCGACCTGTGCGCTCTATCTCTGTCGGAGAGCTCTAGGACCAAGATGCGGCCTTCAGCCTCGGATCACACCTTGGCTCTACAAGGCAGTTATAGAGCCAAATATTCTTTATGGTACTGTATTTTCGTGGCCCGCTCTTGAGAGATTGGTCAACCAAAAGCCTCTTGACAAAGTCAGGAGAACAGCCGCTACTTTGATTACTGGGGCTCTTCGAACTACTTCGACAAAAGCTCTGTACGCTCTTCTCCACTGGTTACCCAACAAACTTCTGGTATTGCAACAGGCTAAATGCTGTGCAGCCAGACTTAATGCCCTCTCACGCTGGCTCAGGCTGGACATAGGGCACTCTAAAATTATCGATCGGGATGTGCCACTGCCATCAATGGTGGACTACATCTCTTCTACTCCCGCTCTGGACCACGGGTTTCGGATCCATATTCCAAATAGGGAGATATGGGTCCGTAACGAAGTGGTTGTGGGTGGTACTATTGACATCTACACCGATGTCTCGAAACTGGACGACAGAGTCGGTTGCGAAATCTTCTCCAATAATCTTGTCATAAGACTCTCCTTCAGACTCCCTGACTACTGCAGTGTCTTTCAAGCCGAGGTAATAGCCATTCTGAAAACATCCGAAATAGCGCTCAGGTACGATTTTTCTGATCATGCTATTCGGATATTTTCGGACAGTCAGGCGGCAATCAGGGCGCTTGCTGGTGCATATAGTACATCTAAGCTAGTCCTGAGTTGTCGCTCATTACTGAACACTTTATCGGAGCGATCACAGATTGACCTGTTTTGGGTCCCTGGTCACAGGGATATCCAGGGTAACTGGGAGGCCGATGATCTCGCTAAACGGGGCACATTGCTTCCTTATGTCTCCCCGCTACCAGACGTTGGAATTCCTCTGGCAACGGTGAAAATGTCCATTAAGAACCACTACCTAAATTTGGCTCACAAATTATGGGTAGATGAAAGTTCCTGCTGTGTCTCCAGACAACTGTGGACTACACTGGACCTCAAGCGGACCAGGCAGCTGCTCAGACTGGACAGAAAATCCATAAGTATCACGGTCTCGGCACTTGCTGGACACTGTCTAATCGGTAGGCATGCTGAAAGACTTGGTCTGCCTTTTAATGATTTCTGCCGCAGCTGTGGCTCGGAGGATAAGGAAGAGACCGTACTGCACCTCCTGTGCCACTGATCATCCCTGGCTCGAAGTAGACTAAGAATTCTGGGCTCTCCTTTCTTTGGAACTCTTGCGGAGCTATCATCCCACTCTATAAGGGACATAGCGAAGTTCATCCGTGAATCCTCATGGTTCTCGGCTGGGTAATGGGAGTCACGCCGCCTTCTTTGTGGTATCACAACGGGCCATTCGTTTGTGCTCAAGTGAGCTTCGTCGCGAGAGGCTGCCACTCCTAACTAACTAACTAACTACATCTCTTTTTATTTCTGGCCAATAGTATTTCTCGAGTATTTCATTTATATTATTTTTGTAGCTTCTATGAGCTCTATCATGTGTTTCTTTAACAACGCGAATTTGCTCATTCTTATCTAATACGTCTTTTAGTTTTTTAGGTGAATAGACAAAATTGGTCCCAAAAAATGTTTTTTCCATGTTTTTTCCAATGTTTTTTCATATTTATGTATGTTTTCAATATCTGTGTGTAATGTTATAACTTCCTTTAAGGGTATGAATTTTTTTAACTCTGTTATTAAATTATCGTGGTTAGTAAAATTAATAGTAAATCGTATTTTTCCCGAAAAAATTGTTCGTGTTCTTGTTTTTACCAAATCATTCGTGGGTAATAATTCATTTTGTATGCCGTATGAGTTAAATGGCTACGAAACTGATTTAATAATATCACTACGTATACTTTCGGTTGAGTGTGCGGTGTCAATTAAAGACGTGTTTATAATCTGTTTATAATCCGTACCTGGCTTGTATTTCATTTTTGCACCGTAATCTTCTATTGTAACTTTCCAGCGTTTTAATTTGGGGTTAGGGTTTTTTTCTGAGATGGCGTATGTTAGGGATTGATGGTCTGTGAAGATGGTAAGGTCGGCTATGCCGTATATATAGTTCCTCAGTTTTTGCAAGGCCCATATTATGGCTAATAATTCCTTCTCATTTGTACTATACCTTTGCTCTGTTTCACTCAAGGTTCTTGATAAGAAGTAAATGGGGTTCTTATTTTGGCTTAACACAGCTCCAATAGCTATGTTGGAAGCATCCGTTCTTAATTCGAATGGTTTTTTTAAGTCGGGTTGAAATAATTCATCCTGTTTTTTTAGTTTCAACTTTAATTTTTCTATAGCTACTATGGCTATTTGATCCAATTCGATTTGTTTATTTGCACTTTTATTTTTGCTAATATGTGCGTTTTTACCCTTCAAATGTATGGTTAGAAGTTTTGTAATTTAAGCGTAGTCTTTTACAAATCTACGGTAATAACCTGTTAATCCTAAATCTCCTCTCAAATCCTTGAGAGTTTTGGGAGTGGGAAAATTTTCAATCGCTCTTATTTTCTCTGAATCTGTCGTTATTTTATTGTGTTTGATGATGTGGCCCAGCTATTTAACTTCGGACATAAAGAATTTTGATTTTTCATCCGAGACTTTTAGAGTGGCTTTATTTAATGCATCAAAAACAATGTTTATGTATTTCATGTGCTCCTCTGCTGTAGATGAATAGATCAAAACATCATCTATGTAAACGTACAGGAATTTTCCTATGAATTCCCTTAAAATGTGGTCTACGCACCATTGAAAAATGGAAGGTACATTCTTCAATCCGAAAGGCATTCGTATGAATTCATACTTGCCTCCCTTAACACAAAAGACTGTCTTTTATCTGTCACTTTCTTTAATTTTAATTTGATGGAAGCCAGATTCTAAATCCAAGAAGAAGAATCTAGCATTACCCAAATTTTGCAAAGTTGTGTTCACGTCAGGTACATTAATCTGTAATTTTATGCTCATTTAATTTGCGAAAATCTATTGCCATTCTTTTTTTAGGTTTGCGTTTTCATCAACACGTTTTTTCTTTACTGTTAGCATTGGAGAATTATACGGACTGAAACTAATTTTAATTATTCAATCTTTTAATAACTTTTCTATTTCCTTATTAACGAAT
Source organism: Cistogaster globosa (assembly GCA_937654795.1). Lineage (NCBI taxonomy): Eukaryota > Metazoa > Arthropoda > Insecta > Diptera > Tachinidae > Cistogaster > Cistogaster globosa. The sequence continues at coordinate 41,130,783 of OW569407.1, forward strand.
TCCATATCACTCATGTTTCAAGGGTATTGTTTCGTCCAAATAGGGTCCTTACTAGTTGTTCTGATACTAACTTTGATTCTTGTCATGAAAGGCAACGGACCTATTTTATTGTTTTCCTGCATCAAACTATTTATTTCTACTTCATATAGTTTTTCTCCTATAGAGTAATTATTCTATGTTAATTCTGGGACACTGAACACCTAAAATTAGATAAAAAATCGACATCGTGTTTTAATTTAAAAAATTCTAATTCTCTCTTAAATAGTTTTATTTTCTGTTTGGACGTTATAATCGATTCACCATGCATGGTGGTCATTTTTTAGGGTTTTGTCTTAATTCTAGGTCCTAAGACTAAGTTTTTTTTTTAATATAATTGTGGGTTGCTCCACAGTCTATGAATATCTTGTACTTTTTGTTGTCATCATCAGTCATAGTTATGTAGAACAACCCGTCTATTAGTTTAAATTCTTATAAATATGGTTAGAATTATATTGGGACTTACTAAATTTTTTTGATATGATGCTGCTGTTGTCCTCTATAGGTTGAGTAGCCTCTATTCTGTTGTTTTGTTGTATCTTTAGCTGCTGATGATAATTCCCACTGTGTAGTCTCTTCCTAGGTTGACTGTGGAGTGCTTTAGTGTTGTACTGGACTTGCTTGGTGTTACCAGAGGAGATGTCCATTGGTTCCGGCTTGGGAAAGTTGTTTTGGTGCTGATGTTGATGCGGTGTATGGTAAGACGGTCTTCTGAAATGCTGATCATTTTTGGATGGTTGTCGTGGTTGTGTTTTCTGGTGCATTTTCTCATGATGACTTCTTTTTTCTTCATAAAAGACATTGTTATAACGAAGACCTCTGTGGTTGTTGTCATGCTCTATGGTTTGTGCAATGGCATAGGCATTTTCTAAATCCTTAATTGGGTTTCCGTAGAGTGTTGACCGAATAAAATCGTTATTTATGCTACTTTTAAATGTTCGAACTGCATCTTCCATTGCATGTGCCGTCATACACTTAATTTACTCTGGGGAATGTCCAGACATTGCAATTTTTGATCTAACTACTGTCAGTGCTATACTGACTTCATCGTGGAATTCTCTATTTGCCTTGGGTTAGTCTTATTAATTCATCTTTAAGGACATACAGTAAGTAAGTGTAATCTAATCTGTTCAGAATTGCTTCAAAGTTGAAAATAGTGTTATGATTCAAAAGTATATTAGCTGCTGGACCGACTATCTTAGACTTCACAATGGGCAGCGCTTCGACATATTTGTTGGAATTCGCATGACTGTTAATGCTGTTCATTAAGCGTGTAGCATCCTCTTTCCATAATCGATAGTTGCTCTCTGTTCCGTCAAATGTTGATAATGACTTGAATATCTCAAGGCTGATCTCATTCGGGTTGTTATATGCAGCTACATTAGGTACTAAATTTCGGCATGTGCTTGCCCTACAACCGGATTTATTGGGATCTGTTCTAGTCTGCTGCGTAGTGAAACATTTTCCTGCTGGATGTCTTGCAAAGCTACTTGTAGGCTTGCTATTTGATACATCAATTGGTTTAAATTTACTTGTTCCATGTTTCTGTTATTTTCGAAGAATTTTGCTCTTGAGGCTTTTCTCATCAGGGCGTATTTATCCTCCTGGCAGGATCACCAGTTATTTAACTCGGTTCCTTTTGAGTTAAAAAAATATTTGCTTACTGCTAGATACTGCTTTATATCTAGAAGTATTCTTTATTGAGATTTCTTTTCAAATGCCTGGCAAAAGTATTTACAGTGGTATTTATATTTTTGCTACTTAAAGATTACAATGTTTAATAATGTGTGGGAAATATAAATAGCTATGTCAATATAATGTTTTGGGGATACAAGGGTATTTCTTATCTTAGGTTCTTCATTACTTATTTTATTATCAAGTGTTTTTATAGTTTTATGGTTACATTTATGATCGTGTTTTTCTTATCCTTTTGTGTATGTTTACAAATATGTGTTTTACTTAAACAAACCTTTTTTGTTAACTATGTGCTTTTCCTGAAAATAATCACCCTTATTCTGTTTGGCGTCGTCAACATCGTCGTCAATTTTAAGACAACATCAATTAAACATAACGTCAATACTAATTTGGTATTCCCTAACAGCTTAATGACGACGTTGACTGTTTATCGATAATATATATAAGTAAAACACACATATCTAATATTTGTGACAGATGATTCAATTTATTTTCTATTATGTTAAGAAAGTGTTGTTGAATGTTTAAGTTTTCTAAAAAAAATTAATAAAAAATTTAAAAAAACTATTAAATTAAATAGTTTAAGGGCCGTTATTGCAACTTGCCGTTAGTTAAAGGTATGATTTTAGCTACTTGATAAAGAGCTTTGTATTAATAAAACTTTAAATTTTTAATGTTATTATTTAATGGATAAAAAAAAATAAGTGAAGTTTTTAATATGCAAATCCATTTATCAGTCCGACAAGTTGTAATATTGCCCCTGCGAAATTCTCTAGCAAGAAAAAGACTTTTTCTAACTCTTCCATTAATTTTTCAAATTGACAGGCCTTAATAATTTTAGTATTAATGTTATTATATATGTTTCTTACTTTGCTTTTTTCAATATCGCCGTACGCTTTTTATTTTTTTTTAATGTTTTTTTAGCACACGACACAAAACAACACCAAAAATGGCGACGACAAACTAAACGGCATCATCAACATCAATTGTTCTCAGGGAATACCAAACGTATGTCGACAGTCATCGATTTATAACAATATTGACAACGGGAATACCGATTTATAAAAAAACGAAGAAAAACGACGTCGTCTTGTGTTGACGACGCCAAACAGAATAAGGGTGAATGTCTCGGGTTAATTATGTGTTTTTCCTGAAAATAATGTCTCGGGTTAATTATGTGTTTTCCTGAAAATAATGTCTCGGGTTAGTTATGTGTTTTTCCTGAAAATAACCCCGTGTCCTTAACTAACATGCATACCTACAGAAAGCAAAAACTGATAGCAGACAGAAGACAACACGCATGGTATGTACAAAATAGTTTTGTAATAAAAACTTTAATAATTATTTAACATTTAATTTATTTAACATTCAATCAAGAAAAAAAAAACTGAAAGCGACCAGATACAAAAACAAATCTTCCACATTATTAACAAAAAAACTTCGAAAACAGAAGCAAAAACAATGAAACAGTAAAAAAAAAACAACCACGTTAGGTAAATTATATGAGACAAAAAATAAGTAAACACTTATTCACTCAACATAATTTATTCCATGTGCTATGAGCGCTAAAAATGAACAATTTGTACACTAGAAGACCAATGGCAATCATTTGAAGGATGATTTGATAACCACTGTTAATGGACATATCCATATAAATTGATTTTTCATCCGAAACAATCCATTATTCTTTTGTGAATTATTTTTTATAAAAGTTTGTCCAATAAGCTTAGTATACTAATTAGTCTGTAACTGGTTTGCATTTAAGGATCTTTTCCAGTTTTGTGAAAATAGTACAGTACTTATACAAATATTAAATATTTTACTTAAAGGTGAAAAAATAATCATGCATGTTCTTAAGCACAATGGTAATAATTTTATCCTTATTTTTTCGGTAAACAATGTGTTTTCAAAATTCAAAAGGGATTAAAATTTTTTATAATTATTTTTAAAGAAAACTCGGTGAGAAAATAATCATGCATGTTCTTAAGCACAATGGTAATAATTTTATCTTTAATTTTTTTTCGGTAAACAATGTGTTTTCAAAATTCTAAAGGGATTAAATTTTATTTATAATTATTTTTAAAGAAAACTCGGTTGATTCAAATATAAATCATTGTGCATTTGGTAAAATTTTATTTCAAGAACTACTAATGGACAAAAATATTTATTTATTTAAAGTTAAAGAGAAGAACTTTCATTAGCCCCTCAAAATCTGCAAGGAACTCAATGCATTCTCCTCTTGCCATTTTCTTAAATTCCATTTTGTTGTCTTTTGGCATTTTACATGACAGAATTTTATTCTTTGGAACAGTTCCCAAAAAATGTATACCTCTTTTTCTCAAGTAGCTTATCAATGGAATCGATGCCTAAAACCTTTCAAATTATATTTTATAAAATTTTTTGTTTGGAACTACTACATTTATACTGGCGCTTAAATCAGGCTCGCATTATATTCGCTTAGTGGGACCGTTTTCTGTTCTGTGATTTGCTTATCGATGTTAAGTATTACTTCCATTGACACTGATCCGAATTATAAAACAAAGGAGTTAGCAATGGGTCTTAGTTTTCGTAATCGTCTCATACTCATAGCCTTATTTACAATTTCGAGACCAATTGCACTATTCCAGTTCATTCAAATATATTATCAACTAAATAAATGATGGCAAAATACATATACAAAAATATATCATAACGCAGTTTTTGGATTTTTAGAAAAACTATATCACGTGTTTTCTTCAACAATTAGATCAATGAGTTTGTCGTCTAAATTATATTTAAAAAATTAAAGCAGCGTTTGTAGTTTTTACATATTACCTGAAAATGTAGTTTACCTAATGAATATGTGAATATAGATGGTACATCTTTAATTGTGTTTTTTCTCCACAGTAGTTATTCATGTGCAACTCCATCAACCACTTGATCTGAATTATCAGTTTTGGCACAACTTTCTTTGAAATAATAATCTTGAAACTATTTCCTCAATGTCAACAACTTCTTCCAGCTCACTACCCAGCTAGCATTTGGAAGATTATTTTTAGAAAAATCACCTTGCTGAGTCTTTTTAGAGTACTTTTATCACCAAAAGTACTCTAAAAAGACTCAGTTTACATAGTACATTTTACTTTGTACTTTATATGTGTAAAACGTTAAAAAGAAGAAGAAAAACAACAAATAAAGTTATGTTTTATGTTATATATTGTGACGTTTATTTAAATTCATAAACGTTTATTTTATTGAGTTCTTTTATTGCAAAATAAATAAACACAATTTATTTACTACTTTAATTAAATTACACTTTAATACGACGATTATTTACTTATTCGCGATTAGTACACAAAAATACGCGATGGCAAGTATATCACTGTTTTATCCGTTTACCACAAGATCTTCACTGGTCGACGTTTTCACTATGAATGAATCCTTGTTTCTATATACCAAATGTTAAATCTCTTGAAAATGCCAGAACTTCATCCATCTGTTGGTAGAATATTTCCTTACTACGCATTTATCATTTTAAACACATGATAATTGTTATTTGATTCCAGAACCTTCCATTATTATTTTGAATTTATTTATACATGCCCAGTACGCATTTTTTTGAATTATTGTTCATATTCGAGTCTTTTTAGACTCTTCTACACGATTAAAATAATCGCTTATGCGCTCGTTTTAGAGTCAAAAATGATTGTTTTGCCGGGAGAAAATGGTACCCTAGCGTCGACTCTTCTGAACGATTCCCTTATGACTCGTGTTTTCGACTCATTTTCGATACTGTTTTCAATCGTACTTTTACTCAAATTCAAAACTTTTTCGAGTCATTTTTTGGTCATATTACTAACCGTATGTGAGTCTTCTTTTTACCCCAGCCGAGACTCTTTTGAACGAGTCCCTTTTGACTCGTGTTTTCGACTCATTTTCGATACTATTTGCAATCGTACATATAATAAAATTCGAATCTTTTTCGAGCTATTTTTTAGTCATATTACTAGATGCATGCGAGTCCTCTTCGAATCATATTAAGTAAAACATGGTAAATAACATTTTGCCTTGAAAGGTTATTTTTTTATTTCCTATTACATTTACTACACTTTTCTATTTATAACATACATATTTTTTATAATAAAAAAAATTTAATTGTTATTAAAACGTTTATAATATGGTATTTTCTTTAAATATAAAATATTCAAATTCAATCTGAAAAAATTAAATATAGATAAAATATTATTTAGTTCTGAAGGTTTTCTCTAAGCATTTTGTTTATAATTTATTTGTTTTGTTATAAAATGTTATTTTGTGGAAGATAAAAAACACTTAACATTAATTTGTACTTTTAAAATTCGTATTTAGCGGCTTTTTATATATACATGTTTATATAAATTTACTAAACTTCAATTTATTCGTTTTCTTTTTGTTGTACGGTCCTTAGCATGTACAAAATGCTTTTATTGTACTGCATTCATCGCTTGATCAGTGCATTTAAATTTTATATGACAAATATCTAAGAAAAACAAATTGTATTATTATTTTCTTAATTCCGGAATTGTGCACCTACTTTTAATTGTTTTTATATATATTATTTTCTTCGCATCCACTTTCCTTATTTCTCCACATAATAGCTTTTCGGCTTCTTTTTTTGCCAATCTTTTTATTTTCTTAGCTGACATTACCTTTTTTTATTTTAATTTTATTTAACACCTGCAAATTAAATTTACTTTTATATTTTATTTTTCTTTATTTGTAACTGACATAAATTCACAAACTCACATGTTAAAAAAAAATTTTATAACAGTAGCAAAAGCCAAAATTCATTTTTTCATCGCTAGACTGCGGTAAAAATGACTCCAATGTAAAGCCTAAAACAGTAACATTTCGAGCATTTGCGTGATCAAATAATAATCGTACACATTCTGTACTTTTTGCATTTGTCGGAATTATATTCGAGTTAAAGACGTGCACAGATATATCTGTTTATATCAGTTTTTGTGTGGCTACTCTTATGAGTGCGTATTGGTGAGTACGTTTGTGTTTCTGATATAAGTTGATATTGTTACTATTTCTCATTGGATGGATGCGAATGAGTAAAGAGAGAATGAGAGTAACATATCTGTTCTCCTATGTTTTTAACAAATAGATATAAACAGATATTGATGGTTGTACCATAAGTATTTATTGTATGCTGCGAAGCAATATTCGTTCATACGTATAAATTTAAAATGAAAAAAACCATTACTGTTTAAAAAAAAAAAAACAGTATTGTAATTCTTTATATAATGCTTTATTCAAGTTAAATAAATGTATAAATAGGTATTTCAAAAACAAATAATGAGTCTTAAGATTTAACGCGTATGAATTAATTAAAAACATTATTATGATTATTTTATAAGTTTTACAGGTGTACATTATTTATTTCGGAAGATTTCTTTCGTTACGATAAGGATAATAAACAAATAAATGCATGTTTTTATAACTAGCAGAAAAAAAAGAAAAACAATCTAATTTTTTATTTTTTCTTTAGTGTAAAAGTATTTTAAATATTAAATGAAGTTAAAAAATTTTTTTCTTATTTAAAATCAAATATCATTACATGAAAAGTTTGCTGAAAATGCATATTAGATCTAAGTTATTGTTTATGAATAAGGCTGTAAATAATAAAAATTAAATTTAAAAAGAAAGTATCTGAAAATATTTTTAGTCAAAATAAAAATCGGTCTTTTAAATTAATAATTACAAATAAAATGTTATTAAAAGATTTTTCATTATAACCAAGCTTTGATCTCTTGTCTGTTATAAGAGCCCTAGCAATAAGAAATATCCTTTCTGAAGGAGCACTAGATGCTGGTATAGAAAATATTTGGCAGCTTAGTTTGTACAACAAACGGAATTCATTTTTTCTATCATGCCACCACTTTAGAGTATTAAAATTATTATCTAGAGGAACAATAGTATTTTCATACTTGGCTATTTCATTTTCAATTATGTTCTCGCTAGAATTAGCTTTTTCTATTGGTTGCACATATTTTTCAAACAATGAATAAATTTTTGAAAAATTTCCTTCAATGAGCGATAAGGATAAGACTGTAACAACGATTTGCACTTTAATATTACTTCAGTTCTTTCTTCAATATTAAATTGGGTTAACTGATTAGCTGGCGGAAATAAAAATATTGCTAATTTGTGAAAAATTGTGACCTTGGCATCTACTAACGTAACTAAAATTTCGTGCAATTTTTTTTTAATTCTGAAATAAAACTAGATTCATCATTATTGATGCTATTACATATGGTTTTCAGTTTTCTTATGTGCGGATGAGCTATATGAATTGTTATGTAGGAGCTGTCTTCCAGTTCTGTCGAAGCATTCATGAAAGGCTTTAGAATTTCTATTAACTGATCTAAATGATATTCTCTTATAATGCTATATTTCTCTGTTAAATTTTTCTCACGTAGTATGTTTTAAATAGTACTTAAGTTATCTTTTATAGATGATAAAGTCAGATAAACTGTATTACATCTTTTGTGTATAAAGCTTTTAACAGATATTTTTAATTCACAATTCAAACCTGATTTCTTGATGAATTTGACCAGTTTTGATGCAGCTGTAATGATTTGAATCGACTTGTTCGGAAGTTTTAACGGCATTTTCAACTGTATTGTGAAGTTGGTGACATATACAGTTAATATTTCGTAATCTTTTAATGCTTCCTTCATATTGCTTTCTCTGTCTGTGATTATAACTATCGGGTCATCTAAGGAGCAGTTGAATTCTGCGAGCAAATTATGCAGTTTTCGTTTTATATTGATGCCTGTTTAGTAGATAAATTTAAAATATGTAAAATTATAAGCAAAAAGATTTAAAAGATATATTTTGGGTTGTAACAAAAGTCAGTGATGACTTACTTGGATTCGAAAATCCTTTCATTGACTTCACTCCTAGTAGCTTTTTTTTACATTCCCCATCCATAACAAAATGACCCGTAATAACAAAATGGGAAATTTTACTAACATTTTCTGTCCACAGATCACATGTTAAGGCATAACCAATTTTCCGTATTGATGAGATCTCTGACTGTAACTTTTCAAATTGAATTGAATAGCTATTCTCAACGTTTCGGTTAATTGTTGTTGGGTGTTGTATTAGGGCATCTATGTTAACACCGGCTCCGAATTTATTTGCAAGTGATAACAACTACATTGAATATTTTTTCAGTCCACAATCTTTTGCTAAAGAGTATGGGCGTATATCTCCAGTAACCCATTCGGTCAGAATATCAGTGCAAGCCTTTTTAGCTTCTTGATTTGGTTCAATTAAAATATTCTCATTTTCACTTTTTAACACTTTATAACACTTGTGTTTATTTAAATTAGATACCCCGTTTTTATTGTATTTATATACATTTATACACATTTTGCATGCAACAAAATTTGGCAGTTCCACATCGTTTTCATCTTTTATAAAACCAAAGCAATCCCATATCTTGCTTCACCCTTTTTTTTCGCTAATTTTATATAAATTAGACAAAATTTTTTCTTTTATTTCAATATTATTCATATTTGGTAACAAATTTTCTCACTAATTTATTGTTTATTTTTCTAAATTGTCATCCGACTTATACCAAAGACTTTATTTTAATGTCTGTTTCAATAATCAAGGCCTTTTATATATTTATAAGTTCGTTTCACAAAGTTAAAAAATAAGTATGGCTTAATGAAAGAAGAAAAAATATATATAAGGAAAAATTCGAATTTTATTAGTTCTACGCAATTACAGTATTGACACATAATGGGTTAAACCCAGGTAAGCCAATGCAAACCGTTTTATTGGCACTATGCCTTATACGCTTCTAGTAATATATGACGAAAACACATATGAACACTTTTCATTGAAAAATTGTGCGTTTTAAAAGTCATAAAACAAAAACATTTGTTTGTCACAAATGTATAAATATATGCAGTAGCCAAAAATACGTAATCTGCATTAACTGGTTATTTTTCTTACAATTTTTATATCTGTAATCATCATGATATTTTTCTTTTTTAATTGACATATGAAAATAATTACATTAAAAAAATGTATTTATGCTAATGAAAATGCATAAATTCCACCACAAACAAAAAGTATACAGCAAGCATTGCTTATTCCTCTTATGTACAGGTACTTCTTGCTTTATGTTGTTGTTGCCAAAAATTCCAATATGATTCAGTTTAAATTTTTAGGGCTTACCAAAAATTATACTCTACTAGTATTTAATATTTATTTTTCATTTTGCTAAGGAACGTAACTTTTAGCAAGCAAGTACAGCGAACCAAAAGGTCCGTTTCACTCTACTAAATTTTACTCTAAATTTTACTTTTCTCTATACAATTATTCACAATTAATAACAAGCTGAACGATAAACTCCATTTCATTTTCACAAATCGTTCAAATCAAAATGACTTTATTAAACTTTCATTATTTATTTATTTAATCTGTAGGACTTTTTTAATACAGAAAAAAGTGTAAATGTTTTTACGTGTTAGAGTCTTTACAGTTTCCCAATAACACAAGTAATTAACAACAAAGCATATACAGATAATATTCTTCTGAGTTATGACTCATAACTTAGGAAACATAATATCATATCATGTATTCTTTTTAAATATACACATACGTTAATTACCTATTATTTTATCGACTATATAACATCATTACTATATGTTTATCTAAAGGTTAAAATATTTTTTCTTACATTTTATTGCTATTGAAATTTTTTGTTTATATGTTCCAGACAACAATTTAATAATTTTTCATTTGTTTTTTTTTATTTTTAATTAAAGATAATGCAGTTAATATTGCTAATATTTCTAATTCTACCTTTAATAACATTATTATGTACAAAATTAAAATCCTGCTTATTAGCTCTCGCCTTTATCATAAGCAGCACACAATCATCTTAAATATCTGTTTCATAAACAGATATATCCAAATACTCATGGTACAACATATATTTGAGAGTAAAAAACTGATAATTTCCTCACTCTATGCAATACCATAAACAACTGTATGTGTTTATATCCATAGTGTGAGTACGTACAAGCAAAAGCATACAATATCAACTACACTCATGCGTTCTTTTGTATGTATTGTAACTGATATGTATATGATATATCTGTTTTTGCCATACTGTTGGATATACTAGTGCACGTCTTTAATTCGAGTCTCTTTTTAAACACACAACTGATAAATCAGTTTTTAGTCATCTTGGGTAGTCTTAAAAGACTCACTTTGGTGATTTTTGTAAAAACAATCTTTCAAATGCTAACTGGGTGTTGTGTTTTTTTATTAGTTGTTATCTAGGTGTTAGTGTGGTTGTGTGTTGCGTTTATTTTTATTGCTTTATGTTAGTTGTTTTTGTTTTGGTTTAAGAAGTTTTTGTAGAAACTTCTGGCTTTGTAAACAGTCACAATAGGTCGGTGACAATTATTTTTATTTCTTTTTATGAACTGAATAAAGCATCTTGGCAACAATATGTTATGATCATTTTTAGCGCAGATAGATAATTAAACACTGCTTGTTATGCATTTTTTTTGATTATAACGGGGCATATTTTGTATATTTTTTAGTAAATGTCAACAAGTTCAAATTTTGTTAATTTAAAAAGTAACACTGAAGTGTAAAGATCGTATTGTTGCGAAACAAAAGAAATTAAAACGTGCGAATAAATTAAATACTTAAAAATTAAGATATTGTTAATAAATTTAAATAAAAAAGGCAATGTCAGCTCAGCAAACACAAAGATTATCAATAAAAGAGGCTAAAAACTTAATTTCGGCCAAAAGACATAAGTTTGAACAAGTACAGAGAATGATATTGAAGAAAAGATTTAAGAACATGAAGATTTAAACCAATGTTCAAATTTAAACTGTTTTGATAGTGACAGTTCTTATAATTCAAGTAATGAAAGTGAAAGTGAACAAAATGAATTTAATTTGTGTGAAGTATTAGCTAAATGGGCAATTGGATTTCAAGTTAGCTTTGCACTATTATTATTGTTGCTTAAATGCAATATAAAAGTTCCAAAAGACGCTAGGACACTTTTAAAAACGCCTACTTCAATTGATGAGAGAAAGGTTGGTGAAGGAACATATATCCATTACGGTTTAAAAAACGGATTAACCAATTTTTTTGTTAAGAAACGAGTGGAAATCAGGAGATATTGTTTGTGATTGACGACCTGCCACTATTCAAAAGCAGCTCTAAACAAGTGTGGTCGATTTTAAGAAGTGTTGTTGGATCAAGCTTTGTGTTCCTTATTGGTGTGTTTGAAGAAATTTCAAAACCCAATAGCGCAAACGATTTTTAAATGGAATTTATAATAGAACTTAAAACTCTGATGCAAAAAGGATTGGTTTTTGCTGATAAGTTTTTAATATTAAAGAACAAACGACACCTTCAGAAATCGTTTTCAACCCGAACATCATTTGAAGCAGTTAATTTCACCTTTAGAAGAACTAAACATTGAAACTGTTGCACAGTGCTCTCTAGATTATATGCACGTTGTATATTTAGGCGTAATGCGAAAGTTATTAAATGCCTGGGTAAAGAAAAAAGGCGAAAGTTATTATTTAGTGTCATGGAAATGTGAAACAATTTCAAAAGAGCTGTGTTTAAATTCAAATAATATAACAAAGGAGTTTCAAAGAAAGCCATGCAGCTTAAAAGATCCTGGAAGTTGGAAGGCTACAGAGCTAATACAATTTCTGATTTACACAGGTCCTTTTATATAAAAAAAAATATTTTAAGTACAGAAAAATAAAACCACTTCTTAAAATTATCCTTGACTTTAAGAATTTTATTAGATTTAAATGACTGCATGAAAAACAACAACTCTGCTAAAATGCTATTAAAATCATTCATAAATGAAATTCCTTTATTGTACGAATCCAGCTTTTAAACGTGCATGAAGATGCAAGACTTTATGGGAATTTAGACGAAATAAGCGCTTTCAAGTTTGTGAATTATTTACAACAAATAAAACGCAAAATAAAAAAGGGCAAAAAGTTTTAGCTCAAGTTTACAAAAGGCAGCTTTTACTTGAAAAAGGAAGAAGAACTAAAGCAACTCTTTTTTAAAACAAAATACAAAAACGGCAATATTTGAAACGTAACTGTTAACGGATTGTTTTTTTTTTCTTACGAGAACCTGATAACTTTTGTCTAACTCAGGATAAAATTGTTAAAATTCAAGAAAATAATAAATAGGAAAATGTTTTATGTTTTGTTGGCAAAGAAAAAGGAATGTGACGTCTCTTTTTTTTTCATCCAATCAATTCAAAAAATGTCAATATATATTGGTCGGCTGACATCGTCTTTGATAAAACAATTAAATTTACAATTAAAAAAAATATGTATATAAAAATTTTATGTTTGCGTAATTCTTTAGACAACAGCTACTGTTTTACACTAATAATAAGCAATGTCCACAAATAATCTGCTGGCCTCAGAAGACTTTCAATATCTGTCAAACAATATTACAACACGTAAGTAAAACATTGATCAATATTAGTTTCGATCTTTACTCAGAAGATTCTTATTTACAGTGCAAAATGTGTACATCCCCCAATCGGAAAGCGTTATGAATTTAGTTATGGATTTGCGCAATGAAATTGTTTATTTAAAAAATGAAGTTATGGATCTAAAAAAGAAGTAAAGGAGAAGAAGTTGTTGCAGTAAAACTGGAAGCTCAAAAGCATCATGGTTAAAGCTAATAATCGACGGACTTAATGACTCTCAAAAACTTCCCTTTAATATTATAAATGATTTAAACTTTGATTCCTTAGTACAGGAGAATGAGAAAAAACTCATACAATTTGTAAGTATAGAAAATGACAAAACAAAGTAACAAACAAGCTAATTGCTAACTAATTTACTTACTACTAACTAATTATCTTATTAACTAAGTATATACATTTATTTATACAGAAAGAATTTATTGCAAAAACCGGTGGCGAGTGTCCTTCACAATTTCTTAGAGCTGCTGTTCGAAAAGTTTATTCAGATGAATTAGCCACATTGTTCAGCTGAAAGGGGACCAGCTCTAAGCCTATTGCCGAGAAGTGCTTTCTAATAATAACAATTAAAAGTAAGTCCATATAATAAGTCCATAATAAAAACATTTAAAAAGAAAATATTTTGTTTCAGATATTTGACATCTTAAATATAAAAACACAGATAAAGACATGAATGTTATTCTGCAAAAGCATTTTGTGCATGCTAAAGATAGAGTGACGAAAAGAAAATGTAAAGATTAGAGATCCTTTTTAACTTGAAGCCTTAAATACAAACGCGAATTTTAAAGTACAAATACTTTTTCGATGCAGCTCGTGTTAATTATTTTTGTTTTTTTTTTTGTATTAGGATTTTAAAAGTACAAATTAATTATTTTATGAAAATTAATTATTATTATTATTTATTTTTTGTTATATGTTAAAATACTCATATAATTCACAAATTTATAAAACGCGTATAAGACTGGACCTCTTAGTGTGTCAATAATTTATTTCCGTAAACTTTTTTTATATTGAACTTCTATCTTTAAGAACTTTTTTTTAACTTTTAAACTTTGATGTTTGATGTACATACAACACGAATATAAACTTAATATTCTTTCTTTGTTACTTAACATATACGAACGTGATTTTTGAAATCGCGGCAGTGTAAACGTAGGATTTAGAAAACGGACTAAAAAACACATGAAGAAAGTAAAATACCATTAGAAATACGACTAATAAATGACTCATTAAAGACGTAAAAAGGAGTCCAAATTAATACAAACACGGCTGATAAATGACCATAAAAGGACTGATAAAGACTCTTATGCTATTTAACGATGACTAAAAGACGACTCGAAAGAGAATCATAAACGAAGGTAAGTAAGACTAATAAATAATCCAAAAGCGATTCAAAAATGATCATAAAACGACTAGAAAACTAAACAAATATAGAAAATGAGAGTCGCAGGTAGTCACTTTTTTCCCCAAATAGTTCCTAAAATTAAGGGATTCTATATTAACATTTTCTAGCCTATGTCTGTAAATAAACAGCATCTAAAATAATACCCAAATTTCAAACAGCTTATAAGCATAACAACATGTTTTACAACAACATAGCAGTACATCACTGCACGGTGATTCATATTTGAATCAACCGATTTTTTCTACACAGAAGTCATAGCTTGACATATAATTCATATATCGCACCTGTTCAACTAAAGGGCGTCAACTCAAAATTTTCAATTTTTCACTTTTTGTTAAAAACGATATAAATTGATCAACTCTAACCACTGTAAATTTTTTCCATTCTTTTGACTACTCTTTCTTCAAAAAAATCCGTTATGTCGTTCACCAGGTCATACGAGTACTTACTTTTGTAACAACAAAACAGATATATTTTTAGTTGTACTTACATCTTTTAGCAATTTTGATCGAAGTTTTTTCAACTAAAGGGAATTATTTCGAATTGTGGCCTTATTCATTTTATAAAAGTAACAAACAGGATAACAGTATTATGAGTTGTCGTAGTGAAATAAACCAAAGTAAAATTATGATGAAATTGTAAAATTTAATATTTTATTACATCTTTTTCATGTAGCAACCTTGTTTTGAATACTTATCACTATACTTATAGACTTTACTACTACGTATTGGAATAGTCACAAGTAAGTTTTTATTTCTTAGTATATCCTTGGTCTTTAAAACATTTTACATTTATATTTATTTCAGATTACTTCCTGCGTGTATGGATATGTTGCCTTTATCAGATATTAAAAAACGAGCTATAAGCGACCTAGTTAAAAAGAACATAATTCCAAAGAATTACTACAATACTTATTATAAATACCTAATAGATAACTAAATTAAATAAATTTTACCGCTGTATTGTATTATAATCAAAATAATAAATATTCTTATAGCAACAAAAAAAGAAAAAATAATACTTAGGGTTTAATGATTGTGTTATTAACCACCTCCGATATTTTCAGTTAAACTGGCACAAGTCAAAATAATGTCACTACTTTTTTCAAGAAGACGGAAGTAACTCGAAAATTAGTTATTTTTTGTAAATACCTTACAAAACAATAAGAAATCGAGTGTTATATTAAAGTTAACAAATTATTTTTACCAGGCCATAATTTTTTTTATTATATTCCTTTAATATTATTACAAACAGTTTTTTGTCTCTACTGAAAAATTTAAAATTTTGAGTTGAAGCCCTTTAGTTGAACAGGTGCGATATATATTTATTAAGTTTTAGCACATTTACACCGCACATAACATAAATTAAATTTAAAAAAAGCTTACCTAGACACTAAGAGCCGTATGCATAACAAAAACTTAGAATGAGCTTAGCATGTGTTAAGAAATGAGGCTCTCAGTGTGTTTTGCCGAAGGGTCAGTCAATTAATATCATTGTAGATTTTTATCATGATGCATAACTACATTCTAGATCTATTTTTTACTTTCACAATTTAACGTAAATTCCAAGGTACAAGAAACTCGTGTTTAGTAAGATTGACTTATTAAATATAAGTAAAATTCTGACATTATAAATCAATTGTTGAATTGTAAAAACAAATAAACAATAAAAAATTAATCAAACAAAATTTGGTTGATTCATATATGAATCAGTGCGCGTTGAAAGGTTAAGTGGTTTGGTAAGCTTCCAAAACTTTTACAGCTGAGACGCAACATAGAAATAAATCTTGTCCAATACTCATTTCTATCCCCGTTTATGTGAAAACCGATAAGTGTGTTAAACTGCTTCAATATACTAATTAATTGGGATCTATAGTTTGGATCTCCACATCTCTGTAATTTACGCCTAAATTAATTTCTTTGCGGTATTAAAATTTTAGATGTATTGGAAGTTTCTCTCTACCATGGATTTTTTTCTCCAGCTGGAATAAAATAAAATACCTGTTTTCCAATAGAACAATTTGTTTAGTGCTATTTAAAAGATATTTGTGTTATTTTCCACTCGATCAATGCCTTGGCGCCTAATTTCGTTCACTAATCAGTCTCTAATAACGGCCAAGGTGATTGGTACAAATAAACAGATATTTTGTTCAATTGAAGACGTCAATTGATCAACACGAGGTTTGAACATGCTCTCAATTCAAAATATTTAAATGGGATTCCAAGGCCAACAAAGCTATGCAGAATTTTGATAGCAACATATTTTCTTTAGAACTACCTGTTCAAATTTCGATCAAACCTGGTGAATTAATCTGGGTAATATATATAATAGGTAGACATAATACAATGTCCATTTAGTACTTTAACAACAGAGTTGTTGTGATGGGCATTTAAGTCAAATACAAAAAAATTTAAGCTAAATAAAAAAAGTCATTAAAAGTATTAGCAAATTTAAGTCAGACCTAAAGTTTGTAATGTTCATTGCAAAAATGACTGATTGACTATTTACGAGAGCTTGTATAGAAATATTCTCAATATTATGTGTTTTAATTTTTAGTAATAACTTATGTTCTCTATTACTTTTCACCGCTATGAGTACACCTCCTCCCTTAGTAAGTCGGTCTTCTCTGTATATTTTGTAGCCACCAAGTTGAAGTTTATGATTCGGTTTTAAAAATGTTTCGTTGAGTAAGAGAATATCAAAATTTTTATCACGGAGAACTAGCTCGAGCTATGAAGCTGCTAAATCTGTCGTTATGCATTGAGCATTCCAGTGCACAATATAAACATTGTGGGTATCTGTTAATTCATATTTCATGTCTAAGGATCAAACCCAATACCCTTAATTTGTCAAACTAGTTTCGAAATTTTTGAAGTGCATCAGCAGCACCGACGAAAATTTCTAGCAGCATTTCGTTAGAAATATCATCGTCGTTATTAACAAGGCATTTGCTTTTTGAAATTTTGGAGTACAGTCTTTTGCTGCCAAAGCTGGAATCGCGAAATCAAGGATGTTCATAACTTGATAGCTAAAGACAGTTCGCATCATCAACGTTAAAACTTGCATAACTTTTTTGCGTGTTAAGGGCGGTTTACATTGTCATAGAAGTCTTACGACATGTCAAATTTTTTTGCAGAATAGTACCAGTGGGATCGTCTAAACCAAATGTGTAATGAATCTGCACAAATTGAGAGAAATTACGAATGAAAATTTGACAGTCGTTTGGCTTTCTATATTTTCTGAAAATTTTCAAAAGACAATTACGAATCATTAGATCAGGGATACATTTTTCTGCAAACCGCTCAAAACCTGTGTATACCAATTGTGTGAACGCGAAAAAATCCGTCGTAAGATTTTACTCTCATTTTTAAAAATACTGATGGATTTTCATATTATTTTCTCTTGGATTTTGCGAACGTAAAGTCGTACCGTCTAAGCCGCCCTTTAGACGTTCCAGTTGTGGCTGTTAAGTGCTGGCATATTTCTTACTACTCTTTGCGATAAGGGTACTTTGGGTCATCAGCTCTGTGGATAATTTATCTAAGATTCTTTTTAGTGCAGTTGTAAAACTTGTGCACTACGCTACCATCTTAGGTACTTTTCTTTAATGTGCAAGCAGACAAATCGTGATTACCTGCACACGCCAAGCATAGATTTATTATGTGAGCATACATTTATTATTTGAAAATCCTCCAGTGGAATATAAATGGTTATAGAAATAATTTTTCAAATTTACAATTACTTAACAAAGAATATAACTTTGGCATTATCATACTGCAGGAAACTCATGTAGCAGCGAATATAAAAGAAAAGTTTACATCTCTTCTCTTCTACATTTCTTTTTTTCACAACACCCAATTTTCATGCAGACAGGGCACGGCCTTTTTAGTTAAAAATAGTATCCCACACGAATACTTTACAGCCAATGTTTTCGGCAACTTCCAAATATCATCTCTTGAAATAAATCTAAATACCAATTATCTTCTACAGAATGTAAACATAACACCTAGCGAAAAAATCACATCATTAATACTGCAAAATTACATTAATGTTACTGCACCAACGGTTGGCTATAGGGATCATCCACAACAAAGGGAATATTATAGAAAATTTAATTAATAACAATAAATTTTGCATCCTAAATACCGAAGCAAATACTCATTTCTCTACTCAAAAACACGTTTACAGAAGTGGATATTTCCTTTTGTAGCCCTAACCTTTTGACAACACAGATGACGAACAACACGGACGTGACCACAATCCAATATTAATTAAATTTGACAAGTTAACAATTTTGCTAAGTTTACGCCAAAATTTAAAACAAAAGGGGCTAATTGGCCCTTGTTTTTAAGCAAACTGGATGTTAATCTTCCAATATTAACAAAGAGGCTACTTTAATAACCAAATCAATACTTTCAGCTGGAAATAAAAGTATCCCTGTTGTTCACCCACATAAAACAACATATTATACCTTTTGGTGGAATAAATAACTGAGCGTGATACGAAAAGGAAAGATGAAATAGTGAAAAAAGTTTAAGTCCAACCACTATTAGAAATTATTATCCAATACAAAATACGTAACGCACTTTTTAGGAAAAAAGTTAAAGACGCGAAAACCAAAGCTGATAAAGAATTAACAACAAATATAGCCCCAACAACTCTAATACAACAGATGTGGAAAACTGTCAGTTTTTTTGGATAAACCCGCCAAAATACATTACATTACATTACATTACATTAGATGGTACACTCACAGGTGAAACCCAATATATTGTTGACCTACTTGCAAAACCATCTGACGATAATTTCAATATAAACCTTCTAAATTAAAAAAAAACGCAGTCAATTTTGTATACAAACCAACAACTCACAAAATCCAGCGTAGACATAGAAAAACCATTCACAAATTTTAAATTCGAACTTGCACTTAAAAAGACAAAGGACAACAGCCCAGGTGCTGATAAAATATCATATTCAATGATAAGGAGTCATCAAATATTCTTAAGTGGAAAAAGCCGAAATTATGTATACAAATATAAACCAAACAAAGGCAAAGATGAATTTGATTCATATCGACCTATATCGTTACTTTCATGTCTAAGCAAAGTGTTAGAAAAAATTGTAGCAAAAAGTTTATCCTGGTTTATTTTTCAAAACAAGTTATCAGCGTCAATTAAATGGGATTTAGACCAAACAGCAGTACAACCAATTTATTAATACATCTAGAGTATCATTAAGCTAAATATTTATTTACCCGCAATCGTTGCTCCGTATTTAGCATACATATATTTTGAGAAGGCCTGCGATTAAAGTGACATTCACTCCATTTTAAAGCAACTAAGAGAGTGGAACATTGGTATTAATATATAAAGCTATATAAAATCCTTTTGTACAAATAGACCTTTTTTTAGTAAAAAAAAACAACGCTTACATTTCGATAGTTACAAAGCTAGATAATGGTATCCCACGAGGATCCCAAACCAAAATCAATTTTCCCATTGTCTATATGCATATTATCTGATTTTGTTTACAAAAATTGATGACTTTAAAATAGTTCAAGAAAATCTGGCAATAATATCTAGTTCAAAATCCAAACACATTCATGTTTGCCGTAAACACAACTGTGCTGTACCAACTTTTAAAATGGTTGATAAAAATCTGCAAAATGTCACAGAACTTAAAATACTTGACTTAATATTTAACAAAAAATTGAATTGGAACAGTAATATCAACTATCTCTCAGTTGCTCTTTTAAAACGTCTAAACATTATGCGGTCTCTAAATGGGTCTTTAAGCGAACGCCATATTAATAAACAAAGAAATATTCTTAAATCCTTTATTTTAAGCAAGATAGGCTATAGGCATGTTATAATGGCAAAGCATCAAGATCAAGTTTATCATCAATGAAAAAATAATATCATGCAGTACTTAGATCAACTACACAAGCCTTTTACACAACGCCGATTAAAAATTTATTGCACGAATTTGACTTGCCATCAATTGAAGATCGCTACAAAAAATCAGATCATTAAAATATTTCAAAATAATTCGAACATAACTTTTGATTTTTCCAAAGGCTATCTAAAACTTAAGAAAAACCTTTAATTGACTTATTTTATAAAACCAAATATGTCTCCTTAAATTTCTAGCAATCTAGAAGAAAGAATGACAGACAAAAACAAAATTTGCATTCGTGATTAATCGATGATTGATACAATATTGCAAAAACAAATGTATAAGACAAGTTACAAAGAGAACAGTGAAGAAATACTTTGGTTTATGTGTCGACTTCGTCTAACCAAATCAGAGCTGTAAACGAATGATTCTTTTTTGAATCATTCCTGCGAACCATTCCCGCATTGAATTGTGATTTTTTTAATGCATTCATTCCACACAAAAAAGAATTGAATTAAAATTTGAATGCATTCACAATGAATTAAAATTCTTGATCGCCATTCACTTACCCACACGAAATGAATGAATAAGAATTAGAATTTCATCGTGAAATTACTTTTTATGAATGCATTCCTCTCATCAGCCAATAAATGAATTAGAATCTGAATGGATGTATTATGAATTTAAACGTCGTGAATGCATTCACTCGCCATCGAATTAAGTGAATTAGAATTGGAATGCAATTATTGGAAGGAAAAATATATTGAAGGAATTCATTTTTTTACAATAATTCTTTTCAGTTGAAAATTATACAGTGTGTGTTTTACTACGTCGGCCATGACATAAGCTGCAAAAATGTTAACGTGTGTTATATTGGGCATGATAAAAGCTGTAGAAAAGTTAAAGGGTGTTATAAAATTGACATGATTTTTACGATTAGAGTGTTATCTTTTAAACTATAAAAGATAAAAACTTGAAATTTACGCAGTGTATGTTACTACATCGGCCATGACAAACGCTGTAGAAAAGTTAAAGGGTGTTGAAAAATTGACGTGATTTTTACGATTATAGTGGTATCTTTTGAACTATAAAAGATAAAAACTTGAAATTTACGCAGTGTGTGTTTTTACATCGGCAGTCATAAACCCTATAGAAAAGTTAAAGGGTGTTGCAAAATTGACGTGATTTTTACGATTATAGTGTTATCTTTTGAACTATAACAGATAAAAACTTAAAATTTACGCAGTATGTGTAACTACATCGGCCATGATAAACGCTATAGAAAAGTTAAAGGGTGTTGCAAAATTGACGTGATTTTTACGATTATAGTGTTATCTTTTGAACTATAACATATAAAAACTTGAAATTTACGCAGTATGTGTAACTACATCGGCCATGATAAACGCTATAGAAAAGTTAAAGGGTGTTGCAAAATTGACGTGATTTTACGATTATAGTGGTATCTTTTGAACTATAAAAGATAAAAACTTGAAATTTACGCAGTGTGTGTTTTTACATCGGCCATCATAAACCCTATAGAAAAGTTAAAGGGTGTTGCAAAATTGACGTGATTTTTTGGATTAAAGTGTTATCTTTTGAACTATAACAGATAAAAACTTAAAATTTACGCAGTATGTGTAACTACCTTTAACTTTTCTATAGCGTTTATCATGGCCGATGTAAAAACACACACTGCGTAAATTTCAAGTTTTTGTCTGTTATAGTTCAAAAGATAACACTATATTCGTAAAAATCACGTCAATTTTGCAACACCCTTTAACTTTTCTATAGCGTTTATCATGACCGATGTAGTTACACATACCGCGTAAATTTTAAGTTTTTATCTGTTATAGTTCAAAAGATAACACTATAATCGTAAAAATTACGTCAATTTTGCAACACCCTTTAACTTTTCTATAGGGTTTATGATGGCCGATGTAAAAACACACACTGCGTAAATTTCAAGTTTTTATCTTTTATAGTTCAAAAGATACCACTATAATCGTAAAAATCACGTCAATTTTGCAACACCCTTTAACTTTTCTATAGCGTTTGTCATGGCCGATGCAGTAACATACACTGCGTAAATTTCAAGTTTTTATCTGTTATAGTTCAAAAGATAACACTATAATCGTAAAAATCACGTCAATTTTGCAACACCCTTTAACTTTTCTATAGCGTTTATCATGGCCGATGTAGTTACACACACTCCGTAAATTTAAAGTTTTTATCTTTTATAGTTCAAAAGATAACACTATAATCGTAAAAATCACGTCAATTTTGCAACACCCTTTAACTTTTCTATAGCGTTTATCATGGCCGATGTAGTTACACATACCGCGTAAATTTTAAGTTTTTATCTGTTATAGTTCAAAAGATAACACTATAATCCAAAAATCACGTAAATTTTGCAACACCCTTTAACTTTTCTATAGGGTTTATGATGGCCGATGTAAAAACACACACTGCGTAAATTTCAAGTTTTTATCTTTTATAGTTCAAAAGATACCACTATAATCGTAAAAATCACGTCAATTTTGCAACACCCTTTAACTTTTCTATAGCGTTTGTCATGGCCGATGCAGTAACATACACTGCGTAAATTTCAAGTTTTTGTCTGTTATAGTTCAAAAGATAACACTATAATCGTAAAAATCACGTCAATTTTGCAACACCCTTTAACTTTTCTATAGCGTTTATCATGGCCGATGTAGTTACACACACTCCGTAAATTTAAAGTTTTTATCTTTTATAGTTCAAAAGATAACACTATAATCGTAAAAATCACGTCAATTTTGCAACACCCTTTAACTTTTCTATAGCGTTTATCATGGCCGATGTAGTTACACATACTGCGTAAATTTTAAGTTTTTATCTGTTATAGTTCAAAAGATAACACTATAATCCAAAAATCACGTCAATTTTGCAACACCCTTTAACTTTTCTATAGGGTTTATGATGGACGATGTAAAAACACACACTGCGTAAATTTCAAGTTTTTATCTTTTATAGTTCAAAAGAAACCACTATAATCGTAAAAATCACGTCAATTTTGCAACACCCTTTAACTTTTCTATAGCGTTTGTCATGGCTGATGCAGTAACATACACTGCGTAAATTTCAAGTTTTTATCTGTTATAGTTCAAAAGATAACACTATAATCGTAAAAATCACGTCATTTTTGCAACACCCTTTAACTTTTCTATAGCGTTTATCATGGCCGATGTAGTTACACACACTGCGTAAATTTCAAGTTTTTATCTGTTATAGTTCAAAAGATAACACTATAATCGTAAAAATCACGTCAATTTTGCAACACCCTTTAACTTTTCTATAGCGTTTGTCATGGCCGATGTAGTAACATACACTTCGTAAATTTCAAGTTTTTATCTTTTATAGTTTAAAAGATAACACTCTAATCGTAAAAATCATGTCAATTTTATAACACCCTTTAACTTTTCTACAGCTTTTATCATGCCCAATATAACACACGTTAACATTTTTGCAGCTTATGTCATGGCCGACGTAGTAAAACACACACTGTATAATTTTCAACTTAAAAGAATTATTGTAAAAAAAATGAATTCCTTCAATATATTTTTCCTTCCAATAATTGCATTCAAATTCTAATTCATTTAATTCGATGGCGAGTAAATGCATTCACGACGTTTAAAATCATAATACATCAATTCAGATTCTAATTCATTTTTTGGCTGATGAAAGGAATGCATTCACACAAATTTTGTTCATAATAAATTCATTCAAATTCAAATTCATTAACTTTGTGTGGCCAAGTGAATGGCATTCAAGAATTCAAATTCATTGTGAATGCATTCCAATTTTAATTCAATTCATTTTTTGTAACAGATGAATGCATTCAAACATTTTAATTCACGGTGAGTTAAAAACCAAAAATGAATCATTCGTTTACAGCTCTGAACCAAATTAATATTGATATGAATATATCTCGTATTTTTATTTACAAAATTAGTTGGTTAAATAGATTATGTTAACAATATACACAACTTAAAGGTATGTATATAGATGCGAAGAATGCTGATTATGGATTTGACGGTCCTGAAAATGCGGCATTACATTCTGCCAGTGTTTAATTTTTCTTGTTTTCGTAAAGAGTGTATCCCGGGCTATTTTTGGTCAGATTTGTTTCAATGCGAAAACTTATTTCATTTTTTCCCAACGCTTCTTTAGTTTTTTCCGACTTCTTCAGGGGAGAATTTTATTATTAATTATTCTAGTTACAAATTACAAGAAAGTTGACATTTAAATTTTTATTTTAATCCTTATGATTTTACTTACAAGATGTTTTAATTTATAGTAGTGAATAAATGAATATGTGATGAAACATAATTTGAAATATTAATGTATAATACGAGTAATAACAATAAATTATGGACTGCACGACACATTAAAACATGTACATATATAAATTACTCGTAGTCAATGAAAAAATAATAATATCACAGAAAAATATTTTAAATCAAACAAATATCGCAGAAATTTAGTTTTAAATTATTGCTAGGATATATTGAAGTTTGGTGTTGTCTTCTTTAGTGTTTATTGATTTCTTTATACGTTGTTGTATTCTCAGGCTCTCGAGAGTATATTTTTTGTTTTCTTTTTTCTCTCTGTCTACTATCTTTACATCGTCAAAGTCTATAATGTGTCCAGTTTCTGTTGTCTCCTTTCCTTTTTTAATGTCTGCTTGATGCTCTAAAATTCTTGTTCCAAGCATTCTTTTTGTTGTTCCAACACATACTTTGTTACACCTATCCCTTTCATTTCCTTGGCAGGTTATTTCATAAACGACATTATTTAATCTTTTCTTGTCTACTTTAGATGTTTTTTGCATAAAAAAGTGGCTAAGTGTTTTGTTTGATCTATATTTAAATATGGTTTTTTCATCATTTACCATATTATTCAATGTTTTCTTCTCTGTTAGTTTTGGAACAAATGGTACACTGTAAAAAATCGTTTCCATCGTTTGATTATTCCCAGTATTATTTTTTTCTTTTTTTAAGCATTTATTTATCAAGTTATTTTTAACATGTATTGGGTAGCTATTTTTTGTCAATATATTCTTTATTTTGGTGATGTTGTCGTTTTTAAATCTTATGTCGCTAATATTAAGAATTTTATTTATTAAATTTATAGCTGTATTTATTTTACATGTTTTGGCTGGGTTAAATGATAATTTATTAATCTTCTAGATGCGGTTTTCTCAGCACACCAATTTGTTATCAGTTTATTATTGTCCTTAATGATTATCATGTCTAGATATGGTATCTCTTTATTTTTCTCTACTTCCACTTTAAATTCTATCTTCTTGTGATATAAATTTAATGTTTTTAGTATAACATCTAAATCATCTCTCTTTACAACCGCAAATAAATCATCCACATATTTAGATAAAAATGTTATATTCATATTCTTTGCTTTCAACTCTTTCATAACATCGTCTAACAATGTGTTTAACACAATGTCTGCCATTATCGGGGATAAGGGATAAGCCTTTGGTATACCATATATTTGTCTATAATACTTTTCGTCGAAAGTAGAATAATTATTATCTGTTAGACAGAATTGAAGCATCTTAATGAATAGCTTTTTACTAATTGTCGTGTGTTCTTTAAGGGTTGCCCATTTGTCCAATATGTTTTTAATAGCTAAATGTGCAGGTATATTGGTGAACAATGATACCACGTCAAAGGAGACGATAATGTCATTCTCGTCTAAAATAATGTCACATAGTTTTTCCTTTAATTGTATCGAATTTTTAACATTGTATATTGGAGATATAATATGCTTTAATATTTTTCCTATGTATTTGGACGAATAATAGCAGGGTACTTTAGTTGATGCCGAAATCGGCCTGAGCGGGATATTTTCTTTATGAATTTTTGGTAGGCCGTAAAGTTCTGAAGCAGCGGCTGCATGTGACATCGTTTTATTTTTTCAAATTTTGTTATATGTTTACCTTTTGAAAGTTCTGTAATAATATTGTTATTTGTTTTTTTAAGTTTTATGGTTGGATCTTAGAGAGGATCTATTTGTATGTTGATTTGTCGTCTAGCAGTTGATTCATTTTATTTATGTAATCATTTTTGTATAAAACTATAGTCTTATTACCTTTATCGACTTTTGTAATCATTATTGTGTTTCTATTGTCTTTTATTATTTGTTCTGTTTTTTCGTAAATAGCTAATATAAATTTTTCTTTTTCGTTATTTTTTGAGCTATGCTTAAAAGTAATTACTCTATTAGCTATTTTTGATCTTATTATGTCTTTTTCTGTGTCATCATTGATTTTTTGTACCCATTGCTCAATATCTGCTATTAAAGGTATCGTTGAAAAGTTTTTATTGCTTACCGGGAGAGCAAGTTTGCTTCCTAGTGATAAAAGCCATTTACTCTCGATGTCAAAATTTACGTTATTGTAATTAAAGAACCACTCCTCGTTAAATGTAAATTTTAATTCTTTAAACTTTTCAGCTCTCAGTTTTTTTATTTTAGATGAATGTACCTGTCTTGTTTTCAATTTTATGTTTTAATATTTAATCCATTATCTTTTTTTAAATTTAAAAATTCTGTTTTGTTCAGTGTAGTTAACAGCTGTGTTTCTTTCATTCTTATCTCTTTTTTTATTAACATTATCTTTGTATGTGTGTCTGAAATCTCAATACTAAGCGTTTTGTAATGAAAGTTTTTTTTCTGTTTTTTCAATTTTAATCTATGCTATGTCCGTCTTAAATAATTGTTTTAGTTTTTGTGTCGAATACTTTATGTGCTTTGGTATTATTCCTAATTTTCTGCATTGTTGTAAGAAATTTGATCGTTCTACTAATTTGGCTAATTTTCTATTTATCTGCAGTATTTTTAAACAATTGTGTGGTCTCTATGTTGTATTTTTATTTAATGTGCTGGAAAAGTTGTCTCATCTTGTAATATTGTTAAGAAATAAATGTTTTTTTTGTTCTTCTTGTTGTGTATTTCGGCGGGCCCTCCGAATTGTTTATGATTTTTTTGTTTGTTTATGACCAATTACCTTTGTTATTGTGAGGAGTGTATCCCGTGCTATTTTTAGTCAGATTTGTTTCGATGCGAATAAAAAACTTATTCCGTTTTTTCCCAACGTTTCGTCAGTTTTTTCAGACTTCTTCAGGGGAGAATTTTGTTATTAATTATTCTAGTTACAAATTACAAGAAAGTTGAATTTTAAATTTTGATTTTAATCCTTATGATTTTACTTACAACTTGTTTTAATTTACATTAGTGAATATATGATGAAACATAATTTGAAAAATTAATGTATAATAATAACAATAAATTATGGACTGCACGACACATTAAAATATGCATATAATTTAGTCAATGAAAAAATAATAATACAAGGGTTGCTCTATATATTTCTGGCCTAATAATAAAAATGCGAATATTTATAATCAAAAATGATTTTATTATTTTTCAAAATATTCTCCAGCATGATTTATACACTTTTGCATGCGCTCAAACCAGTTTGTCGAAGCACTTTTTCCACTCCGATTGAGACACCTCTAAAACATGGTTTTTGAACACTTCAACAGCTTCTTCTGGCGACGAAAATCGTTGACCACGCATTTTTTTCTTGATGTGCGGAAACAAGAAGAAGTCATTAGGTGCCAAGTCAGGGCTGTACGGCGGATGACCCATTAATTCGACGTTTTGGCCGGTCAAAAACGCTTTGGTTTGAGCCGATGTGCGAGAGCTCGCATTGTTATGGTGAACAATGATTCGTCTTCTCTTGTTGGTTTTCCGAATTTCTCCGATGACTTCAGGCAAACAAATTGTAGTGCACCACTCAGAAGTGACCGTCCTACGTTGCTCAAGCGGAACAGTCATCACATGACCAGTTTTGCCGAAGAAACAGGCGACCATTTGCTTAGAAGTGCTTCTTCCACGAACAACTTTCGTTGGATTTTGCTCGTCTTTGAAGACCTACACGGTCGATTGGTTTTTCGTTTCGGGCTCATACGCATAGATCCATGATTCGTCACCTGTGACGATCTTATAAACGTCTTTTGAAGCACCGCAATCGTATTTTTGCAACATTTCTTTGCACCAATCGACACGAGCCTTTTTTGAGCGACTTTCAAATTGTGCGGGATCCAACGAGAACAAACCTTTTTTACGGCCAGGTGTTCATGCAGTATCGAATGTATGCTGGTGGAAGAAATGTCTAAGGATGTCTCTATCTCTCGGTATGTCGCATGTCGATCTTGCATTATTAGTTCACGCACGCCATCAATGTACTCTGGCACAACAGCCGTTTTTGGACGACCTTCACGGAGTTCGTCTTTGAGCAAGCTTCCGCCACGATTAAATTCATTTTACCAATTTTTCACAGTGCTATAGGATGGTGCTTCATCGCCATACAAAGATTTAAGTTCATCAATGCACTCTTGTCGTGATAATCCACGTCGAAAGTTGTGAAAAATGATGGCACGAAAATGTTCACGAGTTAATTCCATTTTTTTCTATATTAATTTTTTCAAGTCACTGTAAACAACACAAATAATGGTCGTACGTCAAAACGTTTTGAGTACGATTATGCTTAAAAATGACAAACTTTCCAATGGAAATGACAGATTGCACTTGGCAGCACTCAGTGTTGGCAGGCCAGAAATATATATAGCAGCCCTCGTATCACAGAAAAATATTTTAAGTCAAACAAATATCACAGAACTTTAGTTTTAAATTATTGCTAGGGTATATTGAAGTTTAGTGTTGTCTTTGTCTTCTTTAGTGTTTATTGATTGATTGATTATTACGTTGTTGTATTCTCAGGCTCTCGAGAGTTTATCTTTGGTTTTCTTTTTTCTCTCTGTCTAGTATCTTTACATCGTCAAAGTCTATATTGTGTCCAGTTTCTTTTGAATGTTGTGCTAAAACTGTTGTCTCCTTTCCTTTTTTAATATCTGCTAGATGTTCTAAAATTCTTGTTCCAAGCATTATTTTTGTAGTTCCAACGTATACCTTGTTTCTTGTTTTCTTTTTTTGTAAATAATTTTTCTTTCTAAAGATTTTAAGAAATTAAATATATACAGTATTGTTCGAAACCTAAGCAACTTTTCCTGAGAAAATACTCATGGTCGTATATGTTCTCTTTAAATAGATTAATAAAAAATTTCCAATTTATTTATTATTATACATATAGTCTACATACTAAAAATAATAACAAGAAATACATTTTATGTCTTTGGAAGAAATTATAAAACAAAAACAAAGTTAACTTAAAAATTCGCTGTTCGAAACCTAAGCAACTTTTACATTGTTGCATTTGTTGCGAAATATTAACTAAAACAACAACAAAAATTTTAAACAAAAATATTAGTCCCGTTATGATTGCTATTGAAAAAATAATTTTAGTTGATTTTATGCATTTTAGTAGTACCAATTCTTTAGAAGTGCAACCATGACACGAACACGTTATGGATCAGCTTTTAAGCTAAAGATTATTGAACTTTTTAATAACGGTAAATCCCAAATTACTATAGCAAAGCAATTGAATATTAATAAATCAATAGTTTCCCGACTTTTAAAAAAGTATAAAGCTACTAGGAAAGTAGAGGAAGCCAATAGCGGTGGGCGACCTCGAAAAACTTTTGAGCGAACAGACCAGAAAATTTTCCGTCTAGTTTAAAAAATCCATTTATTTCGTCGAAAGACATAGTAAATGTGCTTGAACTTCAGATGAGTTTTTCTACAGTAAGAAAACGTGTATTGGAACAAATGACTAAGAAGCATTTAAAAAAGAGGTTTGTTTGATTGATTGCAACGTAGTCTCTGATTTTCTCAGCTTTTTGGTTGCTTAAGGTTGGATTTTGCTACAGCACATATGGATTGGACTATATAAAAATGGAGAACTGTTTTGTGTAGTAATAAATCTAAATTTAGCTTACTAAATTCAGATGGAGTTTGCCACGTGAGAAGACCAAAGGGAAAGCAGCTACATCCTCGGTACTCAAAAGCCACAATAAAGCATGGGGGTGGAAATGTGATGGTTTGGACTTGTTTTTGGCCAGTGGTGTTGGTCCCTTTGTAGAAATACAAACAAAAATTGACCCTTTTGTTTACAGAGACATTTTAGCAACTCACATGAATAACTATGCTGAGTGGGAAATGCCAATTGATGGGTGTTTCAACATGACAATGAGCCAAAACACTCATCGAAGTTAGTCAAAGATTGGTTATTAGCTAATGGGGTTTAAGTTTTGGATTGGCCACCTCGATCGCTAGACTTGCATCCCATAGAGAACCTCTTTGGAATTTTAAAATGGAGAGTTGGAACTCGATGCTTTAAAAATAAACAGAAGTTGATGCACTTTCTAAAATCAGAGTGGGAACCTATACCAACATCTTTTC
This sequence comes from Cistogaster globosa, assembly GCA_937654795.1. Classification (NCBI taxonomy): domain Eukaryota; kingdom Metazoa; phylum Arthropoda; class Insecta; order Diptera; family Tachinidae; genus Cistogaster; species Cistogaster globosa. The sequence continues at coordinate 41,161,778 of OW569407.1, forward strand.
TATCGAATCTTATTGAATCTATTCTCAAAAGATGCGCTAAGGTCGTAAGAAACAAAGGATATCATACCAAATATTAAAAGTTGCTTAGGTTTTGAACAGCGATTTTTTAAGTTAATTTTGTTTTTATTATATTATTTTGTAGTTATTTTAAGGTTATAGACACATTGTGAAGTAGTAAATAAAATTAAATTTTCTATAAATTTATTTAAAGAAAAGATATGAGTCTTTTATTACTTAGTGGGAAAAAGTTGCTTAGGTTTCGAACAGTAGTGTAAATGAACCAAAGCTGGAAAATAATAAACTTTAATTCAATCAATCATGAAGAACTTAAACAATATCATCTTTAAACTTTCAATAAATTGAAACCAAATAACTGGACACTTCAATGTTTACACCTGAAATTACGGCTATTGCAGAAGTTTTGAAGGGATAACTACGTAGAAAAAAACTTGAAGTATGTGCAGTTTCTCAATTAATGCCCTTGAAAATACAACCAACAGCGAACCACTTATTACTAAAGACCGCGAAAACCTTTTAAAACAAAATAACACTAAACTTCTCTATACTCCAGGTCATATAAGAATATTAGGTAACGAACTTGCTGATGAAAGTGTCAAAGAAGCTATTTTATCTTCTACAATATTTTAAACAACTACACAAAAAAAAAATTATTAAAAACTACGTAAGCAAACATATTAAATACGAAAACCAACATTTTCTTTTAATATCACAACAGATCCTAACGCGCTTAAAACTTAGTCACAGTAGTCTTACGCACCAGTATCTTTAAAAAAATCAACCTTTATGCCCGAAATTCGACAATCAACTCACGATGTTGCATCTACTATCTTGTTTTAATGATACAACACTATCAAAAAGCCTGCTAAAAGCAGATTTTAAAGTTACAACAAAATTCTAAAAAAGCTGTAAATATTATATATTAATATTATATCATATACTCATTAAATTAGTTTTTATGTATATAATCTCTTTTTTGTCTCAATATGTATAATAAATTTATAAGGACGAAGACCGCTGCAGCAAGTTAAAATTAAAATTAAATTTTTTATCCAATCACCAGCAGATTATTTCTTTTCAAAAGAATCTTGGTGATTGCTTAGTAAATTTCTTATAGTTTCAAAATCAGACGTTAAGTCCATTTCAACTAAAGTATCATTTGTTCAAAATTTGAATGTAATAAGTTTGTGGGGAATCTACGGGAGAGGTTGTGTATTATTTTTAAGTTTAATTCTGGAAAATTTGAAGCTTCTTCATATAAGTTTTCTTCTTCTTTATAACTGTTTTGTTATACCAGACATGGCAATCATCAGTCAAGATCGTTTGGATACACACATGTTGGCGTAGATATTAATCTATATGGAATACAAAACTGTCTGTGTTCGCATTACGTAAAAACTGCTGGATGGATTTAAATAAAATTTTGTGAGGTGGTCCCTTAGAACCATGGTTTAAATATAAAATACTTTTTTTTTATAAAAATATGTTATGTCGTAGAGACTTTAGCATTGCAAAAGTTAAAGCATACTATTTTACTTGTACTAGAAGAGTTGTCAGTATATTTTATTTTTGCACATGGAAAAATTTTAACACTGTTTACAGAACTCTACAACAAATGTTTAAAAACACATTTATCAAAATTTTAATTAAAAAAAATTAGTTTGTGTAAAAACGCAGTTTTTAGAATGTCACCGCACCGTTGACATGCAGATCAGAAATCGATAAATTCTTACCTTTAAGTGCTTTAGTAAGTTTCCGAAACTTTTTAGAGGTGGGAGGCAACTTAGAAATAAATCTCGTTCAAGACTCATTTCTATCCCCGTTTATGTGAAAATCGATAAGTGTGTTCAACTATAGTTTGGATCTCCGCATCTCTTAAATTTATGTCTGAGTTTATTTCTTTGCAGCATTAATATTTTAGATGTATTAAAAGTTTCTATCCGCCATGGAATTTTTGTTCAACTGGAACAAAATTAAATACATGTTTGCCAATAGAACCTAATTTGTTTAGTGCTATATCCAAACTTGGTAAATTTGCCTGGGTAATATATATAATAGGTAGATAGAACTTATATCCATTTAGTACCTTACCAGCAGGCGTTTAAGTCACCAAATATAAAAAAGTCATTTAAAGTAAGTCAGACCTAAAGATTGTAGTGTACATTGGGTTACACATAGAAGTAAAATTAACTGATCGACTATTTACGAAAACTTGTATAAAAATATTCTCAATGTTAAGTACTATAATTTTTGATAATAATTTTTGTTCTATATTACATTTTGCTGCTATGAGTACACCTCCTCCGTGAGTAAATCGGTCTTCTCTGTATATTGTGTAGCCTCCAAGTTAAATTTTATGGTGCAGTTTTTAAAATATTTCCTTGTGTAAAGAAATATAAACATTTTTTTAAGATAAAATAAAATCGATCGGAATTGTTAATACGGAATTAAAACCATTTCGATCGGAATGTGTGACATGCCTGAATATTATTCAAAGTACTAACAAAATAATAAGCAAGTCAAACTATATTTCCATAAATATAGTCCATAAACTTTTTTTAAAATTATAGAATGCTTATTAATGCTAATAGTGTGTTTATACATGCCCCTTTATTGAGACTATCGCAATAAATCCCATTATTGAGCTCAATATTTCATACAAAATTTTAATAATAATTAAATTTTAGTAAGCAAAATTATCTACAATGACATATTTCAACATAATAAAACAAAACATAAAAATGTCGGGTCAAGTAGAAAGTAAAAACACAAACTAATAGAAAGAAAAAATAACACATTTCGTTACTTTCATTTGTTAGGTACTAAAATTAAGAAGCAGATAATGTGCTGCATTGAGGCCAGTGAGGTTGCAAAAACGGCCACATCTATGCAGAGATGGTTGATGAGCTGATGCAGCAGTTATATTCTTGCAGAGAGACATCCAGGTGAAGCTTCAAAATTTTATACATCAATGCAGGTATTTCTATTGTGTACATGAAGAACAGTTCGGCTTTAACTATTTTGCAACTTTGGAATAAATTTATTTAGAAGAAAATGCACAGGTTTTGTTGATTGCTGCAGTACTTACTCGTTTACCGGTCATCCATGCATTTTACTGTTTTAACAAGTTTGATTTGTGCTTTGAGACAAAACAGTATTAATTAAAGTAAAGCTTTAAAACTGTTGTTAAAATTTTATTTTTATAGAAAGGAAAAGGCAGCAATGGGTAATCTGGTGGATCACCTTCAAATTGGACATTCTTTTAAGCTGTGCACCATATTATTGGAGCCTTCAAGGCAAATTTGTTTGCAGAGTTGGCCTTTGAAAGTATTGACGGTAACAGAGACCTGCAACTTGTATGACCGAGCCGTTTTGTTCACAGTAGTTGAATTTTAAGAACAACACGAACAAGCATTACATCAATTCAATACTTTTTGCTTTTTATACAAAAACACAAAATGCAACAACAGGTGTAAATCATTTTCAACATTAGACTTAAACAGATTTGTATTGAAACAAAAAGTCTCGTTAAAAAAAGTTATTTTTTTGGACATCGGCATTATTGTACATGATCTGATTGGAGTTGTACCAAAAACAATCGAGCCACTTGAAAGTAAAAAAGCGTCATACAGAAATATATAAAAACAATAAGAAAAACCTACAGATGTGCATTCTCTATCTATTTAACATATTAGCATTTTTTATTTCTAGCTAGCAATGAGACACTTTAAAGGTCAAAACAAAATTTTATACAAAATATTTTACGAGCAAAAAAATGTTGTACATAAATGTAAAATTATATACTTTTATAATTCTTTTTTCCAAATATAAATAATGAAATAATTTGTTTTTTAAATTTTCAGTAAAAAAAATGTATAAAAAATAACATTTTCATGCAAAATTCTTTATCAAAAAAGAATAACAAAATCTAATATAAAATAGTAAAAAGAAACAAAATAAAGTAGCAATTCATGGTAGAAAACAAGAAAAAGTTCAACACTATATTTTACGTACATTCAAAAAAAGTTTGGATACTAAGCACGCAAAAAACATCGAGTAGAAAATTATTTTACAACTGAATAAAACACGTGTTTCGCTAACAACAAGTTGGTTTTGATACAAAAAAAGATTCAAACCTTATAGTATGTTTCCACGGCACCTGCTTCGCTCTCTATTCTTGCTTCACACTCCAATCATGAGCGAATCTACTTGCTTCGCCATACAAAATTATGAGAGCGATGCTGGTAGATTCATATTGAATCTACTTACGAAGTATGAAAAATTTATGTCTTCTCTAATTTTTATTGCAAGTTTATCTGAACTAGCTGTATAAAATGTAAACAAAAAGAGAAAAACAATGTTTAAAGTGGTGTGTGGATATGTGTAATATAAAACACAATTAATTTCATTAACATTTTAAATGTAATAAATTACAAACAAACAAAATTAAAAAGAAAAATAAAGTTTTTGAACAAATTATTTCAGAGTTATTTCAGTTTTTGTGCAGATGTCCAATCGAAGCATGTAGCATTTGTCGTGTAAACAGCGTGCTTCGCAATCATGATTCGAAGAGCGAAGCAAGTGCTTCATTTTGCCGTGTGAACATGCTATTAAACGACACTGTCAAAACATTCATGTTCCCACAAAATGACGAGTACATAAACTGTATGTTCTAAACGAACGGCTGTTTCAACAAGTGTTTTTTGTTTTTTAACAAAAACGATTCAAGTCATAAGAAAAAAAGTGCTTGTTTAAGTAGACCCGAAAATTACGCAACCGAAACTGATCTCTGGACGGTAAGTGCCATTAATTGGTCCAGCAGAACATAATATAATTTTTATTATTAATTATTATTATATATTATTGTTGTGATAGCAAAATTAAAGACGGATTGAAAAAAAAAGTATAATGAAATTTATTTTAAAACGCTTCTTAAAAAAAGGAAAGATAATTTTCGTTGGCCAGATTTTTATATCAACACCTCCACTAAAAGCTGGCTATTCAAATAGAAGACCCAATTTTGCTGCACATTTTGAGTGTTTCTCTTTGCAGAGAGGCATGGTTAGAAAATCAGCTGCCATATTTTCTGACGTTTCATACTCTAGAGTTATAAGACCATCATTAACTTTGTCTCAAACGAAATTATGACGTACATCTATATGCTTGGAAGGACCGTGGTGTGCGTCAGTTGCTGCAAAATTTAATGCACTTCTGTTGCCACAATAAATCAAAATATTTGTATAACCCAAATCTTAAAAAATTTCATGTTGAAGTTGGCGAAGCCATTCTGCTTCTTGTACAACGCAGCCAGAGCCATTTACTTGGCTTCTGTTCTTGAGAGCGCCACTGTTGTTTGGCGTTTGCTGCACCAGCAAATGGCACCTTGTTGAATAAAAGCATATCCAATACAAGATCTTCTGTCTAAAACGTCACCGGCATAATTTGCATCACAATATCCGTGTGATTTAAAAACGTCGCCTCTTTTGTACATAATTTTGGTATTTACTGTTCTTTATATATATCTTGTTACACGCTTCACTGCCATCCAGTGCGAATTATCAAAATTTGTATTGCTTAAGTAGTTTATTGCGAAAGCAATATGCGGACGTGTCCCTTGAACTAAATATAACAAAGAGCCAATTACTGCCTGATACGGAATGTTTTCAATATTTCTTGAGCTCGAATGTGGCTTGGACAATTTCACATTTAAATCAAATGGTGTGAAAATCGGCTTACAGTCACTCATTTTAAATCGCCTTAGACATTCCTTGGAATTCGACAGATCGATATATATTTCACTTTTTGCACGATCTCTTGTGATTCGTAAACCAACAAAACTCTTCGCGTCACCCAAATCTTTCATTGAAAATAGTTTCTATAACTGACCTTTTATTTTAGATATCAACACACAAGGCACAGTCTAACTTTTTATTCCATCGGCGACTTGCTTGTTTTAAGCCGAAGATTGCTTTGTAGAGCTTGCAAACCTTTTCATCAATTTTACATGGCACGTCTAACGAGTCATCTTCCTCATCGAACACACTATCAATACTGTCTTCTATATCTGTACTATGGCTATACATTATTGCAGCATCATTCGTTTCATTGCGTAAATCATCACCTTTATAGAATAGACATTCAGTTGGGATTATATGTTGTTTTTGATTAAATTTATGTTCAAAAAACACAACGTCGCGACTTTTTATCAATCGCAAACTAACGGGTTCTAGTAAACGGTAACCCTTTGTATCCTCACAATAGCCAACAAAAATGTATTCTTTTGACTTAGAGTCCTACTTCTTTCTATTTTCTTTTGGTACAAAAGCAACAAATCGAGAACCAAAAACACGAAGATTTGATAAATTAATTTTAACGCCGGGCCACTTTTCTTAAAGAATTTCTTTTGCAATTGCGGCGAAAGCGGAGCAATTTAAAGCATAAACGGCGTTTGCGATAGCTTCGGCCCAAAATTTCTTTTGTAACCCGGAATGAAACAACATAAAGCGTGATTTTTTATAACTGTACGATTCGCTCGTTCGGCCACGCCTTTCTGTTGGGGACCGTACGGCACGGTGGTCTGATGTTCTATACCACTTTTAGTAAGAATCGACAATACTTCTTTATTACAAAATTCCGTGCTGTTGTTTAAGTTAAATCATTTCCTTTTCATTTTTCTAAATAAAATGAAATGTATTCTCTTTGAAAGGAAAGTTTTGTGCATATTACGGATAATTTCACTAAAATAGTTACAATAAAATATGTGCAAGGCTTCATACAATATTAGTTCATTATCAGCTTTTCAATTGAACAACCCACGTTTTTGCCCGCACTGAGCGACATATGTAATGCCTTGCAGTTCTTGAAATAACTAACTTTCCTGCTAAACGGAGTAGCAGCTTTTTATGGGAACGGACACCCCTCATCGCAAACCCGCTAGCTATAGAACATCACTGGCCGTCACGTTAATAAAACTACCAGGAATAAGTAAACTTAAAGTTTAGGCATTATGCTATATAAGTGGCAAAAAAAGTGTTAACTAAATGGAAAAAAAATACATTAAAGACGATTTAATCCCTATGAGTCTCTGAGGCAAAACAGAAGGTAGAACGACTATATTAAAGCTACAAGAAAAGAAAAAAAACAAGGAAAAGACAAGAAAAAGAAACAGAAAAGAATAATACCGAACAAAGTTTCTAAATTTTATTAGTTAATGTTAATTAAGTCATAAAAACATAGAATAATAGAATAGAATTAAAGTTTCCAAAATCGAATTAATTCATAAATTGTGTAATGCAAAAACCACTTGCATTTTTATTTTTTTTTTTATTTAGAAATTCGTTCGTAATACATGTGGCTCAAAAACCAATATTAAAATATTACAAGAAAAATATATATATGCTATGAGGAAGCATTTACAGTATAACATTATAAATATAATTATATACAATGCAGTAGAAACTGCAATGAGACATATACATTTTCAATACAAAATTTGTATTTATTAATACTCCATACTAAAACATTATGTGATATAACATACATGGTTAAAAAAGACAAATGAGTGTTTAATTTAACAAAGAATTGAGAAGTTCTAACATTTTCTTTTGAATGTTATAATTGATATCTGAAAGGTATGCAGGTTTCTGGGTAATGAATTCCAGATACGTGCAGACCGAACAACAAATGAGAGTTCAAGCGATGCGTTACGAATACGTGGAATAATAAGTTGAGGATTTCTAGTTGAAGTAGTAAAAGAAAATAATTGAGCGATATGCAACGGATTTTTGAATTTAATAATTCTAAAAAGATAAATTAGCAATCTAAATTTAAGAAAATTCTCAAATGAAAGATTTAAAAAGCTCTTAAAGTAGTTAGACACATGTGCTTTAATTCTTAGCCCATAGACAAATATAACAATCCTGTTCATAGTTAATCTGATCTTATTCCTATTACTAGCATTGCAACATGAATAAACTTCAAGGCAATAATTAACTTGTGACATTAATGAGCAGTAGTTCTACGAACATGTAAGGGAAGAGAAAGATTTAAATGATATAAACGCCGCAGTATTATACTAACTTTACAGCTGATATGGTCAATATGTGGACCAATAATTGAATATCATCTGCAAAAGCAAATAATTTGCAAAAGTTTACCTTTTCAAAAAGGTCATTAAGAAATAAGGTGAAAAGAAAAGGACCCAAAATTGATCCCTGGTGTACTCCTGATCGAACGTTTAACAGATCCGACGCAACTCTATTATTAAAAACATATTGTTTGCGGTCATTTAAATATGACCAAAGCAACCGACAAGCTGATACTGAGAATTCGTATATGGAATTAAGTTTAGTTATCAATAAAGAATGTTTAACTTGATCAAATGCTTTAGAAAGATCAATAGATGTCAAAATACCCTCATTGCGATTAGCTTTGATAGTCTCAGTAAGCTCTGTCAATAGAAGTCTTGTACTACGACCACATCTAAACCCATATTGGGACTCATTAATATATCTGTTAGCAGTAATCCATGTAAGCATTTGATCTTTCAAAACATTTTCCATTACTTTGGATAATGCTGGTAATATACTGATAGGCCGTAAATTGCTTACAGAGCATAAACGTTTATCTTTAGGTATCGGCGTAATACGTGACGTTTTCCAATCAGAAGGAAATATAGAAAAGGTTAAAACATTATTAAAGAAATATCAGAGATGATTACCAATATAAGGAAAAATTATCTTTAGAAGCTTGATTGGAGTACCATCAACACCAACCGAATTAGATTTTATTCTAGTAACTGCAAAAAATAAATCAGACTCAGTTATATTAGAAAAGGAAAATTGGCTAATAGAATTCGAAAAAAGTGAGAAATTTGGTTCAATATCACACGTGTCTAATTGATTTCTTAGAAAGCCATTATTGATTTCATCTGCATTTAACTCCGCAAAATAAGTCGGGCCCACACTGACTCCAGCATTTCTGAGATTCTTCCAAATTTGTTTAGAACTATCTACGTTAAAAATACGGCTACTAAGTAATTGTTTAACTTTCCTTATTTTGGATTAAGTTTTATTACGAAGCTGCTGATTTTTATAAAAGTTATTCAAAGCAATAGAAGTTAATGATCTATAGTAGTTTATCTCTCTAGGGAATCTTATACTTCTATTACTTACATTGCGATCAATTTTTTTTAAAGATATGTAACTCAATAGGTTATTAAAGAGCGTGTTTAAGAAAAGTAATTGTTGATCGATATTATTCGTCTGATATAAGGGTGTGAAGTCTGTTTCATATAGATGATTTTCTATGGATAATAAATCAGCACGGTTGAAATTTCTTATAAAAAAAGGTTCCGTAGAATGTACGAGAGAAGCGGTAGAAAGAGAAAAAAATACACGTGCAAACATTCATATATATCTGATCGAAAATCAATAACCGAAAAAAATAATCTCAGCAGTTTACCTCTAACAGCAGCCGTAACTTTACCTCACCTACAGGAAGCAGCCGAAAGATCTTTCGACGTGGGATCCTGTAAAACGTAAGTTTAAACCTTAATATATTTTATTCTAAAATCATTGAAATCTACCAATCATTCAGTTCAAATAATATAACATCACTAATCAAATTGTTTTATAACATGAATTAAAATGTTTAATTTTATTTTATAATGAAACAAGCACTAGGTCAGTTTTAGAACAAAAATAAAAATATTGTTTATTATTTTATATTTTTTTCTTTCAATATTTCGCCACACCATTGGGTGGCATCTTCAGGAAACAGGAAATAATATTATTAAACAAATTGTATGTTTTTCAAAAACAAAAACATTAGTTCAATTGAAAAAATTTGTCAAATTAACTAAAAAAAAAATTTTCAAAAAACAAAGACAAAAAATTCAAACATTTTAAAATATACATACTCATAAACGTTCAATACTCAAAAAACACACCTTCAAATTTTAAATTTCAAAAAATAAAAAATACATAAAACATTATACAAATACAAACACATACATTTACTTAATGAAAATGTTACAAACAACTAAGTTAAGATACATTATTATGTTCACTATTTTTTATGCACTAAATGTCTGTAACACTGCGCAACATTATCAGTATCAGCCTTAAAGTTTATTCTTTTTGTTGTTGGCACTTTAATTATTTGTAACATCTCTAACATATACCGACGTTTATAATTATTTTCTATATTTAAAACTGATGCATTTTCAAAATTAGGAAGATGATTTAATCTGGCACAATGGGAAGATAATGCAGTTTTTTGTGAATTATGAATGTCCCTATATCTCTGATCAGACTTATGTCCAGCTATTCTAGTTTTTAGTTTATTTTTAGTTGTACCTATATAAACATTATTACAATCTTCATTATCATTACCATTACAAGGTATTTTGTATACTACATTTGACATGTCCCATTTTTGTATTCTATCTTTCGTTTTACTAAACAATCTATTTAAAGTATTATAAGTTTTGTATGCCATTTTATATTTTTCAGAATCAAAAATATTTGATTTTTCTATCCTTTCTGCTATTTCTGGTACGTAAATTAAAGACTTGTAAGTTTTTGTTGTTGTCACATTTCTTTTGTTACTTGCTCTTCCGTATATAAATTGTTTAAATAATCTGTTTATTACTTGCATTGGAAAGTTATTATCGCTTAAAATCTTTACAACTCTATCCTTATTTCTTTTGTGAAACTCCTTATCACTTATCTTAAATACTTTTTCTATTAAATTCCTGCCCGTATTAATAATTATTCTCTTGTTATGTTTTGAATAGAAATTAATAATTCTTCCGGAAGCTGTCGGCTTTTGATACCAGTCCATTTTTAATTTATTACCTCTTCTAATTACCAAAGTATCTAAATAATGGAGTTTAAAATCACATTCTATTTCTAATGTAAATTGTATGCAACTATTAAATTTATTAAATGTTTCCAACATTTTCTTAATTCCAGATTCAGAAATAATACAGAATAAATCATCTACATATTTAGTCATTAATCTTGGCTTAATACTAAGTTCTTCAATGCACACGTCTAATAACTTCTCCATAACAATATCCGCCACAATTGGAGATGCTGGGGATCCAATTGGAAGTCCTTTTTGTTGCAAAAATATGTTTTCCTTATATTGAAAATATCTATTATCTTCTATACAAAACTTTAAAATCCGTAAAAATAAACATTTCTCCATTCTTGTATGTCGTTGTATCACGTCCCATTTTTCCTCTATTATATTTATCGCTAGGTCAACAGGTATACTCGGAAATAATGATACTACATCAAATGAAACTAATTTTTCGTCATTCTGAATATACTGGTTGTTTATCCTTTCTTTAAATTCTATTGAATTCTTAACATTATATTTAGAGTTTTCCGTAATCTTTTTCAATATTATTGTAATGAATTTACACAATTCATAAGATGGAGAATTAATAAAAGAACAAATGGGTCTTAAAGGAAAATTCTCTTTATGAATTTTGGGTAACCCATATAACCTAGGAGCTGTAGCAACATTTGTTTTAAGTCTGTTTTTCTCTAAAATAGTAATAATTTTTTGCTTAAAAAGTTCTTCTACCAAAACATTATTTATTTTCTGCAATTTTGTCGTTGGATCTTTATTTGTTAATTTATAATTAGTAACATCCCCTACAATATTATTAATTCTTAAATCATAATCATTTTTACTTATAGCTACTGTGGTGTTACCTTTATCTGCTTTCAAAATAAGTATGTCTCTATTTCTTCTTAAAAATTTTTCAGCCTTTTCCACATGCTCTAACATGAATCTATCTCTATTGGTTAATTTTAACTTATTTAAGTGATTATCAATTATCAAAGTGAATTTAGTCCTAGCTATTTCCTGTTCTTCTTTTGTTTTTAATGTTTGTATTAAATCCTCCCCGTCCGCTGCCATTTTTAAAATTGGAAAATTTTCGCGCTTAATTGGCAGTGCATGCTTATGGCCTAATGAAAGAATCCACTGAAACTCATTTGGAATTATTAAATTAGTCTTATTTACAAACCAATTTTTGTTAAATTTAATACCTAACTCTCTCTTTTGCAATTCTCTTAAACACTCAAACTTCTTTTTATGTATATTATTTACCTTAATTTTATAAACAGCTCCTAACTTGTCCTCAAACTGCAAAAATCTTTCCATCTCCTCTCTTGAAAGAAGTTTTTCCAAATCACCTTCAACCATTACCAGTTCATTTTGAAAATGCCTCAGTAAGTTATGTTTTTCGTAAATTACACATCTTAAAATTTTGCCTCTCAGATCAGATAAATATTTCTCCATTATGTTTTGAACTCTCCATACTTTCCCCATCTTGAAAATACTAAGGATATTCTTGGTTGAATTTATAATAAATTTGGGAACAATTCCTGAACTCCGACATCGAATTAAGAAAGTTATTGTTGATTTTGTTTTGATGATTTCTCCCTCAAAGTTTTGAAGCGATTAACCAATCCTCTCATCCGTCGATTTCTTTTAAGAAAGTTATAGTTCATATTTACTTCACTAATATGTGCTCACTGTTTTGAATTAAATGTTAATGTTTTTTGACCTTTTATTATATTTAATTTTATTTTATAATGAAACAAGCACTAGGTCAGTTTTAGAACAAAAATAAAAATATTGTTTATTATTTTATATTTTTTTTTTTCTTTCAATATTTCGCCACACCGTTGGGTGGCATCTTCAGGAAACAGGAAATAATATTATTAAACAAATTGTATGTTTTTCAAAAACAAAAACATTAGTTCAATTGAAAAAATTTGTCAAATTAACTCAAAAACAAAATTTTCAAAAAACAAAGACAAAAAATTCAAACATTTTAAAATATACATACTCATAAACGTTCAATACTCAAAAAACACACATTCAAATTTTAAATTTCAAAAAATAAAAAATACATAAAACATTATACAAATAAAGCACATAAATTTATTTAATGAAAATGTTACAAACAACTAAGTTAAGATACATTATTATGTTCACTATTTTTTATGCACTAAATGTCTGCAACACTGCGCAACATTATCAGTATCAGCCTTAAAGTTTATTTTTTTTGTTGTTGGCACTTTAATTATTTGTAACATCTCTAACATATACCGACGTTTATAATTATTTTCTATATTTAAAACTGATGCATTTTCAAAATTAGGAAGATGATTTAATCTGGCACAATGGGAAGATAATGCAGTTTTTTGTGAATTATGAATGTCTCTATATCTCTGATCAGACTTATGTCCAGCTATTCTACTTTTTAGTTTATTTTTAGTTGTACCTATATAAACATTATTACAATCTTCATTATCATTACCATTTATGCATGTATTTCAATAGGTACAAATTGACGTTATGCAGTAGCAGCGAGAAACAAATAATAACAACAAAAACAAGTCACAGTGGGTTAGCATACTCGAAAAAGTGATCAAATTACAATGGGTTAGAAAAGGCAAAATTGTGAAAGTATTTAAATGCAAAACGAAATGGAATTTAGTGAAGAATGAGATAAATAAATTTAAATACAATAGGCAGATCAAATGAAAAATTAATGCAATACAAAATAAATAAAAAGAGAAAAATAGATAATAAAACATTAAAGGTGTTTATGCGGTGATCTAACATACCGGCCCCATTGAAAGGACCCTTTCAAGAAGAAAGTAGAACTAGTCTGTGGATAGAGCGACGCATAGTTCCCCTTTTAGTTTTGATATCGACAACACGGACCCGGTCATCTCTTCCACGAATGATATTTATGATTTTGCCCATGAGCCATTGTTGTGGAGGTAGATTATCTTCTCGAACAATAACTAGAGAACCTGGGTTGACGTTAGGGTTAGATGCAGTCCATTTGTTGCGGGTTTGGAGCTCATTAAGGTAGTCGTGGGACCACTTTTTCCAGAAACTCTGTTTGATGGCGCTTATTCGGGCCCAGTATTGTAAGTTGTTGACTTCTTTCGATAGGACATCACGTTCTGGCAAACTTCGCAGGGGAGCGCCGATCAGAAAATGGCCTGGCGTAAGACCCTCAAAATCGCTAGGGTCGGAAGATAGAGGTGAAATGGGCCTCGAGTTTAGGATGGCTTCTATTTCGACCATTGCTGTTGATAACTCTTCATAAGTGAGCCTAGTGTTTGATAGAGCCTTCGTCAGATGACCTTTGGCTGACTTGACGGCCGCCTCCCACAATCCGCCAAAATGTGGTGCCCTAGGGGGAATAAAACGAAAATTTATGAATTCATTTGAGCAATAATTTATAATAGCCTTAGAGTTTTTAGGATCAAAAAGGAACGATTTTAATTGTGCCAATTTAGAATTTGCTCCAACGAAATTTGTAGCATTGTCACAGAATATATCTGCAGGCAAACCTCTGCGTCCGATCAACCCTTTAAGATCAGCAATAAAGGCGTCAGTTGATAGGTCCGAGACAACTTCGATATGGACTGCCTTGGTAGCGAGACAAACGAAAACTGAGATGTAAGTTTTGTATGGAACCTTTCCTCTGATTCTTAGGTAAGTATTGACAGGACCACAAAAATCGACAGCACATCTTGCGAAGGGTCTTGAGGGGTTGAGTCGTTCTACTGGCAGATTTCCCATCATCTGATTTAACAATTTCGGGCGATAGCGTATACATTGTGGGCATGAGTTAACAATACGACGACACAGCTCTCTTGAGTTGATGATCCAGAATCTTTCACGAATGAACGCCATTAGAGCCTTAGGTCCAGCGTGATAATTTTGGAGGTGTAGATGACGCACAAGACAAGTGACAAAATGATGTTTTCTGGGTAATATGATTGGATGCCTCTGGCCTTCAGAAATAGCTGCGTATTCCAGGCGGCCTTGAGCAAATTGAAGCCACTTGATGAGTCGAGAAAGGGGTTGAGACACTTCAGAGCGCCTTCCGGATCTTTCTCCTTCTGCGCTCGATCTATGTCATCTTGGAAATGCTGCTTCTGGATGTTGAAGACAATACGAATCAAGGCAGTTTCTAATTCTTGGGGCTGCAAAGAGTCAGAATTAAAGATATTAGTTCTTGATTTTTGAGCAAAACGAAGCATCCAGGCGACAAAACGAATTATTTTCAGGTACGAGCTATAGTGTTCGATGCAATCCAAGATGTAATTAGACCTGACTTTGAGGCAAAGAGCAGTTTTGCGTTTTTCTCTGTCGACTTCTTGTTGAATTTCTTGCGAAAGCTTATCCATTTTTTCAGGCGGCCATTGAGTGAGATCGAGAGCGAGAAATTCTGGTCCGGTGAACCAGATTGAGGAGGAGAGTTCTTCTACAGAGGAACCCCGAGAGACGATATCAGCAGGATTGAAATGCGTTGGGACATGACGCCAAACACAGCCACTAGTGAGATCCTGGATTTCCGATACTCTGTTGCCGACAAAAACGGATAGAGTTGGGGAGTGCTGCTTGAGCCAATGAAGAACCAATTGAGAATCCGACCAGAGAAATACTTCGAGATTTAGAATCGAGAGCACGTTTTTGATTTTGGAGTACAATTTTGCCAGAAGTTGAGCTCCACACAATTCGAGCTTGGGAAGCGACTGCCTTTTTGTAGGTGCAACACGAGATTTGGCAGTGAAAAGGCGAACAGAAATATTTCCAGAAGTAGTAGAGCGATAAAATAGTACGTTTGGTGATTTTCTCATCAATATGAGACTTAGGCGAAAACGAAAACAGGAAAACGTCCATTTGTTGATTCCAAGTGATACCCAGAGCGTTGGTTATAGCAGAGTCGTCAATATTCAAATCTTTGATAGTGTTATCGTGTTGGAAGTCTTTATGGTTTGAATGCTATTTGTCCAGTTCGAAGCAACCACGATTAAGAACTTCAGTCACTTCTCGCTTTAATTGAGTCAATTCTTTAAGTGAATCCGCCCCACCTAGAAAATCATCAACATAGAATGATGATTTGATCGTTCTTGAGCCAAGTGGAAACTGCTCCGTATATTGATCCGCGAGATAATGAAGACTTCGAATTGCGAGATAAGGGGCAGACGACATTCCATAAGTAACAGTTTAAGCTCGTATGTGCGAATTTCCTCTTCTTCCAAATTTCTCCACAAAATGTATTGAAATCTTCTATCGCGAGGATCAATGAGGACCTGACGATACATTTTAACTATATCCGCTGTTAGGGCATAGCGATGAAGACGAAAGCGAAGTAAAGTTTTGTAGAGTTCATCTTGAATCGTTGGACCAACCATAATGATGTCATTTAACGATTTCTGTGAAGACGAGGGACACGAGGCGTCTAAAACAACTCGAAGCTTAGTAGAAGTACTATTGAGCTTAAAAACGCAATGGTGAGGGTTGAAAAAATGAGGCTGATCCAAATGAGGGCTTCGAACTAGGCTCATATGTCCACAATCTTCATATTCCTTCATGAAAGCAACATATTGGGTTTTCAGATTGTTGTCACCAGCAAAGCGCCTTTCTTGAGCTGCAAACCTTTTTTGAGCCATGTTTCGAGAGAGGCCTAGAGTTTCGGCAGGTTCCTTAAACGGCAATTTGACAACAATCCTACCAGAAGATTCACGATGGACGGTGTTGTTGAAAAATGATTCACAATCATTTTGTTCAGAAGTCAAACCATTTGAGCTAACTTTTATTTCTTCGATTTCCCACAAACGTTGTAACTTTAAATCGACCTCTTCTTCTATTGAGAGCATACAAGAAGAACCAGAAACATGAGATTGATAACGACCTGCTACAATCCATCCAAAAAGTGTTTTATGTAATTTGGGCAAATTAGGACCAAGTCTAATTTGACCAACCGACAAAATATCGAAAAATGTTTCGGTACCAATGAGCAAATCGATGCGTTTAGATTTGAAAAAATCTTCATCTGCGAGCTGGGTATTTGGAGGCAAATTCCACGATGAGACATCTAATTCAGCATCGGGTTAATACGAGATATGAGGCGTAACACAAAATGAGAGCAAATACAAGAAAGGAGAAATGTTTATTTTTACGGATTTTAAAGTTTTGTATAGAAGATAATAGATATTTTCAATATAAGGAAAACATATTTTTGCAACAAAAAGGACTTCCAATGGGATCCCCAGCATCTCCAATTGTGGCGGATATTGTTATGGAGAAGTTATTAGACGTGTGTATTGAAGAACTTAGTATTAAGCCAAGATTAATGACTAAATATGTAGATGATTTATTCTGTATTATTTCTGAATCTGGAATTAAGAAAATGTTGGAAACATTTAATAAATTTAATAGTTGCATACAATTTACATTAGAAATAGAATGTGATTTTAAACTCCATTATTTAGATACTTTGGTAATTAGAAGAGGTAATAAATTAAAAATGGACTGGTATCAAAAGCCGACAGCTTCCGGAAGAATTATTAATTTCTATTCAAAACATAACAAGAGAATAATTATTAATACGGGCAGGAATTTAATAGAAAAAGTATTTAAGATAAGTGATAAGGAGTTTCACAAAAGAAATAAGGATAGAGTTGTAAAGATTTTAAGCGATAATAACTTTCCAATGCAAGTAATAAACAGATTATTTAAACAATTTATATACGGAAGAGCAAGTAACAAAAGAAATGTGACAACAACAAAAACTTACAAGTCTTTAATTTACGTACCAGAAATAGCAGAAAGAATAGAAAAATCAAATATTTTTGATTCTGAAAAATATAAAATGGCATACAAAACTTATAATACTTTAAATAGATTGTTTAGTAAAACGTAAGATAGAATACAAAAATGGGACATGTCAAATGTAGTATACAAAATACCTTGTAATGGTAATGATAATGAAGATTGTAATAATGTTTATATAGGTACAACTAAAAATAAACTAAAAACTAGAATAGCTGGACATAAGTCTGATCAGAGATATAGAGACATTCATAATTCACAAAAAACTGCATTATCTTCCCATTGTGCCAGATTAAATCATCTTCCTAATTTTGAAAATGCATCAGTTTTAAATATAGAAAATAATTATAAACGTCGGTATATGTTAGAGATGTTACAAATAATTAAAGTGCCAACAACAAAAAGAATAAACTTTAAGGCTGATACTGATAATGTTGCGCAGTGTTACAGACATTTAGTGCATAAAAAATAGTGAACATAATAATGTATCTTAACTTAGTTGTTTGTAACATTTTCATTAAGTAAATTTATGTGTTTTTATTTGTATAATGTTTTATGTATTTTTTATTTTTTGAAATTTAAAATTTGAATGTGTGTTTTTTGAGTATTGAACGTTTATGAGTATGTATATTTTAAAATGTTTGAATTTTTTGTCTTTGTTTTTTAAAAATTTTTTTTTTTGAGTTATTTTGACAAATTTTTTCAATTGAACTACTGTTTTTGTTTTTGAAAAACATACAATTTGTTTAATAATATTATTTCCTGTTTCCTGAAGATGCCACCCAACGGTGTGGCGAAATATTGAAAGAAAAAATATAAAATAATAAACAATATTTTTATTTTTGTTCTAAAACTGACCTAGTGCTTGTTTCATTATAAAATAAAATTAAATATAATAAAAGGTCAAAAAACATTAACATTTAATGAATTAAAATGATAAATTCGGTCTTGTCATCTACCTGTAAATGTCATATTACGGTGGTTATAATCCATTATTAATATTTTCCTTAATAATAATTCTATTTCAAACTAAATGAAACAAGTGCAAAAGAAATATACTTAAAGATGTTGTATGTATTATAGACTTTTTTTCTAAAGATCTGTTTAAATTTATAACTATTTCTCTAATTCCTGTAACTTATTGTCAAAAAAAAAATATATTAGTGGTGTTATAGTTTGACTGACTGATCGCAAAAGGTACTAATCGTAAAACAAAGTGTGAGCCGCGGTTGAGGCAAAACTTTTAAAAATTAATATTTTTTTTTGTGTTTTCAAATACCTTTTTATAGCGAACCTAGCGCTGGACTATTTATTTTGATTTGTTTTTAAATGCATTTTTTTCTCTCATATCGCTTTCCACTAAAAGAACACTTATTCTAATATAACTATTTAAGTGCACTTTTTCAAAATATGTTAATGTTATTTGTCTTATAGGAACAAATTACGTTTCTATTTTTCTAACATATTAGTTTCTCGTAGAATTGTAAGTTGAGGAAAAAATTTTTTCTTCCTGTGGGGTGAAGATTCCCTTTAATAAACGTCATAAATTTTGAAATGCAGCCCTAGTGCGTTTTGAATTTAATTTCAGTAATGTAAGTCGGACTGCGTAATCTAGTATGGGATCATACATTGTCTTCTTTGCACCTTTTTGTATGATTATGGTTGGGAGGGGTAAACTGTGTTAATATCCCCACACAGCAGGTTTAAAAAATTTCCGCTTACTAACGTTTTAACAAAGCACGCACACAAAATAATATCTTGCGCATGTGTACTAGTAATATTTATCAAACCCAAAGTAGCAAAGAATCCCACTCCAATTGCCGACGAGCAGGAGCCGGAAACCGAGTTGCGTGCTGGCTATTTTAGTAGATATAATAAAATAAACTAAGGTGTGTTCAAACTACAAATCAGTTACATGCTACAGAAATATTATTTTTGGCGCCCAACGTGGGGCCCGACAATTTACCTCAGTTGTGTATTGCATTGATATACAAGAATGTAAATTAATCAATTAAAATTATTGAGAAATAACATGAAATTGTCGGTCCTGTACTTCTAAGTTTTAATATTTTCTTTATATCTATCACTCCACCTTTTTTTTTACTTTCCGTTTTTTTTCTTAAGTTTTACGATGTGTGGAAATAAGCAGTTATTCTTTGTATCATACACTGTTAACCGACAGTAAAGCTATTCATGCCTTTTTGGTATCGTTGTAATAATTTGAACGGAGTATTAAGTTTTTGGAAAAGCTGACTTTTGGAAATAAATCTAAAAGCAGACCAGGAGGCTTATGCCTCAATTTTGTTTGGAGTGGAAGTAATTGTAGGGATGATCTTTACATAAATACCTACCATTCCCTTACCTAATTTTTCTTTCTGTTATCTTACTATCCGCTATTTTATACTTTCTATTTTGTTTTTGTTAAACCTCTTATTGCATTTTTCGCTGTCCGGCAACATTACTGAAATTGCAACTGATTTTTTTTACAATTTTATTTTATTTATTACTACACTGGAGATATGTAGTATAAGATTATAATTTAAATAAGTACGCTTATAGGCTTGAGCGAGTTAATAATAGTTTTATAGGAAAAATATATTTTAAATTTTTTTAATTAAAACAGTTTAACTTTATCCTGAAAATCTGCAGTTACATCAAGTTGTTACATTTGTTTTGCCTGGATTAGATAAATGCTTGCGGGCGATTTGCCTAAATGTGGTTTTTGTAGCAATACCATCACTTCCCCCTTATATATGTATAAGTCTACCTGTGGTCATTGTTTCCATAAGTCTTGCTACAGAAAAAGTAATAAGGGCACTCAATTTTGTCCGATTTGTAATGAAAAATTGTCAATTCCGATTACCCTTTCACCACCCCAGTCTAGACCTACCGAACCACCACCACCCCTTATTACAAAACCAGAGGCCCAACGAGAATTAAAATTCATATCGGATAAGCTGAGTACTGATTTTTCGTCCACGTCAAAGCCTAGTCCTGAAATAGTGGATTTATCTGGTGTCGCAATGACTACAGGGGATAACGGGAATATATTGCAAATATTGTAAAGTCTGCGGTGACTGCGCAGCAAGAAACAATGTTTACCAGCTTAAGTCAGTAACTAACTGAGGTTATTGGGACCCATATTGAGACTGCCTTCCGGCGATTGAATTTGGAGCCATTAAAACCAGCTCAATTTTCTTCTGCAGGAGCTCAAGGTTTTGTGTCGAATCAAAGTGCCCGTCTCTTATTATCGCCAGCAGACTCTAGAGCAGTTGTTAGGCCTTCCTGCTGCTATTTCTTCAAACAGTCAATCTAGGAATCCATTAGGGGGTATCAAATAAGAGGCATCAATAAGGTCTGACCAGGTTGGTCACATAATCCATAACTGGAAAATTCGCTTTACTGGTGATTCGAAATTCATGCCTGTAGAAAACTTCATTTACAGAGTTGAGGCACTGACCCAGCAGACCCTAAATGGAAATTTTGAAATCCTTTGCAACCACATTTCTACTCTTTTTGAGGAAAAAGCCTCCGACTGGTTTTGGAGATTCCATTAAGCTAACTGAAAATTTGTTTGGTCGAAACTTTGTAATTCTTTACGCGAGCAATACAAGGATTCTCGGACAGATGTTGACTACCGGGAAATGATTCGGGACAGAAAACAGATGGTTGGTGAAAATTTTGATTCTTTTTATGAGGCTGTGGTGGATATTTCAGATCGGCTGACAATTCCTCTCCCAGAAAAGGTGTTACTTGATATTTTGCGCGGCAACTTGCTACCGGAAATATAGCACGAGTTATTAAATCTGCAGATTAGTTCGATTTCACAGTTACGCGATTTATGTAGAAAGCGTGAGTTTTTCATGCAGGATGTTGGACGGAGGCATGGCCTTTCTAAGTCGCAAACGTTTAACAAGAAATCGCATGAAATACAAAAGGAAGAATCGGGATCATCGGATGAAGAAATCTCTGCAATTTCCCTCATCTGCTGGAATTGCCAGAAGTCTGGTCACCGATACCAGGAGTGTATGGACGAGAAAAGGGCATTTTGCTACGGTTGTGGGGCAACCAATATCTACAAACCAACCTGTTCCTTTTGTTGTGGTTCAAAAAGCTTGCGATCTGGTGCACCGAAAAGTGCACGCAAACAGACCAAGTCGACCTACACCAACACAGAACTTTAAATAGATTTTTGTTAGATAATTGCTTTACGAAGTTAGACCGAAAATACTCACAGGTTGATACGACAAAACTGGAATGACGTTTCGCAGAAGTTTTTGGTCAAACTGCATTTAGTGAAACTTTTAACCAAGTTGATTCAAAATCGCCTTTGGCACTACACCCTCCTACTTATTTTAAATCGTTACATGTTCGCTTAAGAGATTACAATGCTATAAGAGAGTGAATTTTTAATGGTGTTCATCCGTCCCGTAGATCGATCAGGTCATCAAAGCGCAAGAATGGTTTTTGGAAAAAGGTTAACACTACTCGTCGCAAGCTTGTAGGGTCCGTTTACGATAATCCGAATGATATTCGTCCATATGTTGAGTAGTGCTTTTTTGGCAAGGTGATTAGGGGCTTACGGGATGCTGGAGCCTCCGTTAGCTGTCTAGGGGCACAAGCAGCCAGGGACTTTCTCGACTCTGGTGAAAAATTTAAGAAGAATCGATCCGTGGTACGGACAGCTGATGGTAGACCTCAGGGCGTGATTGGGTTTATAGAGACGGATGTTACCTTGAGGAGTACAACATGGAATATTACCCTGTATATTATTCCTACACTTTCCCAAAATATATATTTGGGTATGGATTTCTGTAAATGCTTTGATTTACTACCACCAGCCTTGGTTTCGGAATTAAGTGAGGGAGGTGGATCTCATGCAGATATTGGACAAAGACCTTTATCTAAAATTCAGGAACAACAACTCCGAATCGTCGTCACTAATTCCCGTCGTTTCCCGAGGAAGGGTTAGGCAGGACAATCATAATTTCTCACGTTATCGATGTAAGTTCGGCAGCTCCCATCAAGCATCGTCATTTTCCAGTATCACCGGAAGAGTCTGACAGCGCGTGGTCATCTCCGATAGTCCTGGTACGTAAGCCTGGAAAGATCCGACTGTACCTAGATATTCGCAAGGTCAATTCGGTAACAATTAAAGATGCATATCCACTGCCGAACATGGATGGAAATCTCAGCCGCTTGCGGAAGGCAGAGTTTATAACTAGCTTGGACTTGAAGAATGCGTTCTGGCAAATCCCTATAGATAAAGCGTCGAAAGATAAGACAGCATTTTCGGTTCCTGGTCGTCTTTTGTACCATTTTAAGGTAATGCCTTTCGGCTTATGCAACGCGCCTCAGACGATGTGTAGGCTAATGGACAAGGTGATACCGGCAGGTTTGCGTACCGAAGTGTTTATCTATCTAGACGACTTATCAATAGTGACAGATTCGTTTGCTATGGTTAAAACGTCTGAGACTTAAAGATTTTTCCAAAAACTATATATAGATTTTCTTGGACCGTACCCGAAGTCGAAATCAGGCAATATCGGTATACTAATTGTATAGGACCACTTTTCAAAGTTTTGCTTTTTGAAAGCGGTAAAATTATTTACCGCCGACGTGGTAACAAAATACCTGGAGGAGGAATTGTTTCATACCTTTGGGACACCAGAGACAGTAGTATCTGATAATGGGTCTCAGTTAAGGTCTTCACATTTTAGCAGACTTTTTTCGAACTATAGTGTTAATCACGTATATACTGCAGTACATTCGCCCCAGGCAAATGCATCGAGTTAACCGTTCGGTGCTATCGGCAATACGGGCTTATAGTAAGCACGACCAAAGTAATTGGGATGAATACCTTAGTAGTATAAGCTGTTCTTTACGATCGGTTGTACATGCTTCAATTGGTACTTCACCCTATTACGTGGCATTCGGACAGCATATGATTACCAACGGAAATACGTATGCACTTCTTCGGAAGCTGTCAATGCTGAAGGACAGGGAGGTTAGATTCGATCGTAGGAACACTATGAATATTATTCGCTTTCGGGCTTCAGACAATATGAATCGACAACAGGAGCGAAACGAACGCTCATTAAATCTGCGATCCCGGGAAATAAGTTACGTTATAGGTCAGGCGGTTTTTAGGAGAAACTTTGGGCAGAGCAACTTCAAAAGGGAATACAATGCCAAATTTTCCCCGCCTTTCATTAAGGCTCGTATAAGTGCGAGAAAGGAAAGCTCTTACTATGAGTTAGAAGATTGAAATGGTCGATTTTTTGGTGTTTACCATGCTAAGGACATACGTCAATAATCATTTTAATTCCAGACCCGCTACAAGCAGTATCAGTTTTGTGTTGCTTCTGCCCCAAATCTGATTTTGGTTGGAGAGTTTGTAGGGGTGCTTGTAGCGATAAGAGTTTCATTAAGTTATGAGTGTGATTCTTTTTCCCTACATATTTACGTTCGAAGTTAACGGCCGGTGAGAAATATGTAGATGGCAATACTCGCCTGCTGTCAAACCTCTTTACCAATAATTTGATAATACAGTGCGATTGACAGATTGACTTTTTGTTTTGACGCCCATGCGCGTGCATTTTTTCCTTTGCATTTCCTTTTCATTTTCCGTCTTATTCTCCAAAGAAAAAAAAAAGAAAAATCGGGTATATAAAGCCGCCATTGCATAATTTTAAGGAGCTATTAAATTGCGGCCGGCGAACGTTCTAGACCACGTACTCCACACTTGGTAAAGAAGAGTCAAAATCACCACTAACCCTTAAGTTAAATCATTTCCTTTGCATTTTTTTAAATAAAATAATATATATACTATTTGAAAGGAAAGTTTTGTGCATATTACGGATAATTGCACCAAAATAGTTACAATAAAATAGGTGTATTTCCTTGCAAGGCTTCATACATATATTAGTTCATTATTAGCTTTCGAATTGAAAAACCCACGTTTTTGCCCGCACTGAGCGACATATGTAATGCTTTGCAGTTCTTGAAATAACTAACTTTCCTGCTAAACGGAGTTGCACCTTTTTATGGCAACGGACACCCCTCATCGCAAACCCACTAGCTATAGAACATCACTGGCCGTCACGTTAATAAAACCACAAGGAATATGCAAGGAATAAGTAAACTTAAAGTTTAGGCATTATGCTATATAAGTGGCAAAGGAAGTGTTAATTACTAAATTAAAAAAAAATACATTAAAGACGATTTAATCCCTATGAGTCTCTGAGGCAAAACAGAAGGTAGAACGACTATATTAAAGCTACAAGAAAAGAAAAAAAAAACAAGGAAAAGACAAGAAAAAGAAACAGAAAAGAATAATACCGAACAAAGTGTCTAAATTTTATTAGTTAATTAAGTCATAAAAACATAGAATAATAGAAGAGAATTAAAGTTTCCAAAATCGAATTAATTCATAAATTGTGTAGTGCAAAAACCACTTTCATTTTTTTTTTATATAGAAATTCATTCGTATTACATGTGGCTCCAAAACCAATATTAAAATATTACAAGAAAAATATATATATGCTATGAGGAAGCATTTACAGTATAACATTATAAATATAATTATATACAATGCAGTAGAAACTGCAATGAGATATATACATTTTCAATACAAAATTTGTATTTATTAATACTCCATACTAAAACATTATGTGATATAACATACATGGTTAAAAAAGACAAATGAGTGTTTAATTTAACAAAGAATTGAGAAGTTCTAACATTTTCTTTTGAATGTTATAATTGATATCTGAAAGGTATGCAGGTTTCTGGGTAATGAATTCCAGATACGTGCAGACCGAACAACAAATGAGAGTTCAAGCGATGCGTTACGAATACGTGGAATAATAAGTTGAGGATTTCTAGTTGAAGTAGTAAAAGAAAATAATTGAGCGATATGCAACGGATTTTTGAATTTAATAATTCTAAAAAGATAAATTAGCAATCTAAATTTAAGAAAATTCTCAAATGAAAGATTTAAAAAGCTCTTAAAGTAGTTAGACACATGTGCTTTAAGTCTTAGCCCATAGACAAATATAACAATCCTGTTCATAGTTAATCTGATCTTATTCCTATTACTAGCATTGCAACATGAATAAACTTCAAGGCAATAATTAACTTGTGACATTAATGAGCAGTAGTTCTACGAACATGTAGGGGAAGAGAAAGATTTAAATGATATAAACGCCGCAGTATTATACTAACTTTACAGCTGATATGGTCAATATGTGGACCAATAATTGAATATCATCAGCAAAAGCAAATAATTTGCAAAAGTTTACCTTTTCAAAAAGGTCATTAAGAAATAAGGTGAAAAGAAAAGGACCCAAAATTGATCCCTGGGGTACTCCTGATCGAACGTTTAACAGATCCAACGCAACTCTATTATTAAAAACATATTGTTTGCGGTCATTTAAATATGACCAAAGCAACCGACAAGCTGATACTGAGAATTCGTATATGGAATTAAGTTTAGTTATCAATAAAGAATGTTTAACTTGATCAAATGCTTTAGAAAGATCAATAGATGTCAAAATACTCTCATTGCGATTAGCTTTGATAGTCTCAGTAAGCTCTGTCAATAGAAGTCCTGTACTACGGCCACATCTAAACCCATATTGGGACTCATTAATATATCTGTTAGCAGTAATCCATGTAAGCATTTGATCTTTCAAAACATTTTTCATTACTTTGGATAATGCTGGTAACATACTGATAGGCCGTAAATTGCTTACAGAGCATAAACGTTTATCTTTAGGTATCGGCGTAATACGTGACGTTTTCCAATCAGAAGGAAATATAGAAAAGGTTAAAACATTATTAAAGAAATATCAGAGATGATTACTAATATAAGGAAAAATTATCTTTAGAAGCTTGATTGGAGTACCATCAACACCAACCGAATTAGATTTTATTCTAGTAACTGCAAAAAATAAATCAGACTCAGTTATATTAGAAAAGGAAAATTGGCTAACAGAATTCGAAAAAAGTGAGAAATTTGGTTCAATATCACACGTGTCTAATTGATTTCTCAGAAAGCCATTATTGATTTCATCTGCATTTAACTCCGCAAAATAAGTCGGGCCCACACTGACTCCAGCATTTCTGAACTATCTACGTTAAAAATACGGCTACTAAGTAATTGTTTAACTTTCCCTATTTTGGATTAAGTTTTATTACGAAGCTGCTTATAAATGTACCAGTTGCAATCGCATCGATTTTTATAAAAGTTATTCAAAGCAATAGAAGTTAATGATCTCTAGTTGTTTATCTCTCTAGGGAATCTTATACTTCTATTACTTACATTGCGATCAATTTTTTTTAAAGATATGTAACTCAATAGGTTATTAAAGAGCGTGTTTAAAAAAAGTAATTGTTGATCGATATTATTCGTCTGATAAAAGGGTGCGAAGTCTGTTTTATATAGATGATTTATGGATAATAAATCAGCACGGTTGAAATTTCTTATGAAAAAAGGTTCCGTAGAATGTACGAGAGAAGCGGTAGAAAGAGAAAAAAATACACGTGCAAACATTCATATATATCTGATCGAAAATCAATAACCGAAAAAAATAATCTCAGCAGTTTACCTCTAACAGCAGCCGTAACTTTACCTCACCTACAGGAAGCAGCCGAAAGATCTTTCGACGTGGGATCCTGTAAATCGTAAGTTTAAACCTTAATATATTTTATTCTAAAATCATTGAAATCTACCAAATCATTCAGTTCAAATAATATAATAATAATAATAATAATAATATATAATATATAATATATTTTTAATTTTTTAATATTTTTAATATTTTTAATATTTAATATTTTTAATTTTTTTAATTATAACAGTTTAACTTTATCCTGAAAATCTGCAGTTACATCAAGTTGTTACATTTGTTTTGCCTGGATTAGATAAATGTCACTTTCTCGTGGTACAGACGACGTAGTTCTGCTTGCGGGCGATTTGCCTAAATGTGGTTCTTGTAGCAATACCATCACTTCCCCCTTATATATGTATAAGTCTACCTGTGGTCATTGTTTCCATAAGTCTTGCTACAGAAAAAGTATTAAGGGCACTCAATTTTGTCCGATTTGTAATGAAAAATTGTCAATTCCGATTACCCTTTCACCACCCCAGTCTAGACCTACCGAACCACCACCACCCCTTATTACAAAACCAGAGGCCCAACGAGAATTAAAATTCATATCGGATAAGCTGAGTACTGATTTTTCGTCCACGTCAAAGCCTAGTCCTGAAATAGTGGATTTATCTGGTATCGCAATGACTACAGGGGATAACTGGAATATATTGCAAATATTGTAAAGTCTGCGGTGACTGCGCAGCAAGAAACAATGTTTACCAGCTTAAGTCAGTAACTAACTAAGGTTATTGGGACCCATATTGAGACTGCCTTCCGGCGATTGAATTTGGAGCCATTAAAACCAGCTCAATTTTCTTCTGCAGGAGCTCAAGGTTTTGTGTCGAATCAAAGTGCCCGTCTCTTATTATCGCCAGCAGACTCTAGAGCAGTTGTTAGGCCTTCCTGCTGCTATTTCTTCAAACAGTTAATCTAGGAATCCATTAGGGGGTATCAAATAAGAGGCATCAATAAAGTCTGACCAGGTTGGTTACATAATCCATAACTGGAAAATTCGCTTTACTGGTGATTCGAAATTCATGCCTGTAGAAAACTTCATTTACAGAGTGGAGGCACTGACCCAGCAGACCCTAAATGGAAATTTTGAAATCCTTTGCAACCACATTTCTACTCTTTTTGAGGAAAAAGCCTCCGACTGGTTTTGGAGATTCCATTAAGCTAAAGGAAAATTTGTTTGGTCGAAACTTTGTAATTCTTTACGCGAGCAATACAGGGATTCTCGGACAGATGTTGACTACCGGGAAATGATTCGGAACAGAAAACATATGGTTGGTTAAAATTTTGATTCTTTTTATGAGGCTGTGGTGGATATTTCAGATCGGCTGACAATTCCTCTCCCAGAAAAGGTGTTACTTGAGATTTTGCGCCGCAACTTGCTACCGGAAATATAGCACGAGTTATTAAATCTGCAGATTAGTTCGATTTCACAGTTACGCGATTTATGTAGAAAGCGTGAGTTTTTCATGCAGGATGTTGGACGGAGGCATGGCCATTCTAAGTCGCAAACGTTTAACAGGAAATCGCATGATATACAAAAGGGAAGAGTCGGGATCATCGGATGAAGAAGTCTCTGCAATTTCCCTCATCTGCTGGAATTGCCAGAAGTCTGGTCACCGATACCAGGAGTGTATGGACGAGAAAAGGGCATTTTGCTACGGTTGTGGGGCAACCAATATCTACAAACCAACCTGTTCCTTTTGTTGTGGTTCAAAAAACTTGCGATCTGGTGCACCGAAAAGTGCACGCAAACAGACCAAGTCGACCTACACCAACACAGAACTTTAAATAGATTTTTGTTAGATAATTGCTTTACGAAGTTAGACCGAAAATACTCACAGGTTGATACGACAAAACTGGAATGACGTTTCGCAGAAGTTTTTGGTCAAACTGCATTTAGTGAAACTTTTAACCAAGTTGATTCAAAATCGCCTTTGGCACTACACCCTCCTACTTATTTTAAATCGTTACATGTTCGCTTAAGAGATTACAATGCTATAAGAGAGTGAATTTTTAATGGTGTTCATCCGTCCCGTAGATCGATCAGGTCATCAAAGCGCAAGAATGGTTTTTGGAAAAAGGTTAACACTACTCGTCGCAAGCTTGTAGAGTCCTTTTACGATAATCCGAATGATATTCGTCCGTATGCTGAGTAGTGCTTTTTTGGCAAGGTGATTAGGAGCTTACGGGATACTGGAGCCTCCGTTAGCTGTCTAGGGGCACAAGCAGCTAGGGACTTTCTCGACTCTGGTGAAAAATTTAAGAAGAATCGATCCGTGGTACGGACAGCTGATGGTAGACCTCAGGGCGT
This sequence comes from Cistogaster globosa, assembly GCA_937654795.1. Taxonomy (NCBI): domain Eukaryota; kingdom Metazoa; phylum Arthropoda; class Insecta; order Diptera; family Tachinidae; genus Cistogaster; species Cistogaster globosa. The sequence continues at coordinate 41,191,451 of OW569407.1, forward strand.
GATTGGGTTTATAGAGACGGATGTTACCTTCAGGAGTACAACAGGGAATATTACCCTGTATATTAATTCTACACTTTCCCAAAATTTATATTTGGGTATGGATTTCTGGAAATGCTTTGATTTACTACCACCAGCCTTGGTTTCGGAATTAAGTGAGGGAGGTGGATCTCATGCAGATATTGGACAAAGACCTTTATCTAAAATTCAGGAACAACAACTCTGAATCGTCGTCACTAATTCCCGTCGTTTCCCGAGGAAGGGTTGAGCAGGACAATCATAATTTCTCACGTTATCGATGTAGGTTTGGCAGCTCCTATCAAGCAGCGTCATTTTCCAGTATCACCGGAAGAGTCTGACAGCGCGTGGTCATCCCCGATAGTCCTGGTACGTAAGCCTGGAAAGATCCGACTGTACCTAGATAGTCGCAAGGTCAATTCGGTAACAATCAAAGATGCCGAACATGGATGGAAATCTCAGCCGCTTGCCGAAGGCAGAGTTTATAACTAGCTTGGACTTGAAGGATGCGTTCTGGCAAATCTCACTAGATAAAGCGCCGAAAGATAAGACAGCATTTTCGGTTCCTGGTCGTCCCTTGTACCATTTTAAGGTAATGCCTTTCGGCTTATGCAACGCGCCTCAGACGATGTGTAGTCTAATGGACAAGGTGATACCGGCAGGTTTGCGTACCGAAGTGTTTGTCTATCTAGACGACTTATTAATAGTGACAGATCCGTTTGCTATGGCTAAAACGTCTGAGACTTTAAGATTTTTCCAAAAACTATATATAGATTTTCTTGGACCGTACCCGAAGTCGAAATCAGGCAATATTGGTATACTAATTGTATAGGACCACTTTTCAAAGTTTTGCTTTTTGAAAGCGGTAAAAAAATTTACCGCCGACGTGGTAACAAAATACCTGGAGGAGGAATTGTTTCATACCTTTGGGACACCAGAGACAATAGTATCTGATAATGGGTCTCAGTTAAGGTCTTCACATTTTAGCAGACTTTTGTCGAACTATAGTGTTAATCACGTATATACTGCAGTACATTCGCCCCAGGCAAATGGATCGAGTTAACCGTTCGGTGCTATCGGCAATACGGGCTTATATTAAGCACGACCAAAGTAATTGGGATGAGTACCTTAGTAGTATAAGCTGTTCTTTACGATCGGTTGTACATGCTTCAATTGGTACTTCACCCTATTACGTGGCATTCGGACAGCACATGATTACTAACGGAAATACATATGCACTTCTTCGGAAGCTGGCAATGCTGAAGGACAGGGAGGTTAGATTCGATCGTAGGAACACTATGAATATTATTCGCTTTCGGGCTTCAGACAATATGAATCGACAACAGAAGCGAAACGAACGCTCATACAATCTGCGATCCCGGGAAGTAAGTTACGTTATAGGTCAGGAGGTTTTTAGGAGAAACTTTGGGCAGAGCAACTTCAAAAGGGAATACAATGCCAAACTTTCCCCGCCTTTCATTAAGGCTCGTATAAGTGTGAAAAAGGAAAGCTGTTACTATGAGTTAGAAGATTGAAATGGTCGATTTTTTGGTGTTTACCATGCTAAGGACATACGTCAATAATCATTTTAATTCCAGACCCGCTACAAGCAGTATCAGTTTTGTGTTGCTTCTGCCCCAAATCTGATTTTGGTTGGAGAGTTTGTTGGGGTGCTTGTAGCGATAAGAGTTTCATTGAGTTATGGGTGTGATTTTTTTCCCTACATATTTACGTTCGAAGTTAACGGCCGGTGAGAAATATGTACATGGCAATACTCGCCTGCTGTCAAACCTCTTTACGAGTAATTTGATAATACAGTGCGATTGACAAATTGACTTTTTGTTTTGACGCCCATGCGCGTGCATTTTTTTCCTTTCTATTTCCTTTTCATTTTCCGTCTTATTCTCCAAAGAAAAAAAAGAAAAATCGGGTATATAAAGCCGCCATTGCATAATTTTAAGGAGCTATTAAATTGCGGCCGGCGAACGTTCTAGACCACGTACTCCACACTTGGTAAAGAAGAGTCAAAATCACCACTAACCCTTAAGTTAAATCATTTCCTTTGCATTTTTCTAAATAAAATAATATATATACTCTTTGAAAGGAAAGTTTTGTGCATATTTACGGAATTGCACCAAAATAGTTACAATAAAATAGGTGTATTTCCTTGCAAGGCTTCATACATATATTAGTTCATTATTAGCTTTCGAATTGAAAAACCCACGTTTTTGCCCGCACTGAGCGACATATGTAATGCTTTGCAGTTCTTGAAATAACTAACTTTCCTGCTAAACGGAGTTGCAGCTTTTTATGGGAACGGACACCCCTCATCGCAAACTCGCTAGCTATAGAACATCACTGGCCGCCACGTTAATAAAACTACAAGGAATATGCAAGGAATAAGCAAACTTAACGTTTAGGCATTATGCTATATAAGTGGCAAAGGAAGTGTTAATTACTAAATGGAAAAAAATACATTAACGACGATTTAATCCCTATGAGTCTTTGAGGCAAAACAGAAGGTAGAACGACTATATTAAAGCTTCAAGAAAAGAAAAAAAAAAAACAAGGAAAAGACAAGAAAAAGAAACAAAAAAGAATAATACCGAACAAAACAAAGTGTCTAAATTTTATTAGTTAATGTTAATTAAGTCATAAAAACATAGAATAATAGAATAGAATTAAAGTTTCCAAAATCGAATTAATTCATAAATTGTGTAATGCAAAAACCCCTTTTATTTTTTTTTTTTACTTAGAAATTCATTCGTAATACATGTGGCTCCAAAACCAATATTAAAATATTACAAGAAAAATATATATATGCTATGAGGAAGCATTTACAGTATAACATTATAAATATAATTATATACAATGCAGTAGAAACTGCAATGAGACATATACATTTTCAATACAAAATTTGTATTTATTAATACTCCATGCTAAAACATTATGTGATATAACATACATGGTTAAAAAAGACAAATGAGTGTTTAATTTAACGAAGAATTGAGAAGTTCAAACATTTTCCTTTTGAATGTTATAATTGATATCTGAAAAGTATGCAGGTTTCTGGGTAATGAATTCCAGATACGTGCAGACCGAACAACAAATGAGAGTTCAAGCGATGCGTTACGGATACGTGGAATAATAAGTTGAGGATTTCTAGTTGAAGTAGTAAAAGAAAATAATTGAGCGATATGCAACGGATTTTTGAATTAAATAATTCTAAAAAGATAAATTAGCAATCTAAATTTAAGAAAATGCTCAAATGAAAGATTTAAAAAGCTCTTAAAGTAGTTAGACACATGTGCTTTAAGTCTTAGCCCATAGACAAATATAACAATCCTGTTCATTGTTAATCTGATCTTATTCCTATCACTAGCATTGCAACATGAATAAACTTCAAGGCAATAATTAACTTGTGACATCAATGAGCAGTAGTTCTACGAACATGTAAGGGAAGAGAAAGATTTAAATAATATAAACGCCGCAGTATTATACTAACTTTACAGCTGATATGGTCAATATGTGGACCAATAATTGAATATCATCTGCAAAAGCAAAAAATTTGCAAAAGTTTACCTTTTCAAACAGGTCATTAAGAAATAAGGTGAAAAGAAAAACACCCAAAATCGATCCCTAGGGTACTCCTGATCGAACGTTTAACAGATCCGACGCAACTCTATTAATAAAAACATATTGTTTGCGGTCATTTAAATATGACCAAAGCAAGCGACAAGCTGATACTGAGAATTTGTATATGGAATTAAGTTTAGTTATCAATAAAGAATGTTTAACTTGATCAAATGCTTTAGAAAGATCAATAGATGTCAAAATACCCTCATTGCGATTAGCTTTGATAGTCTCAGTAAGCTCTGTCAATAGAAGTCCTGTACTACGACCACATCTAAACCCATATTGGGACTCATTAATATATCTGTTAGCAGTAATCCATGTAAGCATTTGATCTTTCAAAACATTTTCCATTACTTTGGATAATGTTCGTAATATACTGATAGGACCTAAATTGCTTACAGAGCATAAACGTTTATCTTTAGGTATTGGCGTAATACGTGACGTTTTCCAATCAAAAGGAAATATAGAAAAGGTTAAAACATTATTAAAGAAATATAAGAGATGATTACTAATATAAGGAAAAATTATCTTTAGAAGCTTGATTGGAATACCATCAACACCAATCGAATTAGATTTTATTCTAGTAACTGCAAAAAATAAATCAGACTCACTTATATTAGAAAAGGAAAATTGGCTAACAGAATTCGAAAAAAGTGAGAAATTTGGTTCAATATCACACGTGTCTAATTGATTTCTCAGAAAGCCATTATTGATTTCATCTGCATTTAACTCCTCAAAATAAGTCGGGCCCACACTGTCTCCAGCATTTCTAAGATTCTTCCAAATTTGTTTAGAACTATCTACTAAGTAATTGCTTAAATTTCCTTCCTTTGGATTTAGTTTTATTACGAAGCTGCTTATAAATGTACCAGTTGCAATCGCATCGATTTTTATAAAAGTTATTCAAAGCAATAGAAGTTAATGATCTATAGTAGTTTATCTCTCTAGGGAATCTTATACTTCTATTACTTACATTGCGATCAATTTTTTTTAAAGATATGTAACTCAATAGGTTATTAAAGAGCGTGTTAAGGAAAAGTAATTGTTGATCGATATTATTCGTCTGATATAAGGGTGTGAAGTCTGTTTCATATAGATGATTTTCTATGGATAATAAATCAGCACGATTGAAATTTCTTATGAAAAAAGGTTCCGTAGAATGTACGAGAGAAGCGGTAGAAAGAGAAAAAAATACACGTGCAAACATTCATATATATGATCGAAAATCAATAACCAAAAAAATTAATCTCAGCAGTTTACTTCTAACAGCAGCCGTAACTTTACCTCACCTACAGGAAGCAGCCGAAAGATCTTTCGACGTGGGATCCTGTAAAACGTAAGTTTAAATCTTAATATATTTTATTCTAAAATCATTGAAATCTACCAAATCATTCAGTTCAAATAATATAACATCACTAATCAAATTGTTTTATAACATGAATTAAAATGTTAAATTCGGTCTTGTCATCTACCTGTAAATGTCATATTACGGTGGTTATAATCCATTATTAATATTTTCCTTAATGATAATTCTATTTCAAACTAAATGAAACAAGTGCAAAAGAAATATACTTAAATATGTTGTATGTATTTTAGACTTTTTTTCTAAAGATCTGTTTAAATTTATAACTATTTCTCTAATTCCTGTAACTTATTGTCAAAAAAAAAAATATTAGTGGTGTTATAGTTTGACTGACTGATCGCAAAAGGTACTAATCGTAAGACAAAGTGCGAGCCGCGGTTGAGGCAAAACTTTTAAAAATTAATATTTTTTTTTTTGAGTTTTCAAATACCTTTTTATAGCGAACCTAGCGCTGGACTATTTATTTTAATTTGTTTTTAAATGCATTTTTTTCTCTCATATCGCTTTCCACTAAAAGAACAACTATTCTAATATAACTATTTAAGTGCACTTTTTCAAAATATGTAAATGTTATTTGTCTTATAGGAACAAATTACGTTTCTATTTTTCTAACATGTTAGTTTCTCGTAGAATTGTAAGTTGAGGATAAAATTTTTTCTTCCTGTGGGGTGAAGATTCCCTTTAATAAACGTCATAAATTTTGAAATGCAGCCCTAGTGCGTTTTGGATTTAATTTTAGTAATGTAAGTCGGGCTGCGTAATCTAGTATGGGATCATACATTGTCTTCTTTGCACCTTTTTGTATGATTACGGTTGGGAGGGGTAAACTGTGTTAACATCCCCACACAGCAGGTTTAACAAAATTTCCACTTACTAACGTTTTAACAAAGCACGCACACAAAATAATATTTGCGCATGTGTACTAGTAATATTTATCAAACCCAAAGTAGCAAAGAATCCTACTCCAATTGCCGACGAGCAGGAGCCGGAAACCGAGTTGCGTGCTGGCTATTTTAGTATATATAATAAAATAAACTAAGGTGTGTTCAAACTACAAATCAGTTACATGCTACAGAAATATTATTTTTGGCGCCCAACGTGGGGCCCGACAATTTACCTCAGTTGTGTATTGCATTGATATACAAGAATGTAAATTAATCAATTAAAATTATTGAGAAATAACATGAAATTGTCGGTCCTGTACTTCTAAGTTTTAATATTTTCTTTATATCTATCACTCTATCTTTTTTTTTACTTTTCGTTTTTTTCTTAAGTTTTACGATGTGTGCAAATAAGCAGTTATTCTTTGTATCATACACTGTTAACCGACAGTAAAGCTATTCATGCCTTTTTGGTATCGTTGTAATAATTTGAACGGAGTATTAAGTTTTTGGAAAAGCTGACCTTTGGAAATAAATCTAAGAGCAGACCAGGAGGCTTATGCCTCAATTTTGTTTGGAGTGGAAGTAATTGTAGGGATGATCTTTACATAAATACCTACCATTCCCTTACCTAATTCTTCTTTCTGTTATCTTACTATCCGCTATTTTATACCTTCTATTTTGTTTTTGTTAAACCTCTTATTGCATTTTTCGCTGTCCGGCAACATTACTGAAATTGAAACTGATTTTTTTTACAATTTTATTTTATTTATTATTACACTGGAGATATGTTGTATAAGATTATAATTTAAATAAGTACGCTTATAGGCTTGAGCGAGTTAATAATAGTTTTATAGTAAAAATATATTTTTAATTTTTTTAATTATAACAGTTTAACTTCATCCTGAAAATCTGCAGTTACATCAAGTTGTTACATTTGTTTTGCCTGGATTAGATAAATGTCACTTTCTCGTGGTACAGACGACGTAGTTCTGCTTGCGGGCGATTTGCCTAAATGTGGTTTTTGTAGCACTTCCCCCTTATACATGTATAAGTCTACCTGTGGTCATAGTTTCCATAAGTCTTGCTACAGAAAAAGTATTAAGGGCACTCAATTTTGTCCGATTTGTAATGAAAAATTGTCAGTTCCGATTACCCTTTCATCACCCCAGTCTAGACCTACCGAAACACCACCACCCCTTATTACAAAACCAGAGGCCCAACGAGAATTAAAATTCATATCGGATAAGCTGAGTACTGATTTTTCGTCCACGTCAAAGCCTAGTCCTGAAATAGTGGATTTATCTGGTGTCGCAATGACTACAGGGGATAACGGGAATATATTGCAAATATTGTAAAGTCTGCGGTGACTGCGCAGCAAGAAACAATGTTTACCAGCTTAAGTCAGTAACTAACTGAGGTTATTGGGACCCATATTGAGACTGCCTTCCGGCGATTGAATTTGGAGCCATTAAAACCAGCTCAATTTTCTTCTGCAGAAGCTCAAGGTTTTGTGTCGAATCAAAGTGCCCGTGGAACAGCAGACTCTAGAGCAGTTGTTAGGCCTTCACGCTGCTATTTCTTCAAACAGTCAATCTAGGAATCCATTAGGGGGTATCAAATAAGAGGCATCAATAAGGTCTGACCAGGTTGGTCACATAATTCATAACTGGAAAATTCGCTTTACTGGTGATTCGAAATTCATGCCTGTAGAAAACTTCATTTACGGAGTTGAGGCACTGACCCAGCAGACCCTAAATGGAAATTTTGAAATCCTTTGCAACCACATTTCTACTCTTTTTGAGGAAAAAGCCTCCGATTGGTTTTGGAGATTCCATTAAGCTAAAGGAAAATTTGTTTGGTCGAAACTTTACAATTCTTTACGCGAGCAATACAAGGATTCTCGGACATATGTTGACTACCGGGAAATGATTCTAAGTCGCTAACGTTTAACAGGAAATCGCATGAAATACAAAAGGAAGAGTCGGGATCATCGGATGAAGAAATCTCTGCAATTTCCCTCATCTGGTGGAATTGCCAGAAGTCTGGTCACCGATACCAGGAGTGTATGGACGAGAAAAGGGTATTTTGCTACGGTTGTGGGGCAACCAATATCTACAAACCAACCTGTTCCTTTTGTTGTGGTTTAAAAAACTTGCGATCTGGTGCACCGAAAAGTGCACGCAAACAGACCAAGTCGACCTAAACCAACACAGAACTTTAAATAGATTTTTGTTAGATAATTGCTTTACGAAGTTAGATCGAAAATACTCACAGGCTGATACGACAAAACTGGAATCACGTTTCGCCGAAGTTTCTGGTCAAACTGCATTTAGTGAAACTTTTAACCAAGTTGATTCAAAATCGCCTTTGGCACTACACCCTCCTACTTATTTTAAATCGTTTCATGTTCGCTTAAGAGAGTAAAATGCTATAAGAGGGCGAATTTTTAGTGGTGTTCATCCGTCCCGTAGATCGATCAGGTCATCAAAGCGCAAGAATGGTTTTTGGAAAAAGGTTAACACTACTCGTCGCAAGCTTGTAGGGTCCGTTTACGATAAGAAGATAAGAATTTAAGAAGAATCGTTCCGTGGTACGGACAGCTGATGGTAGACCTCAGGGCGTGATTGGGTTTATAGAGACGGATGTTACCTTCAGGAGTACAACAGGGAATATTACCCTGTATATTATCCCTACACTTTCCAAAAATTTATATTTGGGTATGGATTTCTGGAAATGCTTTGATTTATTACCACCAGTCTTGGTTTCGAAATTAAGTGAGGGAGGTGGATCTAATGCAGATATTGGACGAAGACCTTTATCTAAAATTCAGGAACAACAACTCCGAATCGTCGTAACTAATTCCCGTCGTTTTCCGAGGAAGGGTTAGGCAGGACAAACACGTTATCGATGTAGGTTCGGCAGCTCCCATCAAGCAGCGTCATTATCCAGTATCACCGGAAGAGTCTGACAGCGCGTGGTCATCCCCGATAGTCCTGGTACATAAGCCTGGAAAGATCCGACTGTACCTAGATAGTCGCAAGGTCAATTCGGTAACAATCAAAGATGCCGAACATGGATGGAAATCTCAGCCGCTTGCCGAACGCAGAGTTTATAACTAGCTTGGACTTGAAAAATATGTTCTGACAAATTCCTCTAGATAAAGCGTCGAAAGATAAGACAGCATTTTCGGTTCCTGGTCGTCTCTTGTACCATTTTAAGGTAATGCCTTTCGGCTTATGCAACGCGCCTCAGACGATGTGTAGGCTAATGGACAAGGTGATACCGGCAGGTTTGCGTACCGAAGTGTTTGTCTATCTAGACGACTTATTAATAGTGACAGATTCGTTTGCTATGGTTAAAACGTCTGAGACTTTAATATTTTTCCAAAAACTATATATAGATTTTCTTGGACCGTACACGAAGAAGAAATCAGGCAATATCGATATACTAATTGTATAGGACCACTTTTCAAAGTTTTGCTTTTTGAAAGTGGTAAAAAAATTTACCGCCGACGTGGTAACAAAATACCTGGAGGAGGAATTGTTTCATACCTTTGGGAAACCAGAGACAATAGTATCTGATAATGGGCCTCAGTTAAGGCCTTCACATTTTAGCAGACTTTTGTCGAACTATAGTGTTAATCGCGTATAAACTGCATTACATTCGCCCCAGGCAAATGCATCGAGTTAACCGTTCGGTGCTATCGGCAATACGGGCTTATAGTAAGCACGACCAAAGTAATTGGGATGAGTACCTTAGTAGTATTAGCTGTTCTTTACGATCGGCTGTACATGCTTCAATTGGTACTTCACCCTATTACGTGGCATTCGGACAGCATATGATTACCAACGGAAATACGTATGCACTTCTTCGGAAGCTGTCAATGCTGAAGGACAGGGAGGTTAGATTCGATCGTAGGAACACTATGAATATTATTCGCTTTCGGGCTTCAGACAATATGAATCGACAACAGGAGCGAAACGAACGCTCATATAATCTGCGATACCGGGAAGTAAATTACGTTATAGGTCAGGAAGTTTTTAGGAGAAACTTTGGGCAGAGCAACTTCGAAAGGGAATACAATGCCAAACTTTCCCCGCCTTTCATTAAGGCTCGTATAAGTGCGAAAAAGGAAAGCTGTTACTATGAGTTAGAAGATTGAAATGGTCGATTTTTTGGTGTTTACCATGCTAAGGACATACGTCAATAATCATTTTAATTCCAGACCCGCTACAAGCCGTATCAGTTTTGTGTTGCTTCTGCCCCAAATCTGATTTTGGTTGGAGAGTTTGTAGGGGTGCTTGTAGCGATAAGAGTTTCATTAAGTTATGGGTGTGATTCTTTTTCCCTACATATTTACGTTCGAAGTTAACGGCCGTTGAGAAATATGTACATGGCAATACTCGCCTGCTGTCAAACCTCTTTACGAGTAATTTGATAATACAGTGCGATTGAAAGATTGACTTTTTGTTTTGACGCCCACGCGCGTGCATTTTTTTCCTTTGCATTTCCTTTTCATTTTCCGTCTTATTCTTCAAAGAAAAAAAGGAAAAATCAGGTATATAAAGCCGCCATTGCATAATTTTAAGGAGCTATTAAATTGCGGCCGGCGAACGTTCTAGACCACGTACTCCACACTTGGTAAAGAAGAATCAAAATCACCACTAACCCTTGAGTTAAATCATTTCCTTTGCATTTTTCTAAATAAAATAATATATATACTCTTTGAAAGGAAAGTTTTGTGCATATTACGGATAATTGCACCAAAATAGTTACAATAAAATAGGTGTATTTCCTTGCAAGGCTTCATACATATATTAGTTCATTATTAGCTTTCGAATTGAAAAACCCACGTTTTTGCCCGCACTGAGCGACATATGTAATGCTTTGCAGTTCTTGAAGTAACTAACTTTCCAGCTAACGGAGTTACAGCTTTTTATGGGAACAGGCACATCTCATCGCAAACGCGCTAGCTATAGAGCATCACCGGCCGTCACGTTAATAAAACTACAAGGAATACGCAAGGAGTAAGTAAACTTAAGGTTTAAGCATTATGCTATATAAGTGGCAAAAGAAGTGTTAATTACTTAATGGAAAAAAAATACATTAAAGACGATTTATTCCCCATGTCTCTGAGGCAAAACAGAAGGTAGAACAACTATATTAAAGCTACAAGAAAAGAAAAAAAAACAAGGAAAAGACAAGAAAAGGAAACAGAAAAGAATAATACTGAACAAAGTTTCTAAATTTTATTAGTTAAGTGATAAAAAAAAATGGAATAATAGAATAGAATTAAAGTTTTCCAAAATTGAATTAATTCATAAATTGTGTCTTTAAATGATCAGTGTAATGCAAAAGCCACTTGCATCTTAGAGCAGCGGTAGAAAGAGAAAAAAATACACGTGCAAACATTCATATATATCTGATCGAAAATCAACAACCGAAAAAAATAATCTCAGCAGTTTACCTGTAACAGCAGCCGTAACTATACTTTATCTACAGGAAGCAGCCGAAAGATCTTTCGACGTGGGATCCTGTGAAACGTAAGCTCAAACCTTAATATATTTTATTCTAAAATCATTGAAATCTACCAAATAGAGGCTGCTGTAGTCAAAGTGGTAAACACGTTGACTACAAACCTGGTTGTTTCAGGGTTCAAATCCTGCGGCAATCAAAATACAAAAAAATGTTTTTTTCTGTTTAATGGTATAAATACATATTCAGAATGAACAAAAAAACGTGCAGTCTCCATCGTCGCACAGTGGTCAATTTCGCGAGATAGCGGTCAAAACTCTATAACTTTTGACCGGATTGGTATATTTTTACGCAATTTGTTTTGTTCAATAGGAGGGACTTTAAGCTTCAATTTTCGTGTTCAAACGTAAAAATCGACCGATAGGAACGTAAGTAATGTGGAGTTAAAAATGCATATTAATTTTTTGTTGAGTTTCCATATAAAAGTTGAATATTTTTACATTTTAAATAGGTATTTTTTTATAATTTCTTATTTTCCTCAATCGTATTTTACAACCAATACTTATTTATTATTCCTAAACTTAATTTTGGTCAGAAAAGGCCAACATTTGGCCCCTGACATTTATTTAGTCTCAATATTCACATTGGCCAATGGTAGGTTTTTTTTTGGAAGAAAGCTAATTCTTGTGAGGATTAAACTGAAAAATAACACTGAAATTCCCAACAATATCAATACAACGTCGATAAAATTTTTAGTAAACTTTTACTATTGATTTAAAGTGCACATATATTTTATTTAAATGTATTAATAAAAATTTATACTAAAATAAGAAACAAATTATAATCTTTAAACTAGTATTAATTTAACAATATTAGTAAAAATTTCTTCCAAATAGCTTTGATTTTCATTTTGCAGTAGTTGTTTAGCTTCTTCATCTAACTCTAATGAGGTTGATTTCCATTTTTGTCGAATACTGGACATATACGGGTCTGATGTGCACAACAAAATATTAATAAGATCTTCATTAGTACAATATCTGGAAATTTTTCTTGTATTGTACTCGCGAAAGAATCTGTTGTCTTTGTTCCTTCTGAGAGATCTCCAATTGGAAGCATATTGTGCTGAATTATTTGTTCCCCATGGAACAAAATTTTGTGAACTGTGGTTGGCATATGTCTTCAAGAATATTTTTGGTTATAAAGGGTTGCTGTCTCATTAGCATACTGACCAAATTTTTTTGCATCTATCTTTTTGCTACATGCTATAGCTTCTAATATGATTTGGAATCGTCGTATTAAATCATAATCTACTCCAGTTATAGAAGCTGCAGTTTCTGGATCGGAAAAAAATCTCCCTGCTGTGTTTCCATCATTACAATTTCCTTCTCCTTGCTTTGGCTGGTCAATTATAAGGCCTATCTCACGGTATTTTTCTTGAATATCTTTTTTTTTTTTTGCTTTCTTTTTTCCAAATTTTCTTTGTTGTTTCTCACTGTTTCGCCTAACGGGCCAAATTCCAAATCGTATCCCAATTTAAGAATATGCTCCATAAAACGAATTCTAGCATAAAGAGGTGACATTCCAAATTCATATGCTTCATTAAAACTATCGTCTTGTGTTGGTGGTTGGCTCAATTGACTTGATGTTTTTAGGCATATGGTGCAGCTTGACGAAGACTTTGTTTCGGTTAAAGCTTGTGCAACTTTTCCATCGATCATTGTAAGTGACATTTTAAAGTTAACTTCGATGCATTGATCATTAAATTCAAATATCACGGGTTTAAGTTCTTTAGTTTCATCTCTTATTTTGCCAACTTTTTCAGTTATGACATCTTTAGTTTCTTTTTTGTAAGCAAACTTTATTGGTCTACAAAATTTTGTTCACGATGGAATTTCATTCTTCCATACATCTATCTCTGTAGCTCTACTAGTTGACGTCTCTGAACCAATAAATGTTTTTGTTAAACGTAATGGAACGAAAGAAATCATGAATAAATTGGCATCTGATGAATTTTCCGCATTACATTGTTTGTATTGTTTCTGGCCAGAGGACCCATCACATCCCCACTTAGAAATTAAAGTCATGCTGCAATTTTTAAACTTCTTTAAATAGTCAGCATCAAATGTCTTTAGTAATCGTTCTGCAGTGTGTTCAAGAAGATCCTGCAATTTTATTTCTGCTGAACTTGAAGTTACACTAATAGCAGTTGGTGAAGGTAAGCAATCTTTTTTGGCAGAAACTATATCTCGATATGATGGAAAAATTCCACAATTTTTTTCATTGGTTCGCTTCCGCAATTCTGTATATTTGTTTTTTGTCATTTTCAAATCCAAAAATAGTGCAAATGCTTCTTCTGGAGTAAATTTATTTTCTTCAGTTGGTGTCGGCATACTTTTTAAAATCCTTTTTGTGCGTCTGGGGCTTGCTTCCACTATTTTATTAATGATAGCAATTTTACTCTTTTTAGTTTTCGATGGTTGAATTTGATGCAGAAATGAATCCTTTATGATGCTACAAGAAACTTCTTCATTGATATGTTTAAGCTTGCGTCTTCGTGATCTTTCACTACAATTATCAATTGGCTTTGCTGGTCGACCACCTTTTCCAGTTTCCGTGGTAGTTACTGATGCCTTTTTAAAAATAAGTTTATTTCTTAGCCATTCTTGGTTGCGTGAGTAAAACAATTTCTTGTTTCTGGAACATTGATTGTACCGTTTTCTTAAAGTATTTAAAAAGTTTTTTATTTTTAATTTATGAATTTTAATTTCTTGTTTGTCGCATATTTTGAAGAATGGATTATTCATTATATGTAAAGTAATGTCGTTTTCATCTTTCCGTTCAAAATATATATCAGATAGAACACTATAACTGAATTTAGCCATTGTTTAAACAATAATGAGGAAAAAAAATGAATGCATGGATTAATATACTATTGCTCGAAGTTTCAACATGATCTTTTTTTCCTCTTTGAAACATAATATAACAGGTACTTGGTTTTACCAGTTATTTCCATTGGTTTTAAATTTATTTGCAAGTTTCAGGTATTTAAGTTATGTAATATTAGATGGCAATAAAATCATTTTTTACCTTTTCCAAATGAATTGCCAGATACCACATAATTTCAGAGTTAACAGGTACTGGTAATAATATAACAGGTACTTCGTTTTACCAGTTATTTCCATTGGTTTTAAATTTATTTGCAATTTTTATGTATTTAAGTTGTGTAATCTTAGATGGCAATAAAATCATTTTTTACCTCTTCCAAATAAACTGCTAGATACCACATAATTTGAGAGTTAACAGGTACTGGTAATAATATAACAGGTACTTGGTTTTACCACTTACTTCCATTGGTTTTAAATTTATTTGCAATTTTCAGGTATTTAAGTTATGTAATATTAGATGGCAATAAAATCATTTTTTACCTTTTCCAAATTAATTGCTAGATACCACATAATTTGGGAGTTCTATTGTCATTTTTGTCAAAATTTTGATACACCCTTCTATGTGGACTAGGTCCAAATATGGGCCAACTTCTCCAAATTTCAACAGAATTATTTTTTGGATCAAGAACTTTTGTACAAAATTTCATCAAAATATATGCATAATAGCCACTTTCACATACAAATAACTTCTCAAAAAATATGACGTTCATTTGTACCGAATATCTTACCTTGGGTCAGAAAAATTGCTGTAGCTCAAAAAGTGCAGTCCCGATGCATGGACATGTATATATAGGAATGTAGGGGAGAGTTAGGACTACAAAATAGTAAATTTGTGTTTTGACTCAGCTTGACTCACAGGAGTTGTGCTCTATGAAGTAGGAAATTTCCGAGAAATTTGACCTTTTTAAAAAAAAATATTTGAATTGTTCTGAAAACAGTAGAGCTTCAATTTTTTTTACCAGCAATAGGAAATAAGTTAAGTTACAACACAAAATTTATTTCGTCCAAAAATCTTGAAAAACAAAAAAGTTATGATCATTTAAACTTTAAAAATTAACTAAAAATATCATAAATTTACTAAATTCTGAAAAAGCCCATTTTGGACCACCCTGTTCTCAGTGAAATAGTTGAAATAGAGTTCTAATTTTTTGGCTCCCGAGGTTTACTACTGTCTACTTTCATATGAGTCTAATAACTTTAAAATCGGAGAACAAAAACCAAAAGTAGTTTTGGCCGCTATCTCAAAATATTGACCACAGTGCGTCGGTCTTTCTCATAGCAGATTCGTCGGCGAAGTAAAATAAATAACTCTCTCACTCCTTTCACCACCTGTATTATCTCTCATCTCTCCCTTTCCTAAAAGAATGTAGCACGGTTACGAAAAATAACT
This sequence comes from Cistogaster globosa, assembly GCA_937654795.1. Classification (NCBI taxonomy): domain Eukaryota; kingdom Metazoa; phylum Arthropoda; class Insecta; order Diptera; family Tachinidae; genus Cistogaster; species Cistogaster globosa. Next base: position 41,207,159 of record OW569407.1, read on the forward strand.
AAATAGGTTTTAATGCCTGAAGTGCTACTTCTCTTTAAAAAAAATCATTCAGTTCAAATAATATAACATCACTAATCAAATTGTTTTATAACATGAATAAAATGTTAAATTCGGTCTTGTCATATACCTGTAAATGTCATATTACGGTGGATATAAATCATTATTATTATTTTCATTAATGATAATTCTATTTCAAACTGAATGAAACAAAAACAAAAGAAATATACTTAAAGATGTTGTATGTATTAAAGACTTTTTTCTAAAGATCTGTTTAAATTTATAACTATTTCTCTAATTCATGTAACTTATTGTCAAAAAAAAAAAAATATTAGTGGTGTTATAGTTTGACTGACTGATCGCAAAAGGTACTAATCGTAAGAGCACGTGCGAGCAGCGGTTGAGGCAAAACTTTTAAAAATTAATATTTTTTTTTGAGTTTTTAAATATCTCTTTATAGCGAACCTAGCGCTCGACTATTTATTTTGGTTTGTTTTTAAATGCATTTTTTTCTCTCATATCGCTTTTCACTAAAAGAACACTTATTCTAATATAACTATTTAATAACACTTTTTCAAAATATGTAAATGTTATTTGTCTTATAAGAACAAATTACGATTTTTTTTTTCTAATATGTTAGTTTCTCGTAGAATTGTAAGTTGAGAAAAAATTTTTTCTTCCTGTGTGGTGAAGATTCCCTTTAATAAACGTCATGAATTTTGAAATGCAGCCCTAGTGCGTTTTGGATTTAATTTCAGTAATGTAACTCGGACTGCGTAATCTAGTATGGGATCATACATTGTCTTCTTTGCACCTTTTTGTATCATTATGGTTGGGAGGGGTAAACTGTGTTAACATCCCCACACAGCAGGTTTAACAAAATTTCCGCTTACTAACGTTTTAACAAAGCACGCACACAAAATAATATCTTGCGCATGTGTACTAGTAATATTTATCAAACCTAAAGTAGCAAAGAATCCCACCCCAATTGCCGACGAGCAGGGGACGGAAACCGAGTTGCGTGCTGGCTATTTTAGTGAATATAATAAAATAAACTAAGGTGTGTTCAAACTACAAATCAGTTACATGCTGCAATACAACGCATTATCCTCACTAGACCGTTTGGTTATAATTTTCTTTACACTTACCGACCTTACATTGTGCCTCTTAACAAATTCATCCCCAATTAATTCAGTTGTTAATCGAGGTAGACCAAATAAGACCATTTTAAAAATTCTGTCATCTTATATCTCGTGAATGCAAAAGCAAAATTTTTGTCCTTAGGAATCTTAATCGCTTCTTTGTAGTAAGGCAGCGAGTTGAAAACTACTTTTGTAATAAATAACATTCTTTTAAACATATAATTCTCACCAATTAGTCCAGTACCTTTTTTTTCAAATAATCATAGAAAATGAAAAAAAAAAAATACAGTTTAGTTTTTCGCACTTATAAAAATTCACACGTTGTTTTCTAATTGAAAAACAATGTTGCCAAATAATGAGATTTAAATGTAATGATTAAGTGTCAGTTAAAAACGAAAGTAGTAATACAGATCTCTTGTAAATACTGTTATAAATTCATGATAATATGCTCCAAATTTTGTATGACTTTAGATTTTAACGCACATTCTTCTTTTTTCTTTCCGATTTGTGGAGTATTCTTCTTTTTTTTACTTTGTCCACTTTTACATTAATTAATTTTTGTGGCTGCAATTTTTCTTTTTTGTTCTTAAAAATTGCATTCGCTTTTACATTGTACGATTTTTATTGCAGCAATTTTTATAGATGTATACATGTGTTAACTTCATATTTATAAACGAATGAGGAAACAAAACCAAATTCAATGTGTACTGATTTAAATTCCTCTCTTCCCTCTTACAAAATATCACACGCTGGGTATCCTACAGTATGCTTATTATTGTCCTCTGAATATAGCGATTCATGCCAAAATCGGAATTCATTCATTCAGGTTATTTTTTCCGTTCGAAGAATACGAAAATATTTATTATCCCACGAATTGGATAAAGCTTTCAAAAATATTACGCAACGTCAAAGAAAAAATCAAGCCTAACACATATTAAATTTTTAAAATTCTGATATACTCATTTCTTTGAAAAAGAGTGACTTAATTAAAATGCTTTAAAATTTTCACAATTCTTCACAAAATCTAAAAGGTATAGAGTGTGAAGTTGAGTTGGACTTAGATCTAAATGAAACTAAAAACGTCGAATAACTGCATAATAATTTATAATTATAACATATGTATTATAAAATATGCCTATAGTTTCGTATTATTTTGAAATATATCACGTATTCTTCTTATTACTAGTTAAATAAACGATGTATTATTTTTTTAAGAAAACATACTATATTTTTCTCATTTTAAAATAAGATCATATTATTATTATTATCATTATTATTATTATGCTCTTGATTTATTTTTTCTCTTTAGAGTATTTATGTTTTTCTTAAGTATTTCCGAGGTTGAAAGATTGACACAGATTTATCTTGTTATACTTATGTTTATAATTAAGACAAATAAGAAAATGCAATTACATATCAAATATAAAAATTTAAATTTTTAGCAGTTTAAATTTAACTTCAATTAAGGTTTTAATTGTGAGCTTGAAAAAGTAAACAAACCTAACACAGATCTTAACAGATGTAAGAAAACAGATGTTTTCTTATGTTTTCGTAAGCCACGTTGAGAAACTTAAAATCACGTGATTTTTAGAACAGGCCTAATAATTACGTAATTGTAAAAGTGAAGCTGTACTAATTTTGTCATTTACTTACTTATCTAATAGTTGTTAATATAAAGTCGCAAACCATAAGAGTAAAACCGAGGATATACTGCTACATAACAGCATGTGGGGAATGATGTAATAGATTCGGCACGGCAAGAGTGAAGTGAAGTAAACTATAATTAAGTTTGTTTCGGCTGTCTAGACGACGTGAAATATATATATATATATATATATATATATATATATATATATATATATATATATATATATATATATATATATATTAAAAGTGTGAAAATTGCATTTTTTTTATTTTTTAAGCAAAAAACAAAAACTCACTTAAAATTGACACCCGTAATTTTCATGTTTCATTTTCTTAAATTATATTTGTTTTAAAGAAGTTAAAAACCATATAAGTAAAAACTGAAAACATGCTGCTCTGAAATTGGAAAGCATAACGGTGTCAGTCAAATGTAACATGGTGACGGGTATGTAAGATTCGGTGCGGCCGAATATAGTACTCTTACATGTTAAAAAATTTAACAAATTTTTATGCACATATATAGTTTCATTTCAGGAATTATTTTATTTAGAAGGAAATTGGTTTGTTTACGCTTAAAATATTTATCAAGTTATTTTTTATTGTACGATAATATATTTTAATTAGATATAAATTCTTATTCTATGTTAAATTTTAGTAGTATTTTTTAATATTTTTACATGCGACTACCCAGCTTAGATGTAATTTCGATTCTTTATTGTTTGCTAATATGTACAATGTATGTATGTAATCGTACATTGTAAGTTCGCCGATAAGCTTTTATTTTAATGATAATCTTAGTTATTTTGCCAAGGTTTTTAAATTTGTTAATTAAAATGAAATTTCTTATAGTATAGTTTAAAATGCATGTGCAAAAATACACAACTGTTTTGTAAATGTATCATACATCATACATTCTTGTACATTTTTGTTTTGCCATGAATATACATATTAATATTTGTAAAAGCAGTTTGATTTGTATAAAAACACCATTTAATAAACATAAATATGTTAATGTTTAATAAAAAGTAAAAATAAAGGATTTCTTGTAGTCAGATGTGTTGTTTTACATTGTCTACAAAAATTTTGAGTTTTTATAATTTTTTAGTACACATCAGTTAACAAATATAGTTTTTCGCAGTTTATAAAGGAATGTGTGAATGGTTAACTTTTGTGCAAGAGCAATTAAAAATTCGTTCACTTTAGAGAATATTTCGAGGTTGTCAAACTTTTATTAGAGTCCCATAAATTTAATTAAGTATTGTTTTGTATAAAGATATGCATGTGGTAATAATTGTTGTCCTGACAATTATCATACGAAGTTTGGTATATATATATTCGGTAGTTTTTTGGCTTCATTAATATGTGGGTGTAGAAATAAGTATGGGTTATGTTTACGAATTGTAAAGTTAAAATTAAATTTTTGTGCCTAAGAATTAAACGAAATCGGTATACGTTTGGCCCTGTTCCGTATTTCACTCTAAATCAAAACGTTCAGAAAGTTATTAGTAAATGTCCTCGGCTTTTATATCCTCTAAATTAGCATTTTCATATAATTCAAATGAAGTAGCAACATTTGTTTTGAAAATTGCATTTAAGGGGTATTCAATTGTATGAGAATAAACAACCGAATACCCTTGTTGTACTACCAGTGCATTAAGCGTAACTGATCGAGAATGCGCTGCTTAAAAAATGTACCCAGCATGCCAAATACGGTTGAAACTGCGGCGATACCCATCATGACCTGCATGATACAATGTATGCCGGACAAGTCGTCTTCACGCTCCTTTTGTCGATGTCGTTGTCGGTAATGATGTCTGTTCTCATGTTCTTTTAATCGTTGAAGACGTTCCAGGTCTTCGTCAAAATGTGGAACAACTGCCAAGTTGACAACTTCTGTCTTTGACAATATGTCTTCATTCATTGCTTTATTGGTACTAACTTGTGGTTGTTTCGTGTTGACCACGGACTGCGTTTGAAATTCTTTGCTACGTGAACGCTCATCGAGCATTGTATTGTCTCGGCTGAAATCAAAATCATAACTGCGGGTACGAGAAGAGGTGGGATAATCCGCAAGATTCACTTTTGTGCGATAATGCAAAGTGTTTGCTTCTGAATTATACATATTAATTGCCGATATTGATGCTCCTTCTGTTGTCATGGAAACATCTTTAATTCTAAATTGCTTAAACTGGTTCTTTTTAATACCAAGAACTTCAGAAAGTGGTCTGTTTATCATGGGTAAAATTGAATCAGTGGGTCTTATAATAAAGGAACCGGTAGTGGGAACAAAATCAGGGGCTGATAAAATTGCAGCTTGTTCCTCTGTTGTAACTTTGATATTAACATTACTTTTGATGAAATCGGAATCTTCTTCCAAATTACCCGCTAAATCAGCTTCGCTATACTCGATACTATCACTAGAATCAAAATTAGTTAGGTTAATTATGTTTTTATCTGTATAAGCGTCATTTTCCTTTTTCAATTTATGAGCTGTAAGATTACGAATTGGTTCGTATTTAGAGTTTTCAGAGTCGCCGCGGTAAAGCAGAGCAACCTTGCCATCAGGTGTTAAGACGGGAGTAATTTTTGGATGAGAAGACGCTAAACGATGACTACTTTCAGGGTCTGGCGATAGGGCATCAAAATCAGTGAATGATGTTGACTTTTTATCAATATTCATTATACTTTTGTCATCAACACTAGTCGCAGTTTGTTGATACACTATACCTACTTTGCCTAAAGGTGTAGATATAATTTTTATAGCATCGTTTGTGTTTTTTTTAAAATAACGACCATTTGATCCACGTTTTGAATTAAAAAACCCATCTTCATCATCGCTTTCGTCATCATTATCTTCATCATCGTTAGCAAAATTGCCACTGCTTTCTCGCAAATCGACATCCGTTGCACCAAGTCCAACCTGACTAGTTGAAGGATCTGTTAAAAACTTTTGTTTTTTTCGACGAAGAGAGTTAAAGTAGCCATATCCTAACTTATCATTTCGATATGAATAAGACTCCCGTTTAGTTTCAAGGCCTCCACTTCCCCCTTCATTGTTTAAATGAGATTGCAGTTTATTAGGCCGCTCCAGAGCAGTGCTCATATGCTCATCGTCTTCGTCATAACCCATATCTTCCTCATCGCCATCCGTTATCTTCCTACCATTAATCGGTAATTGTACCAATTCTTTTGCTTCTGGCAATAATTCTGGCTCATATTCTTCACCGCTATTTTCATAATATATTCTATCATCCTCATCATTATAATAGTCAATACTTGAATCAAGCTGCGCCAGTTCTTGTCGGTTAACAGTGTCATAACTGTATTTGTTGCGTTCAGTCACAGTTTCGTTTATGTAATCACCAATTTCTTTCCACCCGCTGCTAATATCTGTGGTATTTTCATTAGAATTTTCGCTTATTTTACTATTACTAATGGGATTATATAATTTTTCTGTAACCTTAATGCTATCACTAAAATTATAATTACTATTGCTACTAATATTAATTACTTTAATATAATTTCTATTACTCATATAATTGTTAAGTTGTTCTAAATTTGTTTCTAAGCTGCTGTTGTATAATCGGGTAGTCGCATCTGCCAGTCAGTAGCACTTTTTTGTGCATCCACATTTTCTTATAATATCAATGTTTGTAATTTTTTTTGTTTTACTTCCGCATATCATTCGTACCTGAAATTAATTAAATTATTAATCATTGAAATTCTTCAATAAATAAAAATCATTAGCTGACGTAAATAATTCAATACAATACCTTTCTTCTTCGAACTATCTTTGCAGCACAACATTGGTTACCGCATCCTCCTATACATTTTGCATACCTGAGCAGTTGACGAGACCTACAGTCGTTCTCGATGTAATATTCCCGAACCTGCTCTTTGCGACATGTTAGAGTAACTGTAATTAATCGAAAATTGGTTGTCTTTCTTTATTTTATATTAGAATTTCTTTTGTTTCATTATAAAAAAATTATTTTAAAAGTATGAAAATAAGTGGCGGATTTGAAGAAGAATCAAAATGATTCTTCAGTTATTAAACGGCTAGCTTGATTATATTTTAACATCATACGGCTATAGTAGATGTGTATGAAAAATTAAAATTCCTCTTTTCATTCAATTTCAAACATTTAATAATATTTTGAAAATAGCTGTTTTCAAGCTCTAAAAATATTGCTAAACACATGCAGTATTAGAAGAAATGAATAATTTAAATTCGGCTTAAGTTGATGTACATTTTATTTTCTGAAGTTATTAAGAAAGAAATATTATTATATATATATTATATTATTATATTATCTCTTGCAGCGAGAGAGCCAAAAAGAGAATTTTTGACAGTTGGCAGTTAGAGAACTTGCAAAATGTTGCTGGAGAAATTTCTGCTTGCAAGATTTTGCAACTAGTTTGAACAGCTGTTTTTATTTACTTTTTTAATGAAATAATTTTTGTAAAAAAAATAAAAATTTAAATTTAACAATGGCAGAGGTAAGTAGTTAGAATTGTGTTGATTTTTAATGTTTATAATAAATAATAATAAACAAAACATTTTATTTTATGCTAGAAACGTCTAAATATACAGTGCGACTGTGATGTTAGTGAATTGGAGATGGCAGAACTGTGTAATAAACAAGTGTAATAAACAGTGTAATAAACAAGTTTTTATTTTTTTATTTACAACACTTTTTAGGCGCACTTTAATCAATAACTTTTTAAATTACCGCGAAAATTCACTTTTGCGCATTTCTTTTGTTTTGTTATTTTTATTGTTTACACATCGATCAGCTGTTTTCTTGCAAGATTTTACTGGATACTGTCTGCGTACTTTTTGATATATTTTCAGCCGACAGAGTAAAATTGGTCTTACTCTCCCAAAAAAAATTACTGAATATAAGCTACTGTAAAAGTACCCAGACAGGCCTATTTTCTACATCGCATATGTATTGTCTTTTATAGCAATTAATTTTTTACTTTTATCCTACTCTTGACTAGATTTTCTTTTAGCGAAGCGAGAAGTTACAAAAAAAAAGGAATTGCAACAATTTTCGTAATATTGTTTTTGCAGGAAACTCACTTAAAATGTTTATTTAACAGTATGAATAGAAGCTGTTTCCATCCAGGTTAATAGTGCCCTTATCTGTCTATTCTTACTGTGCTACAATTGGCTGATAATTATAAGGTATCCCTTAGCTGTCGGTATTCTCAGTAAAGACATACAACGCAACGACGTAATGTATTTTTAGACAAGAATAGCAACATGCTCCGATGTGAACCAAATTTTGCACGGAGTTGGAAAATTTGACTACTGCCCGCTCGCCTTACAAAGATATTTGGGAGGTGATAGGCGAAAAAAATCGAACTACATAGGGTATAAAACCAACTCTTTAGCAATAATGGATTAAAAGGATTTTTTGTTTAAAAATAAATAAAATTTTTAGATTGAATTAGCAAATGTGGAAAAATGGAATGTAATTAGTTTTTGATGCTCTAACTGTATTTTAAACAATCTGTTTTTTTTTGTGAATTTGTTTAGAATTAGAATCATTGTAATCAGAAGACTCGCTATCAACAGTATCTAAGAAATTCCTTCCCATCATTGTTTTACTCAGTAAACTGTCTTAGAAAACGAACATCCAGGCTAGGACTTCAAACGCCATAACGGCAATTTACGTATGCAGGACTACCCAAGGGGTGTGAACTGGCTTCTCGAAGTGGTCTCCAGGTCGATATTGCTCTCTAGTAGCAGGTGCTAGGTAATGAGGTGAATATCTTTATTTTGGAGAGGGTGCTGTGTAATATGGCAGTCTTGACGACGGAAGCCATTAGATTAACGCCTACAAACACACTTTATCGATGCTCAACTGGCTGCTTGTAGATTTACTGGTCAAGAGCGTAACGCTGAGAATTGCAGTTAGACTAGATGTCATAGGTACATGAAACCATAGATCATGGGGACATGCTTGCATTCTATGGATCAAGGATGAAATTTAAATCTTATTGATTATTGCACCCCAGTACCCTCATTCATAAGGAGATTTCTCTTTGACCTGAAGGAGGGCCACTATCCTTCGTCTTGTATTTATACGGATGGCTACAAGAAAAAAACGACAGTTGTAGGTAGGGATAAGAATGAGTTTCAGACTCCTAAATAACTGTAGTGTCTTACAAGCAAAAACATCTGCCATCTGAAGGGCACTCCATCTGATCTCCTTACTATCTATGTCACCTTTATCAGACCGAAAATGGAATACAACTCTCAAGTATGGGCCGCACAGTGGCTGAAAATCGTTTTTCGTTGGCCAAAAGTAAATTTTTTTTGTCACCGATTTTTAAAATTTTTACGTCATTTTGTAGTTAATATATCCAAATTAAGGTAGCCAAAAAATTATGTTAAAATATTGATAATTGTGGGCGTGGCATGCTGTCAAACTCAACTTTTTTTTTAATTTCAGAAAAATGTGTTTTTCTTTGGTTTTTTACCAAAATTAAATGGTTACTACTCGCAAGCTATCATCGATAATGGTCTGCGGTTTTTTTTATAATATTGGTGGGATTATTGTCTTTAGTTGTTGTAAGTAGGCACAGCTCTAGTGTTTAATATTAGGGGCGTTATGAAATATTTATGAAACTACTATATTTTCCTCAAATTTAAACTTTAGTGGAATAGAACTTCTAGGGAACAAAAGGGAACAAGAAACGTATACAACCACGAGAAAGGTGAAAGTGTCCTCTTTACGGCTATATATACTTTTGCACCCGCCACGAGCCGCCTGTAGAACACTTTTTTCATTTTAATGAAATTACTCGAAAAAAATTCATATACAATGGTGTATAAAATTTTCATTTTTTTGCCTAAAAGTTTATTTTTTTTAGTTTAGGCTACGTATAACTAAAAAAATAAATATAATACCTTCGAAAGGGTTTAATGGCTTTGTTTTGATCAGCAAAAAATAAGTAATAAAATTATTACAATGGGCTCTACAGGAAGCATATAATCTCTTTCCAAATTTACCTGTTATCGAATGTTAGGGTCAACCAAAGTCATAAACAATTTTATAACAAGAATTGCGACATTAAACCACTAAAGTTAAAAAACAACCCCATATTGACGCATGAGTGCAGTTTTGTTCAATTTAAGCGCTACCTGCTATGAAATTAAAGATCAGTGTGTGAAGAACATGTATCCAAAAATTTATAAAAGTACGGATTCGTTAAGGGATTACTCAGTAATAACTTAATCTTTTAAGTGTACGGATAAAACATAACAAACGCAAATAAAAATATTCAGAAGAAAATGGAGAGCTTCAGTTAAAAATAACTGACCGAAGTGTATTTTAGAAACAAAAATCAGGAAGATGTTCTTAGTTACGTTAAAATAAAATTAAACTTAAATTCGTGTAGCACCAAAATGCAAGAGCAATTATATAATTTCGTCAAAGCACTAAAAAAACGCTACAAAGAAGTTATGTACAGTAAACAAAAATTTGATATAAAAAGTACAAAGTGGTTAGAAGGTCAACTTACTGTCGCTGCAGAAACAGCAAAGCAAGATAAGGCTGGAAGACCACGCAAATCATTAGTGGACAATTGCAGCGATAGATCTAAGAGGCGGAAGCTTAAAGATATTAACGATGCCTTTGGTTCTACAAATATAAAAGAATCTTTCCTACATCAATTACGATCACAGAACCAATTTACAAAAGTGGATATCATTGAAAAAGTTGTTAAAGCTAGTCCACCGAGAACAAAACGGATTCTTAAAAGTATACCAACTCCGAATGATGCAATACAGTACACAAATGAGGAGGCATTAGCATTATTTCTGGATTTGAAATTAACAAAACAGCAATATATTAAACTCAGACAGCGTGCGATTGAAAAAGGCTCAAATATATATCCAGCATATCATCACATAACCGCTGCTAAAATGGACTGTTTGCCATCAAAGGACACTATTACAATCACACATATTTCGGCAGAGGTACAACTACAATCTCTACTTGATCACACAGCCGAACGCTTGCTGCAATCAATAACAGGAAATGAGTTGAAGAAATACGGAAACACAAAGTTAATTCTTTTTTGTAAATGGGGATGTGATGGTTCTTCGGGATAAAAACAATATAAACAAGCTGTATGTGAAAATATTTCTGACTCAGATATGTTCATGGTATCATTTGTACCATTGCGATTGAAAAAGATTTTAGAAGATTCAGAGCCTTCGACTAGTACAACGCAAACAATGGATATTTGGAAAAATGAGACACCATTTTCTACGAAATACTGCAGGCCAATCAAATTTCAATTCAAAAAAGAAACAAATGATGTTATTAATAAAGAAATTAGTGATATCAAGGCCCAAATTACAACACTACAGCCATTACAATTACAGTTAGATGGGCAGCAAATTGAAGTAAGCTACCAGTTAGTCCTGACAATGATAGATGGAAAAGTGGGTCAGGCTTTGACTAACACGAAGGCTGCATCCAGCTGCATTATATGCCAAGCAACATCAACCCAATTAAACCACGTCCCAGCAAAATCATTAGATAATACCGATGCATATGAATTTGGATTATCACCACTACACGCAAGAATACGACTTATGGAACACATACTAAAAATCAGTTATGATTTGGATTTCGGGTCTTCAGGATCAATAAGAAACAACGAGACCAACAAAGAGTTAAGAAGTTCAAAAAAGAAACATGTTCAAGATGAATATCGCTGAAAACCGTAATTTTATACGCGCAACGCGCTCTGCATCAAAAGCGCATTCCTTTGTGGTCAATTGGCCAGTGAATCGCACTACGCATTACAGGGAAAATTCGTTTATTAGCCGAACAGTTTGTATGTGGAATAAACTCCCTGCAGAGGTCTTTCCTGCCACTTTCAATGTGCAAAGATTCAAATCAAATGTCCACAAGCACTACTGCCTCTATCCCCCTTCCCACAACCAAATTTCCTAGTTCTGGCATAATGCATTGCATAAGTAGGGTCATCCCCTGAGTACTGGTCCTAATTAAAAAAAAAATGCTAGTTAAGGTACTATGGCATATCTAATAGGTTTATCTTTTTCTGTACCGATAACAAAACCGCGAAACACAAACTTAATATTTATTAGTCTTTTCAAAGGTTATTTTGCTGGTATTTACCGCTATTTAAATATACAAACTCAACATTGAGCTTCCCCCATGTTTATTGCCACTCTTTGCTTAATTGGCATTCAATTGGTTGCTGCTGGAGTCCACTGCTTGCTAGAATTACATTAAAAAATGTTCGAAAAAATAGATGCGAGTTTGAATTCTCGCCCACAGCTTAGCTTGTGGGTTGTGATGATTTTTCATAAAACTCAGATTAATGTGCTTTAATGCAAGATTTTAAATCTCCCTACGCTACATGCATGTACTTGTGTTTTGACGCCAATATTCTTACCCAAATAATTTTCTATTAAGGTAGTTTTATTTTTGTTTATCCTTTACCTTTTGTAATAATAGATGTAAAATTTATCTCTATACATATATGTTTTTTATGTATATTAATAGCTTAAGGGCTTGGTAGCCATTACTATATGTTTTATATAAGTTATCCTAATTATTACTTAAGATAGCTTATAAATAAATAAATAAATAAAATAAATATATTTTATACAAGTTGTTGAAAAAATATTTTTGTTTTTGTCCTTTTCTGAAGCTCCGTTTTGATTCTACATATAAGTTTGTCATTCGTTTGTATATATTTTGGATCCTTATAAAGGGTGTTCTTTTAGCTGCATTAGAACTGAATATGATAATAAAAATAATATCGTAGATAATTTCATGGCATTTATTTTTTAAACATAATTTCCGCCATCTGTTCGACGCGGCTACGAGCTATGTGGGTGGAACATTCGGGCAATCTAATTTTTGACTATTTATTTCCAATAAATCTATCTGTATGGCGTGAATATTGGCATCTAAACCATCAAGAGTTGGCATAGATTAGTGACTTAGCATAGCCCCATAAAAAGTAATTACACGAACACGTGGCCCAGTAAACAAGACAACTTTTAGAAGTAAAGACATAAATTGACTATAATGAATGATTGTTAGCGTGCTGTATGAAAAGTTGGGCCATCTTGTTGAAACTTAATGTCGCTGATGTTTAGCTGATTAATTTTTGGAAACAATAAATCAGTCAGCATGGCTGGATAGCGTTCGCCATTCATCGTAAACCCAGCTGCTTACATATTTCAAAAGAAATAAGCACCGAACAGTGCATTTTAATGGATGCAGTCTTTAACGGCTTAAGGATTGTCTTCGCTTCGAATACAGAAATTTTGCTTATTATTGTAACCATTAATCAATAAACACAATTCTCTGAAAAAAAGGGCTCGCGAACAGATTTATTTATTTTTTATCATAGTAAATTTCTACAATTTGAAAGCGCTGTTTGGGCGTTAAACGATTTATAAAGAGTTGCCAAACTTTACTTAAGGGAAATGTCAGCACATTTTAACATTCTCAGTTTTCAAACTAAGGTTACCGATATTTATCACGCACCTTAAAGAATATATGGCTCCAAGCTTTCCATGAAAAACTAAAATATTTATTTAGGTATTATAAAAAAAGGAAATTTTGGAAGTTATAGTTAAGAAGGATTTACAAATAAAACAACAGATTGAGTTATGAAAAAATTAAATTTTTCATATATCTTATATATATATATATATATATATATATATATATATATATATATATATTGCTTATCTTTAGGAAATTTATAAGGACATTAATATTTTTTAAATTAGGGTCTGAGATGTACTGGATGGGATTAGTTTAAAAGAAATGATTACGACTGGTGTTGAATTTGGTGTAATCAAACAACAGGATGTGTTTGATTGACACTATGGCCCCAGATTGGCAGTATGGACACGAGTTAAATGTATTACGACTTATGAGTGATTTTTTTGTAATTAACGTATGTCCAAGTCTTAGGCTTATGAATTTTTGAAAATCTTTGGCTTTCAGTGAATTATTACTCCCATTATTTAGATAATTAATTATGTTTTTTCTGTTCAGGTTGATTTCCCTATACCAATTTGATGTTAGCTCCCAATTGTCTGAGAAAAGCGTTATAGAGATATTGTGTTCTGATTTTGGGTTAAAAACACGGGAGATTTTAGAGCAGTATTAGCTGTCAAGTCAGCGAATTCATTGCCAGGGATAGAACAATGTCCTGGGACCCATAAAATTAAAATTCTAGGATAAAATTCAATTAAACAGTTTCTGATATTAGATGCATAATAATTGTTGTTGTGAATGTTTTTTATAGCTTGAATAGCAGAAAGAGTCTGTGCCAATCAAGAATTTCTCCATTAGATTAGTTGTGAATTTAACAGCTTCAAATATGGCAATGATTTCAGTTGAGAAAACAGTCGTGTATTGCGGGAGAATAGATGTTCTTATTGTAGAATTTAGAGTTGTTATACTATAGGCTACATTATTGTTAATTTTAGAGCCGTCAGTGTAAATCAAGGAATAGTTGCTGTAAGAGTTAGTAATTTGAAGAAAATGTTTTCTATATATATTAGGTGGTGTGTTTGCCTTTAAGTGTTGAGTTGAAGTGCAATTTAAGCTATCATTAGCTAGATGCCAAGGTGGCTTAAAAGGGCTTAAAAAATCACTGTAAGGTTCTGTTGGTAGATGATTGTTATTGGTAAATCTAAGAATACGATTAAGTACAGATTGGTATGAATTAGTGTTTGGGATTTTGATAAGGTCAGAATAAATTTCAGAAATCGGCGAGATATTACAATTAATGATAATACGTAAGAGGCTGTACATGTAGATGTCCCTCATGACTTTAAGAGTTTGAGTATTTGTCTCAAAAAGTAGGTTATATATTGGTGTAGTTCTAAAAGCACTAGTTGCTATTCTGAGTGCTGAATGGACAACAGTTTTATTTTTTTTAAATGCGATTTGGGAAACCAACCGTAAAGGTAGAGACCGTACTGAATTTTATATAGAAGTAATGCTTTCATAGCTGAGATTGTGGACATTATAACAGTTATACTTTTCATTAGCAATACATTTTATTATATTTACTCTTTGGTTTAAATCTGTTTCGATATAACTTAGATGATCTTTCCAATTGTATTGAATACTGAATATTACACCCAACATTTTTAAAGTATTGTTTTCAGTAGTCAATAGGCTAGCAGAAATAGAAGTAAAACATGCTCTTTTCCTGCATATATGTAAATGTCTAGAGATGAATCTGCTCCAGAATAGTTGCACTATTGTAAAATGTGGTTTATCACTGATTCTATATTGGTGGCTTGGGATTTACTCCTTGAAATGTTGTTTATAATATAAAAGTCATCGGCGCATGCACAAAACTTGTATTGATTCAGTGAAAGAAGATGCTTGCTTAGTTTTGTTCTAGGGAATTTAGAATAATATGGCTGAAAGAGGAGAGCCTGGGGGGATACCGTTGAATAGTGGATATGATTTAGAGCAAGTATTATTAACTTTAATTCTGATCTGTCTATTTGTTAAAAAATTTTTAATGTACTTGATAATTTTGGGTCCTAAGCCCCACTCCATTAATTGGTGAATAATAGTGTGTATACCTTCCTTGTCAAATGGTTTAGAAAAGCAAGCGAGTCTGTTATCAGGTGATGAATGTAAAGATGCACATTAATTCCGGATTTGCCTTTCCTAAAAGCAATTTGATGGCTACAAATAAGGTTTTCTGAGTTTTGTTTTATAGTTTATATACACAAGTATTCAAGAAAATAGCTCCGTAAGATTTTATAAGAGTTTTATCAGAATTTGGTTTTAATATTGGAGATATGGTGCTTATCTTATAAAAATTAGGAATGAGTGAGTTTAAGTTTTGTTTTTATATTTAGATTATTATTCATTGGGTAGGATATTCTATCAAATCCTGGTGTTTTGCCTTTCAATCTATTAAGAGCATATTCAAATTCCTTAATTATGATATTATTCTCAATCACATTAATTTTGTCTGTAGGGTAGATGTTTGTAATCATATTATCCAACATAGTTTTATTTTCTATAAATTTATCGGAAAAGTTACTATCATGTGAACTAGAAGACCAAGTTAGGAAAATGTCAGGGTTATTGGTAATGTTAATAGTATGTATTACCTTATATTTTGCTATATTTTCTTAGTTGGCAATTGTGAAGTGAGTTTAGAAATGCATCTGCTTTTAGCAATTTTCATCTCTCTTTTAAATCTAGCTACTGCTCCTTTATAATTAATAATATTGCAAGTGTTAATATTTGTCTTTAGTATGTTCCAAAATTTTATTTCCTTTTAAGGTGGTTAAGATAGTTGTTCCACCATGAGACCTTATTTCTCCTAGCGGGATTAACCTGAGGGAATGATTGGTTGGCACTTTGAAAAATAATCTTTTGGATATCTGAAGCCTCTTTATAAATATTATTACTAATCGGTCGCATGTTATCATATACCAGTGAGAGGTTCTTAAATTTGGACCAATTTGTTTTATCAGTGATAAATTGCGCTCTTGGGCATGAGTTTGAAAGTAAAGGAACAGTGAAAAACTTTATGATAATTGGCAAGTGGTCTTCCAGTTGAATTGAAGTTTTAGATTGGTAGAGCCGAAGGTAAGATCAATGTTTGTTAGTGAATATCGAGTACTAAAATGTGTCGGTGAGCCATCATTAAAATTAACGAGATTGAAATTTGTTATATAATTAGCTATGATACGTCCTCGTAAATTGTTAGAAGTTGAGCCCCACATTGAAAGCCAACTGTTAAAGTCTCCTGTAATGATATTACTGTCGTTAAATTGGTCTTACATATTTCTTAAAGTATACAAATTTAATTGTTTAGAAGGTGGTAAGTAATTGTAAATTATTGTAAAATTTTGTTTGGATTGAATTTTTGCACCAACGGAACCTATTTCATTCGGGAGGGAGACGGGGGTAAATTGGAGAAAGTTGTGTATTAAAAGAGCAACTCCACATGGGGAGCAGAGTTTTTATGAATACACTTATAATTAAAGGGTATAGGCAAGTTGGAGAAGGAATGATTGTGTATTTCTTGGAGAGAAATTATTTTCGGATTATATTTCCTTAGGATTATTTGGAGTTGATTATAGTATAGTATATCCTTTCATATTCCATTGAATTATATCTAATGTCATTGTAATAAGGGGTTAGATTAGAAAAAATAAAATGTTATTAAAGGAAATATATGTTTAACAAAAAAATTTATAAGTGAATATTTTACTGATCAGAGGCGCCTTAGGAACTAACCACAGCGCTTTTGACACGATGGAAGTCTCCGTGACGCCCCAAAAATCAGAGAGGGATAAAGACAGTAGTAAGAAATTACTATCCCATCATCCCAAAGTCCTCATCACTTAGATCAACAGATTTTATAACTTGGCTGCGATTAATTTTAGTGCTATTAGATTTATATTTAGATTTTAGTTGTGCCTTAGCTCTATTTGCTATATATTTCTGGGTAGTATTTTTGTGGTTCCTAGGCTCCTAGGGCGACTGGAAGAGGATGGGAGTTGATCAATATGGTCAATATTTATAGATCTGGGTTGTGAGTGAGTCATAATCGTCGATTGCTGATCTATAATGTGGCCCTGTTGAGGTTGACTTTTGGCACATCCGCACTGTGGTCAATATTTTGAGATAGCGGCCAAAACTACTTTTGGTTTTTGTTCTCCGATTTTAAAGTTATTAGACTCATATGAAAGTAGACAGTAGCAAACCTCGGGAGCCAAAAAATTAGAACTCTATTTCAACTATTTCACTGAGAACAGGGTGGTCCAAAATGGGCTTTTTCAGAATTTAGTAAATTTATGATATTTTTAGTTAATTTTTAAAGTTTAAATGATCATAACTTTTTTGTTTTTCAAGATTTTTGGACGAAATAAATTTTGTGTTGTAACTTAACTTATTTCCTATTACTGATAAAAAAATTGAAGCTCTACTGTTTTCAGAACAATTTAAATATTTTTTTTTTAAAAGGTCAAATTTCTCGGAAATTTCCTACTTCATAGAGCACAACTCCTGTGAGTCAAGCTGAGTCAAAACACAAATTTACTATTTTGTAGTCCTAACTCTCCCCTACGTTCCTATATATACATGTCCATGCATCGGGACTGCACTTTTTGAGCTACAGCAATTTTTCTGACCCAAGGTAAGATATTCGGTACAAATGAACGTCATGTTTTTTGAGAAGTTATTTGTATGTGAAAGTGGCTATTATGCATATATTTTGATGAAATTTTGTACAAGAGTTCTTATTGATCCAAAAAATAATTCTGTTGAAATTAGGAGAAGTTGGCCCATATTTGGACCTAGTCCACATAGAAGGGTGTATCAAAATTTTTACAAAAATGACAATAGAACTCCCAAATTATGTGGTATCTAGCAATTAATTTGGAAAAGGTAAAAAATGATTTTATTGCCATCTAATATTACATAACTTAAATACCTGAAAATTGCAAATAACTTTAAAACCAATGGAAGTAAGTGGTAAAACCAAGTACCTGTTATATTATTACCAGTACCTGTTAACTCTCAAATTATGTGGTATCTGGCAATTCATTTGGAAAAGATCAAAAATGATTTTATTGCCATCTAATATTACATAACTTAAATACCTGAAACTTGCAAATAAATTTAAAACCAATGGAAGTAAGTGGTAAAACCAAGTACCTGTTATATTATGTTTCAAAGAGGAAAAAAAGATCATGTTGAAACTTCGAGCAATAGTATATTAATCCATGCATTCATTTTTTTCTTTATTATTGTTTCAACAATGGCTAAATTCAGTTATAGTGTTCTATCTGATATATATTTTGAACGGAAAGATGAAAACGACATTACTTTACATATAATGAATAATCCATTCTTCAAAATATGCGACAAACAAGAAATTAAAATTCATAAATTAAAAATAAAAAACTTTTTAAATACTTTAAGAAAACGGTACAATCAATGTTCCAGAAACAAGAAATTGTTTTACTCACGCAACCAAGAATGGCTAAGAAATAAACTTATTTTTAAAAAGGCATCAGTAACTACCACGGAAACTGGAAAAGGTGGTCGACCAGCAAAGCCAATTGATAATTGTAGTGAAAGATCACGAAGACGCAAGCTTAAACATATCAATGAAGAAGTTTCTTGTAGCATCATAAAGGATTCATTTCTGCATCAAATTCAACCATCGAAAACTAAAAAGAGTAAAATTGCTATCATTAATAAAATAGTGGAAGCAAGCCCCAGACGCACAAAAAGGATTTTAAAAAGTATGCCGACACCAACTGAAGAAAATAAATTTACTCCAGAAGAAGCATTTGCACTATTTTTGGATTTGAAAATGACTAAAAACCAATACACAGAATTGCGGAAGCGAACCAATGAAAAAAATTGTGGAATTTTTCCATCATATCGAGATATAGTTTCTGCCAAAAAAGATTGCTTACCTTCACCAACTGCTATTAGTGTAACTTCAAGTTCAGCAGAAATAAAATTGCAGGATCTTCTTGAACACACTGCAGAACGATTACTAAAGACATTTGATGCTGACTATTTAAAGAAGTTTAAAAATTGCAGCATAACTTTAATTTTTAAATGGGGATGTGATGGGTCTTTTGGCCAGAAACAATACAAACAATGTAATGCGGAAAATTCATCAGATGCCAATTTATTCATGATTTCTTTCGTTCCATTACGTTTAACAAAAACATTTATTGGTTCAGAGCCGTCAACTAGTAGAGCTGCAGAGATAGATGTATGGAAGAATGAAATTCCATCGTCAACAAAATTTTGTAGACCAATAAAGTTTGCTTACAAAAAAGAAACTAAAGATGTCATAACTGAAGAAGTTGGCAAAATAAGAGATGAAATTAAAGAACTTAAACCCGTGATATTTGAATTTAATGATCAATGCATCGAAGTTAACTTTAAAATGTCACTTACAATGATCGATGGAAAAGTTGCACAAGGTTTAACCGAAACAAAGTCTTCGTCAAGCTGCACCATATGCCAAAAAACATCAAGTCAATTGAGCCAACCACCAACACAAGACGATAGTTTTAATGAAGCATATGAATTTGTAATGTCACCTCTTCATGCTAGAATTCGTTTTATGGAGCATATTCTTAAATTGGGATACGATTTGGAATTTGGCCCGTTAGGCGAAACAGTGAGAAACAACAAAGAAAATTTGGAAAAAAGAAAGCAAAAAAAAAAAAAAAGATATTCAAGAAAAATACCGTGAGATAGGCCTTATAATTGACCAGCCAAAGCAAGGAGAAAGAAATTGTAATGATGGAAACACAGCAAGGAGATTTTTTTCCGATCCAGAAACTGCAGCTTCTATAACTGGAGTAGATTATGATTTAATACGACGATTCCAAATCATATTAGAAGTTATAGCATGTAGCAAAAAGATAGATGCAAAAAAATTTGGTCAGTATGCTAATGAGACAGCAACCCTTTATAACCAAAAATATTCTTGGAGACATATGCCAACCACAGTTCACAAAATTTTGTTCCATGGGGAACAAATAATTCAGCACAATATGCTTCCAATTGGAGATCTTTCAGAAGAAGCGCAAGAAAAAAGGAACAAAGACTACAGATTCTTTCGCGAGCACAATACAAGAAAAATTTCCAGATATTGTACTAATGAAGATCTTATTAATATTTTGTTGTGCACATCAGACCCGTATATGTCCAGTATTCGACAAAAATGGAAATCAACCTCATTAGAGTTAGATGAAGAAGCTAAACAACTACTGCAAAATGAAAATCAAAGCTATTTGGAAGAAATTTTTACTAATATTGTTTAATTAATACTAGTTTAAAGATTATAATTTGTTTCTAATTTTAGTATAAATTTTTATTAATACATTTAAATAAAATATATGTGCACTTTAAATCAATAGTAAAAGTTTACTAAAAATTGTATCGATGTTGTGTTCTGTATATAATCAGGTATGTCACAGAACTCAATTCCGATCGAAAGTGGTTTCAATTCCGTAAAAATCTTCTTCAGAAAACTAAAAACGAAAAATTTCTTCGGAATGAAACCACTCTCAAATTTTAAAATGGATTTTAGTTTCTTTGAAATTTTGTTATTTGCGTTTCTTGAATTTACTTTTATTATGTGTCTTGCTTAGATTTGCCTCGTTGTTTACTTTGGTGTGCAATATATTGCCACATTTAAATTAAATAGTAGAGATTCAATACTTTTCAGGAATAAACAAAATCGATCGGAATCTGAAGAAGGTAAAACAAAATCGATCGGAATTGTTAATACGGAATTAAAACCATTCCGATCGGAATGTGTGACATGCCTAAATATATCCAAATGGTATTGATATTGTTGGGAATTTCAGTGTTATTTTCAGTTTAATCCTCACAAGAATTAGCTTTATTCCAAAAAAAACCTACCTTTGGCCCCTGTGAATATTGAGACTAAATAAATGTCAGGGGCCAAATGTTGGCATTTTCTGACCAAAATTAAGTTTAGGAATAATAAATAAGTATTGGTTGTAAAATACGATTGAGGAAAATAAGAAATTATAAAAAAATACCTATTTAAAATGTAAAAATCAGGTATGTCACAAGTTCCGTTCGGAATTGGAATGATTCCGAATTTACTATTCCGATCGAAATAGTTTTAGCTTCTATAGATTCCGTTCGGTTTTAGTAAACCGAAGAAAGTTCAAAATCACTTATGTTTGTTCAAAATATGGCAACATAACATCGAATGTAGCAAAACAAAAAACAGCAGAATTAAAAAAACAATAAAGACTCAAGAAATATTTGTATTTCAGTGCGAATTGTTAAAAAAGGTAAAATAAAAAATATCAAACATGCCAGGAATATCTATAATTGCAACGGCAGAAGAAAATAGAAGCAATATTGTTTGTGTGCTGTTACTACGGATTTTTTTGAAAAAGAATAAAAGTACGGCAATACCTTTTAAATAAATTCCGTTTATTTATTTTTTTTTTTTTGTTTTTTATAAAGGATTAAGAAAAAGTTAATTTTTTTATTAACATTATATTAAAATAAATTTATTTTGGATCAATAAGTAAGGTAAAGAATAGCCTTACCTATAAAAAAATGTTTTGATTGTTTTTTCTGATAACAAAGTGCTCAAAATAACAATTCCACATAGCAAACTGAAAGTGGTTTCATTCCGAAATATTTTTTTGTTTCACGTTTTCTATGGAAGCAAAATACGGAATCAATTCCACTTCCGAACGGAATTTTGTTCTGTGACATGGCTGAATATTCAACTTTTACATGGAAACTCAACAAAAAATTAAAATGCATTTTTAACTCCACATTACTTACGTTCCTATCGGTCGATTTTTACGTTTGAACACGCAAATTGAAGCTCCTATTGAACAAAACAAATTGCGTAAAAAAATACCAATCCGGTCAAAAGTTATAGAGTTTTGACCGCTATCTCGCGAAATTGACCACTGTGAGCCGTAGTTTAGAATTGGACTACTGGTATTGGTTTTTGTTCATGAAAAAGTAGAGGGTCATCATAATTTATAAGTACAGTACGAGGGCTGGAATTCGCTTTAGTATTAACAGCATAAATATTGGCGCAGGTTAGATGCCTTTTGTTATAAATTCTCTCCGCATTTTTTAGGGAGGTTTTCTCTAGTACTCTGATCGCTTATATTTATTTATTTAAAAAAAAATTAGGCAGTTTTTGTCTTTAGTTGAGTGGTTAAATGCTTTGATGTTATATTCTTTGCAGTTAACGCAACTGGCAGCATTACCAAATTTTTCATTGGCTTATTTATTAACATGATTCGGGTTACCGCAATTTAAACACAATTTTTCGCTGACGCATGATTTCTGCAGATGGTCGAAATACATACAGTTATTGCATCTGAAAGAATAGTATTTTTTTCACTTCTGATACTTTTTGACTATTCATGTTTGATAAATTTTCTGCTTCAGGAACACCGAATAAATCGGTGGAATATATTACACCTTTTGAGAAGTTGAGGGTTTTATGTTCAGAGACTTCGATCTTTATATTCGCGCTCATAGCTGTAAGTTTTATTAATTTATTTGCTTGTGTAGAATTTTTGGTTTTTACTAGCAATGTGCCATTGTTTAGTTTTTTACAGTTATATACTTCTCCATCACAAGTTGAATCGATCACTTTTTTTCGAAAAATCATTTTCACTTTCTATACGATTTATAATCAGATATATAGGTCCAATAGAGTTAATTGAAATTCTTTTATTGAAATCATGATCTAAGCCATGAGAAAAATCATTTTTCTTTTTAGAAACATCAGGAGGTTCATTAATTTTGATAGGATATTATTAATTATTAAGCTTTAGATTTAAATTAATTTGTTAACAATGCCCGAAAACAAGTTAAGGCAAAACTCCAAATTAAGATAATTAAAAAACACGTAAAGTAAAAGGCGCGAACGAAAACACGGCAATATATGAACAAAATTCTTTTATCTATAAAAAAATTCTTTTATCTATAAAATCGAAATTTTTATAATTTTTTAATAAAAAATTTTTTTGAGCAACAAAGTTCCAGGCTTATTACTATTTACTTTGCGAAAGTCACCACAGCACTATTAAATAAAGTTTGGTGTTAAATTTTTAATACAGTTTTAATATTTTTACAAATATTTTTATCCAAACAGTGGTTCACAACTTTACTGATCAATTTTGTTTCTTTTGTTAATGTTTAAATATTCTTGCAGCTTTCTAACTATAATATCTGAGGCCACAAGCAATATCAGCTAACTCGTTTTTTGGAAGGTTTCAACAGTAGTTTAGATTTTAATACTGTTGCTTTAAGTCAGGGAATATCAACTTTAGCTGTTTAGATTTTAAGGTAAAAAATACTCAGTTTTAAAGGTACAAAGATTTAATTTGACTTGCATTACAGATTCGAATGTTAGAAGTTTAATATTAGCAATAACTCAATTTGTTCTTAACTCGACTTTAGCTGTTATTGCTTGTGTACACAGATATTATATTTTATTTTTTAAACAATTAAATTATTTCCAGGAGAATGTTAGCAATACATGAATTATTATTACCACTGTTCGTTGGGGCCTCAAAAATAGTGACACCACTTTGTTCACAATACCGTCCTTTTTGTCCGGTTTTGCATTTACACTGATATCCATCTCGAGAACTTAAATTAGGTACACAACGACTTCCTAGGCGGCATTTATTATTTTCGCATTGGTCAACCTGACAAAATTATAAAAAGTAATAAGCTTAAACTGGTATTAACCTACAGAAATATACTTACTGCTTTACTAGTATTTGGCGTTTCGTCCATAAAGTCTTGTTCATTATCAAATTCAGGTTTTTCTTCTTCCAATAATGCACACCCTGGCGTGACCTTTTGCTGGCGAGCGGCATTTTCAAAATCTACCATTTTGTGATTGATCCAAACTTCTTTCAGGCATCCATTAAAACTTGTCAGATTGCGAAGCTGCCAATTTCTATATGCTTGCTGAGCGGGCTCAAAAGGTAAGCCACCTATATAAAGCGGTGTTGTCAGTTTTAGGTATTCATTTGATCCATCATTAATAATGGACCTTGCGAGTCCCCGATCTACACGTAAAGTAAAATTTTTTTTACAAGACAGAAGTTCAACTGTGTGATATTTTCCGTCAGATACCATTTCAAAACTATACATAGTTGATACTGGATAGTTACCGACATCGTAACTAACACGTATTCTACCGTTAAACAGCTCAACGGCCCAATGAGCATCTTGGCCATCATACATAAGGATCCCGTTCTTTTCAGATGTACTAAATACTATAGTAACATTAGCTTCGGGTTTCGTTCGAAGCGGTTCCATTTCAACAAAAGAGTTATTATGTACAAAACTGATACTTGTTAAATATTCGCACCATTTACCCGTGTAACCGGGATGACACTTGCACAAGTAATCAGATCCAGCTGGATTTGGTTGAAAACATACTCCGTGCTTGCACTCATGGCTTTGACAGGGTGATGTTTGGGGATACATCATGGATACCATGTTGTGTCCCTCACAATATTTCCCTGTAAATTCTTCAGGACACATGCAAATGTAATCGTTGATTCCGTCTATACAAGTTCCACCGTTCTTACAAATATTATTTTGACAGTCATCAATATTATCGGTACAGTTTATTCCGTAAAATCCTGGCATACATTCGCATGAGTAATGTGTAAAATGATCAAGGCAAGTTGCGCCGTTTGCGCATGGATTAAATTCATCGCTGCAAAATTTAATTTTAGTATCGCAATACTCTCCTGAAATTAAGAACAAAAAAAAATTAATTAACAGATCTAGTTTATTAATAACTCTAATCAAAAAAACATAAATGTAGTTCGATAGGAGAAAAAAATTGCCGCTGCATAAAGATTCATTTGAAAATAGTAAGGTACGGCACAGGATATTTGTCTGCAACAGTGGTCTGTTTAAAGCCCTGTAGTCAACACACGATTAGATTTTGATACTATATGAGGTGGATTTGCGCAACATGTACTAAAGACGTTTTAATTTGGCTGGATCTAACCGTCTTAGTATACAGGAAATGCTAAGGTTAGTTGTGCCGTCAACTAGAAATCTTTGCATCAGATCTGAGAGAAGGTGAAAATGACGAAGTTATTCGGCTCCAATTATAAAGCGAGAAAAGTTTCATCGGAAACTTCAACGCAACCCTGAGTCCAAGACTAGAACCTCTTAAGCATATGTTTTGATCTCTATGCCATTTGCTGCATACAGCGAAAGTTTTTGCGGTGGTTTGGTTTTTTACAAGAGTATACTGAAATTATAGTACTTATGTCGTTAAGAAATTGTATTGTGGAATGTTTTTCAAGTACAAAGTCAATACAAGTTGTCGAAGAATTTGTATGACATATCTTTAGTTTCTTAAACATGAAATCTTGCATGGTTGGATGCATTTACGATCCTTTTTAGCAAACCGCCAATGATACCAACATACGATTGTTTCCTATTTTTTGAGTTACCTTTTGAATGACATCGAGCTTTATAAATGTTTGTCCGACTTTTGTTTCGGGCGCAATATTGTCCAATTTATTGAAAAAAAACGGTCGTGTTTGAGAGCGGATTTACTTTAAAAAATTGTTGTTGTATGGGAAAATGCTTCAACGATTTTATTAACTTGATGGACAGTTTATCAACACCGCTTGTTTCCCAAACGCCCAAAATGCTCTTTATCTAGTCAGGTAAACGTTCCAAAAGCAGGGTTTTAAATGTCATTGTTTACCTTGGCATATGCAAGCAGTTTCACCCAATGAAAGTAATGGGATGTTTTTTAGTCACGTTTCAAAAAGATTTTATGATACGAACTTTAAGTGCATCGTGTTTACCTGATAGAGGTGGAGAAATAATTATAGCTTTTACAAGATATAGCTCTGATTGATCCAAATTTTATGCCCAAATATTAAATTTTAGTTACGTCTTTAGTTTCTCCATATATACAGAAACTTCTTGCTCATTTTTTTAAACCGTAGGGTTCTTAAGGGGTCTTTGAAGATCAAATTTCAGGAAAGTTTATTGGTTCTGTTGGAGGTTGTGCAGAATACAAAATTGATTCGTTCTGCGATGTACTTCTATATGGTATACCTCTTAAAACTATAACGTTTATTGGAAAGTATATTAAGTGTCTCTTCTTTATGGGTCACCACTTATAAATGAAAGCAAAGTAGATTTTGCAAAGTACTACTTACAATGTTTTATTATCAACTCTCTAACTTTTATCGAACAGCTTATGGCAAATAATTCTTTTTTTTTTCAAAAATCTTTTTGTACTGATTTTTAATTCTGTTTACATTTAAATAAGTATTCAACTAAAAATTAACAACTGCTGGTTATTAAATTAAGAAACTGTACAACTTAAATTTTTAAAGTCATTAAACAAAAATCGTAAAAATATCTTAAAACCTATTAAAAAAATAAATATTTATTGGTAAAACGGTTAAAAATTTACATTAATAAACTATAAAATATAAACATACCGATGAATCCTGGTTGGCATTCGCATGTATAGGAATTTATTCCATCTATACAAGTTGCATTATTTAGACATTTAATTTTTCCCAAACAGTCGTCAATATTGATTTCGCACCGATCTCCTGTATAACCAGGAGCACAGTGACAACTAAAACGCCCTTCCTCTAAAACAGTACAAGTTGCATTATTTCTGCAAGGATTTCCGTAACAAGCATCAATCATGAATTCGCAATGCTTTCCATGAAATCCCGGTTGGCAAAGGCATTGATAATCTTTATAGGGTAAAGAATTACACTTTGCTTTATTTTTGCAAGGATATGTAAAACATGCATCACATTTAGCTAAAATCTCGTTGCTGACTTTGTCTTCACATATAAAGCTATGCGATGGTGTCGATAGTATAAGTTTATCTTTCATATAACTGGGCTCAGAGCACCGCGCTATCCCTGGCTCGACATAGTCCAATTTTATCCAATCAGAAAACCACTTAAGAGAACAGTCACAATACAATGGATTGTTGCCGAGAGCACTAAAATTTTCAATAAAGTTTACTCAAGTAATTAATTTTGTTAAAAGTCATAACTTTGCATACATGTGCGTCAAGGATTGCAGATGTTGAAAAGAACCTTCTGGAATCATCGAAATTTGGTTTCCATGTAAAGAAAGCACACGCAAATTACTTAAACCGCTAAATGCATTTCGTTGTAAACACTGTAGGTTATTGTATGATATAATTCTAAAATAAAATATTTATTCCATAGTAAAGTAAATAATATACACCTGAAAATGTAGTTAAATATATACTTACAACGTAGAAAGATTTGTAAGATTGACAAAGGTGTAGTCCGAAAGCATGGTTATTTGATTGTTACTTAAGTCTCTGCAATAATAAAATAAGTAAGCTTTTGAGAAAAAAGTGATCAACTTTAATACTTACAGTCGTTCAAGTGATTTTAAATGACGTATACGATCCAGCTTTATTAACGTTATTTGATTTGACTCCAGATACAACTCAGATGTTTCATCTGGAATACCTTGTGGAATCTCTGTTAAATTAGTACGAGAGCATCGAACGACAGTGCCTGTGCAATTGCACATTGGTGGACAATAGTCTTCTTCTAAGCAACCATCATGGTTATCAAATGTACATTTAAATTCATTACGTGGCACATCTTTTATTTGTACATCGCGTAGTCTATAAGGTTCAAAGCAACGTGCAGTACCGCCGTTTAACAGCCTTTTACGTAGCCAATCAGAAAACCAACCCAAATGACAATTGCAATTAAAAGGATTTGAAGCCAAATTTCTGAAACGAATGTTTAAAAGATAGTTCATAATTAATGCAAACTAATATTTATTATTTTTCTTTTTTTAATTCACAGAAGTGATGTTTAATATAGAATGTATTGAAAAATATTTTATAGATCTATATCAAAATAGAAAATTTATTTGGAATCACTTAACATTATAAGTGTTAATTGATTTGATTCCTTCAAAGTGTCTATTTTCTAACAACAAACAATTTCGTAATACTCTTACAAAATACGCCGTATACTTTTTAAAAAGTAAACGTTACAATGGATTACTATGGGGAAAGTATATCTATATGGTCATTTCGACATCGCTAACATAGATAGTTCAAAATTAATACAAATAAATATTTATTATTTTTCTTTTTTAATTCACAGAAGTGATCTTTAATATAGAATGTCTTGAAAAATATTTTATAGATCTATCAAAATCGAAAATTTATTTGGAATCACTTAACATTATAAGTGTTAATCGTATTTGATTCCTTCAAAGTGACTATTTTCTAACAACAATTTCTTAATACTCTTACAATATACGCCGTATATTTTAAAAAAAGGAAACGTTACAATGGATTACTGTGTGGAAAGCATATCTATATTGTTATTTCGACATCGCTAACATAGCTCACCAATTGGTTTTTACCGAAATTTTATTCACAAAACAGTATATGTATACATAAGCTCTTGTGGTAAATATTTCTCATGTTACTTAAAAACGCATAAAATGCTAAAATATATATCAAAAACAAGTTTTCTTCTAAAATCAATAATAAAATACAAAAATGCAAGAAAAATGCAACGAAGTTTGCTCACCGAGAGAGGTGACAGGACCATCGAAAAGTAAACAGGCCTATGATCAGTGTTAAAAGTTGTTACGGACGGGTTGGCCGAGTGAGGTTTCCGACTAGCTATTTTGAAGTTTTATTCCCAGGTGTTTGCAACCCTCTCTCACCTGTCGCGTGTGCTCACAGAAAACAAGAGTATAGAAAAACAAAATCACTACATTCAACAATACCACACGCAACATTTGTTTATAAAGACAGGTGTTAGTCTCCTATTGCCCTCCCGAGCCAGTCATCCACAAACGAAAATTTAATCTCATGACTACACAACGCACTTGACCACTTCTCCACTTACCTTTCCCTCATCACCTTTAACTCACGAAATTACACTAACAATTTTCCATAACTAATTATTAAAATGATAGCATTATTTATTTATTTTTTTTAATAGTAGGTTAAAGGAATAAATAAAAAAGGTACAAATAAAAGTAATAATAATAATAATAATAATAATAATAATAATAATAATAATAATAATAATAATAATAATAATAATAATAAAAAACAAATAAAACAAAAAAAAAAGTAATAATATAATAACAATATTTTTTGTTCTTCCTTTTACTTTTTTAACATAAATTGTTTCAGGCCAAAAACAAATATTTTTTTCTTATTTACTGACTAAAACTCGTACCACACATACACATATATTTATTTACAAAAAGCTTTTCAGCTGAATACTAATACACTCTTATACTGCTTTCCTCCCCCCTCAAATAAGGGCTAACGATTCAATTACTCAGCATAAACGAAGAATTCTGATCTTTTCCTGTGTGCACTTATTCAGCCCTTTGAACTATTCGCGAATCAATGAAGCTATATATCTTGTACTTTAACACAAACCCCAATTATGTAAGTATGTATATCTGGTATCATAATTAAAAAAAAAAATTATATATTTTTTATTAAGGCCTTCGAGGGATTAGTGTAGCTAAGCAAAAAGGTTACACGTTTTTATTTTATCGATTTTTTGACTTAATTACACTTGAGGCGTTTTATTATGTGTAGTTGATCCTAGATTCTATAGCAAACTCGTAGCACAGGTATAATATGTACCACATCCACATCTAACTATGTATTTAGTGAGTATATTTTAGTTTATTTTTTTTGCCCGAGCTTTTATCGCCAAAAAAACATTACCTGGCTATTTTTCTTGCTGTGGCCCAGCGAGAGTTGATCTTTCGCCAATACGCCTACGTGCTAATAGCCAGCTGTAAAAAAACACGGGTAACACCACTTAAAAATTTTTACAACACTTTGTATACTACGTTTCAACTTACGTTTTTTTAAACTTTTTTAAAATTTTCTGCCACTAAAGAAGATTTGCATTTTCTATTCGTCCTTCCACTGCAAGGACACAATATATTCTGCCTTCTTTACCAAAAATTACTATTATCCTCTTTTTCAGCATCTAAAGTAATCAACAGAAACACTTGTATTTCGTTAATATAAAATTTGGGACTTGAATGTTCACTTCACTAGCTTACCTCACTATGATCCTAAAATGTTTTAACTCCACCTTTTGTACGTTTTCTTGACAAAGTTTTTTGGCGGTAATATAATACTTATGTACACATTCTTGCTAAACCTAAAAATAATATAGCGCCTGGCCTTTTTTATAGTTTATAAACCTAATTAGGATTTTATGCATCTCATACAATTTTGCAATATTTCTGTTTCCCTTATTGTTATTTTAATGTTTGGTTAACACCTTACACTTTTCACTCACTTGCATTCAATTTCTAAATCTCTTATTGACCTCCATACATTTGTTTAATTTTTACTATTCTACTTTGAATTTTAGCGGTAAAAATTTATGAATGAAATTTTTACAATTTACAGAAAACACTACTAACACTATTTACATATGTATACCCATTTGACATTCTGATTTTCAATTAAGTATAATTTATTGTTTTACTTATTAATTCTATTTCTTTTCAGAGTCAGCTTACTGGTGGACATACAGGGAAAAATTCTAAACTGACAAACTGAACCTATACAAATGGCTCCGGTCTCCATGTGCGGTTAGATATGTCGGATGACACAAGAAGTGTCATCTCTTCGTCCGAGTTTGTTGGTGACTTTTTCCGGCAAATGAGTCTCGGATCCGAATACCTGGCAAAAAGCGAGGAATCACTCCTGTCTAGCGAGGGCGATTCCGACGCTACCCTTACGGCCAAAAATAATGATGATGAGGTCGTGCAAATTAACTTTCATCATTCCATCGCCGCTTCTGCGGCAATACTCCTCCGCCTGTCACAGAAAGGAGAGGATATTGTTCTGGTCCAGGAACCATAGGTTATTAATGATCGGGTTTCCGGACTATCTATGGACGGCTACAAAACTGTCTACGTCACATGTCAAGGTAAACCCAGGGCCTGCATTATGATTAAGTATAATATTAACGCTTTCTTTCTTCGCAGATTCAGTGACAGAGACAGCGTTGCCATAGCAGTGGAGACGGGCTCGAAGGATGTCTGGGTGGTCTCCAGTTATATAGCCCATGATCATGGTAATTCACCACCACATGACCTGCTAAAGCTTCTGGTTGCAGAGGCTAACAACCGTTAAACGCCGGTCATCATTGGGGCCGATGCTAACGCTCATCACCATATGTGGGGCAGCACGGATGTCAATGAACGGGGTGAGTCTCTTTTTGATTTTATATTATTTGATGACTTAAGTATTGTCAATGGGGGAAGCGTCACTTCGAGTAGAAGGGAGGTTCTCGATCTTACCCTGACAGGTGGTGGCTGGTCTGATATTGTCAGAAATTGGAGTGTCTCTCAAGAGTGCTCCTTTTCTGACCATAGGTATTTATCTTATAACTTAGATCTGGAATCAGTAGGTTCCGGAGTGTCTTACTCCTACATAAATAGGAAACAAACGGACTGGAATAAATTTCGGTCCATTTTAGAGCTTGGCCTAAGGCCTGCTCCCTTCAAGATTAATAACCACTGCGATATTGATCGGGCGGTTGAATTCTTGACCTTGCAGATATGCTCTGCGGCGAAAGCGGCCTGCAATCCACCGAAGCCAAGGGGTAAACCGAAACCCCCTTGGTGGAATACGGAGATTGCAGAGTTACGTAAGGAATGTAGAAGACTCTTTAATAGGGCCAAAAATAGTGGAAACTGGCTGCCCTACAAGGATAAACAAAGGGAGTTTAAGTATGCTATACGAAGATCCAAAAGAGCCTCGTGGAAAACTTTCTGTAGCAAGATAGAAAGCTCGTCCGAAACCAGCAGGCTGCGCAGGATTCTTAGCACGTCCCCGAAAGTTATTGAGAGTATTCAGAAGCCGGACGGTCAATGGGCGGACTCTGTAATCGATACCTTGGAGACGCTGCTTGATACTCCCTTCCCTGGTAGTGAAGGGATTGACGAAGCGATGGGGACTGTAAATTCCGCGTCGGTTTTTTCACCCACTTTCCGGGTGACCAATGCTCACTTAGAGTGGGCCATCATGTCGTTTGATGCCTTTAAGTCTCCTGGAAGTGACAATATCATTCCAGCAGACTTGCAACATGGCATAGACCTCATAAAACCATGGCTATTGCAAATCTACAATGCTTGCCTGGAAAATACTTACATGCCAATAGGTTGGCGTGTAGCCCGAGTTGTTTTCATCCCTAAAGCGGGAAAGACATCTCCTATTAAACCCAAGGACTTTAGGCCCATAAGCCTGTCGTCCTTATTACTCAAAACGCTGGAAAGGATTATTGATCTTCAGATCAGGAACTCCATAAATCCCGCGCTTATTTCTAGCTCGCAGCATGTCTACACGAAAGGGAAATCTGTGGAAACAGCGCTGCACGTGTTATTATCCGACGTTGAAAAGTCCCTTTCAAATAAGGAATTTACGCTTGCAGTGTTTCTTGACATAGAAGGAGCTTTCAATAACGTGTGCCCCAATGCCGTTATAAGGGGCCTCTTGGATCTCGATCTTGATGCAAATCTAGTGGGATTCATTGCGCAACTACTGAAGACACGTATCCATCACGTCCACTTTAGGAAATGATCACGTTGTAAAGGTAGTGTAAAGAGGCACTCCACAAGGTGGCGTATTGTCTCCCCTCATCTGGAATCTGGCAGTCAACACGCTGCTACGGCGACTGGACCAAACGGGTAATAGGGTGATAGCTTATGCTGATGACATTGCTATCGCAGTCTCTGGGAAGTACCTGACAACACTCACAGAACGGGTGAACTATTCGCTTAATGTTTTGTCTCAATGGTGCTGCGATTTTGATCTTGCTGTTAACCCAGGCAAAACGGAGCTTATGCTCTTCACACGGAGATACAAGATCCCGAACTTTACTGCACCTAGGCTGAACGGCATTGTGCTTAGTGTAAGTAAAAGTGTGAAATACCTTGCGGTGATACTTGACCCCAAACTTCAATGGAAGGCAAATATTGCCAAAAGAGCTCGGAAGGCGACCTGTGCGCTCTATCTCTGTCAGAGAGCTCTAGGACCAAGATGGGGCCTTCAGCCTCGGATCATCTCCTGGCTCTATAAGCCAGTTATAGAGCCAAATATTCTCTATGGTGCTGTGTTTTGGTGGCCCGTTCTTGAGAGATTGGTCAACCAAAAGCCTCTTGATAAAATCAGGAGCACAGCCGCCATTTTGATTATTGGGGCTCTTCGAACTACTTCGACAAAGGCTCTGTATGCTCTTCTCCACTGGTTACCCACCAAACTTCTGGTATTGCAACAGGCTAAATACTGTGCAGCCAGACTTAATGCCCTCTCACGTTGGCTCAGGCTGGACATAGGGCACTCGAAGATTATCGATCGGGATGTGCCACTGCCATCAATGGTGGACTACATCTCTTCTACTCCCGCTCTGGACCACGGGTTTCGGATCCATATTCCAAAGTGGTTGTGGGTGGTACTGTTGACATCTACACCGATGGCTCGAAACTGGACAACAGAGTCGGTTGCGCAATCTTCTCCAATAATCTTGGCCTAAGACTCTCCCTTAGACTCCCTGACTACTGCGTTGTCTTTCAAGCCGAGGTAATGGCCATTCTGAAAACATCCGAAATAGCGCTCAGGGACGATGTTTCTGGTCATGCTATTCGGATATTTTCGGACAGTCAGGCGGCATTCAGGGCGCTTGCTGGTGCATATAGTACATCTAAGCTAGTCTTGAGTTGTCGCTCATTACTGAACACTTTATCGGAGCGATCACAGATTAACCTGTTTTGGGTCTCTGGTCACAGGGATATCTAGGGTAACTGTGAGGCCGATGATCTTGCTAAACGGGGCGCATTGCTTCCTAATGTCTCCCCGCTACCAGACGTTGGAATTCCTCTGGCAACGGTGAAAATGGCCATAAAGAACCACTACCTAAATTTGGCTCGCAAATTATGGGTAGATGAAAGTTCCTGTTGTGTCTCCAGACAACTGTGGACTACACTGGACCTCAAGCGGACCAGGCAGCTGCTCAGACTGGACAGAAAATCCATAAGTATCACGGTCTAGGTACTTACTGGACACTGTCTAATTTGCAGGCATGCTGAAAGACTTGGTCTGCCTTTTAATGATTTATGCCGCAGCTGTGACTCGGAGGATGAGAAAGAGACCGTACTGCACCTCCTGTGCCACTGCCCATCCCTGGCGCGAACAAGACTAAGAATTCTGGGCTCTCCTCTCTTTGGAACTCTTACGGAACTATCATCTCACTCTATAAGGGACATAGCGAAGTTCATCCGTGAATCCTCATGGTTCTCGGCTGGGTAAAGGGAGTCATGCCGCCTTCTTTGTGGTATCACAACGGGCCATTCTTTTGTGCTCAAGTGAGCTTCGTCGCGAGAGGCTGCCACTCCTAACTAACTAACTAACTAGCTACTGTTGGACAATTACATTTATTGGTAAACAAAAGTATCACTCCAATTATATACTTATTACAAACATTACTAGCTTCATCTACTTTTTTCTTTTCTGGACAAAAAACAAAAAATACGCTAAGTATTTAAAACTCTTATTAACATAAAAAATAATATTTGCACAAAAAGAAATACCGAGACTTGGGCAGAAGATGGTTTCTTTATTGAACGCAAGCCGCTCTCCATACTTTTAACAATTTTTATAAGGATTTGGAGGTGTTAGATAATCTCATATCCCAACATCATATCACGGTTCCGCCCAGTAAAATTAGTTTTTCAATAGTATGAGGCGAGGATGTCACATCCCCCGCAACAAAGTACGACAGAAATCACTGATTACATTTTTCCATTGCAGACATTATGGCATCAGGTGTCATAAACAAGAAAGTTAGTAAACAATTATTTGCCATTAACAAAACAGTTAGTGAGTTGACAGCTAGCAGGTCGCTTAAAAGAATCGCAAATAAATAAGGAAAAAGCAGCACTGTCGAAAAAACATGTAAGCGCTCGGCGAAAGATCTGCAAGGAGCATTAAAGCTTGAGTTTGGAAAGGAAACACTGAAAAGATGTAATATGAAGCATAAAGTTTCATCCTTAATGGTATGATTCTCTTTGACTTGGTTGCACCTTGGTCCAGAATTAAAAATTTAGATAATAATGAAAAAAGTTTATCGCCAGAGGAAGAAATTGTTTTTCAACAGAACAACGGACCTAAAAATAAGAAAAAAACGTTCCGGATAGCTGTCAAATTAAAAGTTTCAAACAATGCAATGTCGAATCTCTACCCGAACCAAGATTGATATTATCCCGAGCCTAAATGAAATAGTCATATATTTTCAAACATATCAATTAAAATATAAGCGAAGCTATCTGCATAAAATATAAAAATTTGTAACGTGAAGAAGTGGTTACTTACTAACCTTTAGTTTATCCTTAGTTATTACTGAATTTTATTAATTTTATTTTGTTTTTCTAAATTATTATTTTACTGAATGGTTTAAGTAGTTTATATATATATATTTTTTTTTGTATTTAACTCTTGCTCTATATCTTTCTTAACAAACGTATGTCCACAAGTGCTCGCCACTGTAAATCTAATAAATATCACCACAAGGTGCAACAATTTTCTAAAACAAAACACAACAATATGGTATTTTATTGTACCCTTCACCGCAAAAAAGTGGAAAAAGGGTATATATAAGTTAGCCATGTCGTGTGTAGTTTCTACAATATCAACTTCCGACCCCATAAAGTGTATATATTCTGAATCCTTATGTATAGCGAAGTCGATTGAGCGATGTCCGTCCGTGTTAGTGTTGATAGGGCGATAGAGAATTAAAAATTAAGAAGAAAAAAAACCAAG
This sequence comes from Cistogaster globosa, assembly GCA_937654795.1. NCBI lineage: Eukaryota > Metazoa > Arthropoda > Insecta > Diptera > Tachinidae > Cistogaster > Cistogaster globosa. Next base: position 41,243,419 of record OW569407.1, read on the forward strand.
TGAAAAAATTGGCGCTCGGTCATATTTTCCGAGTTACGGGGCTCTGAAATTCTCAATTTTTTTTAAATATCAATATTTGTATCATATAAAAGCTTTCAAAGAGATCTTTAAGGAAATACTAAAATTATTTGAAAATGCTTAACCCATAAGAGCCGATGGCATTTTTATATAAAATTATATATAAATGTAGTACTTAATTTTTATACTAGGGCTGCTCTATATATTTCTGGCCTAATAGTGAAAATGCGAATATTTATAATCAAAAATGGTTTTATTGTTTTTCAAAGTATTCTCCAGCATGATTTATACACTTTTGCATGCGCTCAAACCAGTTGTCGAAGTACTTTTTCCACTCCGATTGAGACACCTCTAAAACATGGTTTTTGAACACTTCAACAGCTTCTTCTGGCGACGAAAATCGTTGACCACGCATTTTTTTCTTGATGTGCGAAAACAAGAAGAAGTCATTAGGTGCCAAGTCAGGGCTGTACGGCGGATGACCCATTAATTCGACGTTTTGTCCGGTCAAAAACGCTCTGGTTTGAGCCGATGTGTGAGAGGTCGCATTGTCATGGTGAACAATGATTCGTCTTCTCTTGTTGGTTTTTCGAATTTCTCCGATGACTTCAGGCAAACAAATTGTAGTGTACCACTCAGAAGTGACCGTCCTACTTTGCTCAAGCGGACCAGTCGCCACATGACCAGTTTTGCCGAAGAAACAGGCGACCATTTGCTTCGAAGTGCTTCTTCCACGAACAACTTTCGTTGGATTTTGCTCGTCTTTGAAGACCTACACGGTCGATTGGTTTTTCGTTTCGGGCTCATACGCATAGATCCATGATTTGTCACCTGTGACGGTCTTATAAACGTATTTTGAAGCACCGCAATCGTATTTTTGCAACATTTCTTTGCACCAGTCGACACGAGCCTTTTTTTGAGCGACTTTCAAATTGTGCGGGATCTAACGAGAACAAACCTTTTTTACGGCCAGGTGTTCATGCAGTATCGAATGTATGCTGGTGGAAGAAGTGTCCAAGGATGTCTCTATCTCTCGGTATGTCGCATGTCGATCTTGCATTATGAGTTCACGCACGGCATCAATGTTCTCTGGCACAATAGCCGTTTTTGGACGACCTTCGCGGAATTCGTCTTTGAGAGACCTTCGGCCACGATTAAATTCATTATACCAATTTTTCACAGTGCTATAGGATGGAGCTTCATCGCCATGCAAAGATTTAAGTTCATCAATGCACTCTTGTCGTGATAATCCACGTCGAAAGTTGTGAAAAATGATGGCACGAAAATGTTCACGAGTTAATTCCATTTTTCTCTATATTAATTTTTTAAAGTTACTGAAAACAACACAAATAATGGCCGTACGTCAAAACGTTTTGAGTACGATTATGCTTAAAAATGACAAACTTTCTAATGGAAATGTCAGATTGCACTTGGCAGCACTCAGTGTTGCCAGGCCAGAAATATATATAGGTGCCCTCGTACCCTTCACCAAAAAAGTGGAAAAAGGGTATAACTAAGTTCGTCATTCCGTTTGTAATTTCTACAATATTCTGACCCCATATTTTCCGAGTTACGGACCTCTGAAATTTTCAAATTTTTTTAATATATCAATATGGATATCATTTTAAAGGTTTTGAAGAGATCTTTCAGAAAATACTAAAACTTTATAAAAATGCCATCCAGAGCCGATTACATTTTTATGTAAAGTTTTATATTAAAATTTTCACCAAAAATATTTAAATTTGCTAAAAAATTTGTTTTGAAATAAAGTGTATATATTCTAAATCCTTATGTATAGCGAAATCGATTGAGCGATGTCCGTCTGTCCGTCCGTGTTAGATTTAATAGGGCGATAGAAAACTAAAAAATAAGAAAAAAAAAAACACCAAGAGAAAAAATTGGCGCTTGCTCATATTTCCGAGTTTCGGGGCTCTGAAATTTAAAATTTTTTAAGATATCAATATTTGTATCATATTAAAGCTTTCAAAGAGATCTTTAAGGAAATACTAAAATTTTTTGAAAATGCTTAACCCATTAAGAGCCGATGGCATTTTTATGTAAAATTATATATATATATATATATATATATATATAATTTTGTATACCTTTCACCAAAAAAGTGGAATAAGGGTATAACTAAGTTCGTCATTCCATTTGTAATTTCTACAAAATCCATTTCTGACCCCATATTTTCCGAGTTACGGACCTCTAAAATTTTCAAAATTTTTTAATATATCAATATGGATATCACTTTAAAGGTTTTGAAGAGATCTTTCAGAAAATACTAAAACTTTTTAAAAATGCCATTTAGAGCTGATTACATTTTTATGTAAAATTTTATATTGAAATTTTCACGAAAAATATTTAACTTTGATAAAAAAATTTGTTTTGAAATAAAAAACTGAAATTTTCACAAAAACTGAAAATTCAACAAAAAAGGTATAGATAACGATTAAAATTTCACCATAATATTTATTTGACGAAATTCTTTACTTGCAATATAAATTGCAATTAAATTTCATTTAAAATGGAAAATGCACAAAAAAAAAAAAACAATTTAAAAGTTTTCTGTAAACCCCATATTCGCAAAAAAACACATTTACACTATTGAATCATTTTTTATATTATAATTGTACAAGTGAAGCTGAAACTAAATATCTGATATCTACAGAATATTCCTTTCAGTAGTAGCCCACAAGGAAAAAAAAAAACACATTTAACAAGATATGTTAAAAGAACAACGGGAACAAGAGGTGGAGCCAATGAATATTGACTCAACTTCAAGATTCAGATAGCCTCAAAAAATAAACAGTCAATGACGGGTCCAACAGAACATAGGTATAACAATGTTCATATGTCTGAAACAACAGCGGATCAACCATATGGCCCAAGAGAGAAATAATCATATTTATCAGACTGAAGCTGATACCGACGTTAGTAACATAGAAAGCGAATTTCTCTGATTACGATCAAATTAATTTTTTAGCCAATACTCCCTGCTTCCGTACATAGAAAGGGTAATACAGTACTTTTCGTTTATAGTCCATTCCGCTTAAAGGCCAAAAACGGATGTAAGCCAAAACAGTCCTATTCATTTGCAGGTTTTTTCGAATTTCATACAAATTATTTGTTCTTAAGTCCACTTCGCCTATAGTCCATTTTCGTTTAAAGGCCGAATTTTCTTTGCATGCATAGCTAATATTGTATAAAAAAAAAAACTTTCATATAGTCCACCTTGTTTTTTTAATACCTTTTTTAAACAAACTGGCAACCTTTTTTATTTAGACTTCTGGCAACTTTTTATTACAATAAGCTTTTAAAGCATTTGAATTACAATAAATAATAATATGTTAAGGTTTTTGTTTAAACTATTGATTTTATTTAAATCAATATTTGCTTATATTTTAAATAAACTTTTATTTTGTTAAAAAAAAGTGGTTTTAATGAAGAAATCGCATACTTTGTATATAGTCCAAAATGTGTATTATATCTGGATTCAGTTATAGTCCATAAAGTGGCTTAAAAAGAAATTCGGTTATAGTACTAATTCGCTTCTAGTCCACAAAAATTGTGCAACTGTAGTTGTGGACTATAAGCGAAAACTACTGTAGCAGGGAGTGCAAGTAAATTGTCAATAGATACAGGCGCATCAAAAAACTATATATATAACCATTACCTGAATTTAAAGGTGTGAAAAATGTAGATTCATGGCTTTAACCCTCCATAGATAAGTTACGTCTATCAGACGGGCGCCTTTTTAATTTTGTACTCTATCTCTTTTTTGATCTCTATTGAATTTGTGGTTGGGTTAAAACATATGAAATCAACCAATGAGTTGACCGCACCGATTTCGAATTGGATGAAATTTGGTACGAAGGGAAAGTTAACCATAATAATAGCGTTTGCCAACTTTCAGTGTCCTAGCTCTCGTGTATGGCCATTCCAAGTTGGCAAAAATCAATAAAAATGCACTCAGATGCCTTAACACAATTTTTAATATCTGGAAAAGTATTCATTGTACGTTAATAATGAAGGGCTCATTTTACAGACAAAAACATGCGCCATTCAAAAAATATTTTTTTTGGAATTTTCGATCAAGGATAATGTAAATAAAAAAAGGACTAAAATTTCCAAAGGATATATCTCGAAAATCAATATTTTTAAAAATCTCAAAAAAAAATGTTAATTCTTATTATGTTTTGTACAAGTCTGCCAAATTTTAATGTCTTTATTACAACATGAGTTATTAAGAAAAAAGCAGGCGAAGGTTTATGTATTTCATGAAATGTACCAAAATACAAAAAGGTGACAAACTACAAAAAGAAGAATAAATCAAATGTAACGGAACTTTTTCGAATTTTCTTTGCTTAAGCTCTTTTCCTCCATTGCTAAACCTTTAATAAAAAGTACAACATAATGTATTATCATTATTAAACACTTTATTGCAGCATATTTATTATTTCTGAAGGATTTCAATTACAAAATCTGCATCTGCCGAGTAACGCTTGACTTTAATTTTTTTATCTACAGGTTCAATAGAATGCAGCTTTTGAGTTCCAGGAATAGTACACAAATCTTTAAAACGAATTTGAAGGAACTGTGCTTCTTCTTCGTGGTCTTTTAGAGTTAAAAACTCGAAATTGTTTTGGAGTAGTTATTTGACCTTGTATTGGACGCTGTAAACTAGCTCGACGTGCCTCTCTCTTTACGGTACCTCCAAGACCGTCACTTGGGCCTTTTCCATGGCTTGTTGCAAAAAAATGCCACTCAGCATTACATCCAAAATCTTCCATATGATAACTTAAATTAATAAAGTTCTTTTTATTTTTAAAGTGGGCAGCACTACCGTCTGAAAAATATGTGATTTTCTTCGGGGTTGTTTTAAACTTTTTTCTCAAAAATACATCCAGGTGGCGATAGAACAGGTGAACAGCTACAGAATCGTGTACAAGACAATCAGATATTATTATGAAGTTTGTGTGTTCTGTTTTTCCATCTGATTTGAAATAAATAGCAATTGGGTATAAAGTGGCCTGGGAGCTGTTCCAGTGAAATCCCTGGACTGCATCCTGAATAGTAAAAGAAGCATTTTCTTCCAAATTTTTTTTCTTTCGCTCAGATATGCTGCCTTCTGTTTTGCAATAAATGAATGAGGTAGTAGAATTTCAAGCTTTTCACATAGGGAATCCACAAAAACTTCATGGTCTGCAAATTATCCCTATCTACACTTACCCACTGTTTATATGTTATGTCATCAATATCATTTTGCTCTAGTAATTGTCTTAGTTTTGCTTTAAAATTTTCAATTCCTGGACACTTGTTACATTTACGTAGGTGGCAGTTTGAAGAAGATCGAATGCATGTCATTTGTTTCAAGCAATCTTTGTTACATTCAAGCTGATAATTCGGAAAACCAGCAGTTAATTTTTTTTAAATTTATAGCATCAACCATCAGCTTCTCATTTTGATGCTTTGTACAAACACACACGTTATGAGATCCACTCGCATTTGCTAGAATTATATTCCACGGACGAAGTTGGCAAAACTTGGAAATACCTATTTTTATTCCATCATGTCGTTCCTTGAATAAGGCGTACATTTCTCTTAAGTTTCCAAGCAAAAGTCTTTTATTTTTCCTCACTTTAGTACCATTTTCAAAAACAGAAACGAAATCTTTCTGTCCGGGCATACACCTGCTGACGTCATCGGATTCATAAAAGGATGTTACTAAACTGCTTGTCACTGGCGAAATTGGACTTCCCAATTTTGGGTTAGGCGTACTCATCACACCCTTTGTTTCAACCAAATGCTTAACTTTTCGCGCGATATAGTTTGTAACTAGGAATTCTTCCTCAATTTTATGTATTGTCCAGCTTTTTGGTAAAATTTTTAGCAGTTGGATTTTCTCACTATTTTTTGTTAATGGTTTAAACTTTCCTTTTAATTGTTCTATTATTTCGGATTGTGGGCACATATGCGAAGTTGATTGTGCTAACGGTGGAAAATTTTGTCTTTTAATCGAATCAGTTATTTTCCTGCATTTTGCATCTCTGTAACGTTTTTGATGTAACTTCTTCTTTTTTATCGGAGATTGTTTCAGATACGGTAAAGATTGGTTTAATTTTGAAATAGCAACTTCTTTCGTGCCTGACGCAATGTCATCGAAAGTATCTACATTTTCGTTTATGTCTGAACCTTCTTCCAAATTAGATTTATTTGATTTCTTCAGATGCGAGAATTTTATTCTACATGTCCCACAAATTTTATTTGAGATCGTTATGTTTTCATTCTTAGTACACTGTAGCATCCATTCTTGGACTTGTCTTAAACTTTTATTGCACCCAGTGTGATCGGATTTTTTAAAAGGATTACAGCAAAATGTTTTATTGAATGGCATATTTTTTATTTAAATACCAAATGAATTGTGCACGACTTTTTTGTATTCTTTCAATTTTATTATTTCAAAACATAAACCTTCGCCTGCTTTATTCTTAATAACTCATGTTGTAATAAGGACTCCACGTTGAAATTTGGCAGACTTGTACAAAACATAATAAGAATTAACATGTATTTTTTTTTGAGATTTTTCAAAATATCGATTTTCGAGATATATCCTTTGGAAATTTTAGTCCGTTTTTTATTTACATTATCCTTGATCGAAAATTCCAAAAAATATATTCTTTTGAATGGCGCATGTTGTTGTCTGTAAAATGAGCGTACAATGAATACTTTTCGAGATATTTAAAATTGTGTTAAGGCATCTGAGTGCATTTTTATTGATTTTTGCCAACTTGGAATGGCCATAATTCTGAAAGTTGGAAGGCTATATGTCTGAAAGTTGGCAAATATTATTGTGCCGATCCATAGATCATGTGTACAAAATCTTATCAAATTTGAAGATGATGAGGTCAGAAATGTTAATATTTTCGGTTGATTTCATATGTTTTAACCCTGTTGTTTTGTTTCTATTATTATTTTTTATTTACCAAATTTTTTGTTAATAACGGAAAATTCAATACATAAATTATCTTAAAAACTACTATGTCAATTTTTATTTTTTTAAGTCTTTAAAAGGATGTTAGAAACCATACGTCTTTCAGACGTAACGTTATCTTTACCGTACGAAAAAATAACGTTATCTGTTTGGGGTTAATAACATAAAACATAAATGTACTATAAATCTTTTAGAAACAAATACCACTTTTTTATTCTCCGATATCTTACTTCGCTTGATGGAATTATAGGAGTGGATTTATTGAAGTTTGCAGATCCCAAGATAAATTTCTAGAAAAGGAAAAGCTGGAATGTGAGACCAGATCAGAACCAATTTAGTTTTTTAAATGTAAGGGTGTAAATTCACAAGTTTGAAACAAATTAAAGTAACTCAGGAGTTATCCAAAAATTTTCAGAAAATTATCGAAAAAAGAAAAGGCGTCTTCGCTGAACCTGACGAAGCATTACCCTTTAACCCTTCAATGCGCAATGATGCATATATGAATCAACCACTTGTTGTTTTAATAACTTGTTATTGGTTATTCAAAACTTAAAAATCGCTATTGTTGCACGCTCTTTTTTATTTTTATAACTTAACAATTGAATTATAACGGCAGAATTTTACTTCTATTTTACAAGTATAGCTTACTAAACACGAGTTTTTCGTATCTTGTAATTTACGTAAAATAAAGAATTAAAATAATAAATTTTTAGTGTCAAGGTAAGCTTTAAAAATTTAATATATATTATGTGATGTGTAAATGTACTAAAAATTAATAAATATAAGAATTATATGTGTAACTACGACTTCTGTGTAGAAAAAAACGGTTGATTCAAATATGAATCACCGTGCATTGATGTACTGCTGTGTTGTTGTAAATGATTATGAAATGTGTTGATTGTGCTTATGAACTGTTTGCGATTTGGATATTATTTTAGATGCCGCTAATTTACAGACATGGAACAGAAAAAGTTAATTTAGAAGCCCTGAATTTTGAGGACCTATTTCATTTTATTGACAATATTCCTTGTGATAGTGATGGTGAATTAGATGAACTTGATGAAAATGAGTTAGAAAACAGTGAGTTGGAAGAAGGTGTTGATAATGAGGAAATAGTTTCAAGAAATTATTTCGAAGAACATTGTGCTGACATTGATATTTTGGAAGAATTGGGTAGTGGAGTACCACATGAACAACCTACATCTTCTAAGGTAAGAGAACTGCTGTGGAGAAAAAACACAATTAAAGATGTACCTTCTACATTCAACGGGTCAACAACATTACCAGAAAATATTTTAAAACTACAAACGCCGTTTCAATTTTTTAAATATTTTTTCGACGATAAACTCATGGATCTAATTTTTGAAGAAAGTACGCGATATAGCTTTTCTAAAAATCCAGAAACTGTATTACATTTTACAAAAACCGAGCTTATGAGATATCTTGGCATATGTATATTGTCATCTGTTGTTTATATGCCTAATATTAGAATGTACTGGAACAGTGCAATTGGTCTCGATATGGTAAATAAGGCTATGAGTATGAGACGATTTGAAAAGATTCGTTCCATTTTACACTTTAGTGACAATTCTTTACAAACAAACGATAAATTAAAAAAACTAAGACCCGTTGTTAACTCCCTTGTTTTAAAGTTTGGATCAGTGCCACTAGAAGAAATGCTTTCAATCGATGAGCAAATCTGTTCAACAAAATCACGTCATCATTTAAAGCAATACATGCCTTTAAAGCCACATAAATGGGGTTTCGAACTCTTTGTCCTGTCTGGAATTTCCGGATTTTGTTACAACTTTGAAATTTATACTGGAACAGAAAATGATCCTACTAAAAGATTACAATGTGAGCCTGATTTAGGCGCCAGTTCAAATGTAGTTGTACGGTTGTCAAGAGAAGTTCCAAACAATAAATTTTATAAAATATACTTTGACAACTATTATACATCGATTCCATTGATAAGCTACTTGGCAAAACGAGGTATACATTCATTAGGAATTGTGCGAAGGAATAGAATTTCGTCATGTAAAATGCCAAAAGACAACGAAATGGAGTTTAAAAAAATGGCAAAAGGAGAATGCGTTGAGTTGTTTGCAGATTTTGAGGGGACTACTATTTCAAATACGTTATGGAAGGACAACAAAATGGTTTTAATGTTGTCATCTTTCATCGGGATAGAGCCAACACAAATGGTTTCAAGATACGATAGAAAGAGAAAAGAAATCATTGAAATACCTTGCCCAGCTGTAGTGAAGCAGTATTATTTACATATGGGAGGTGTCGATTTGTTAGACAGCTTTGTTGGAAGATGCCATGTAAAAATGAGATCACGCAAATGGTACATGCGACTTTTTAATCATCTCATCGACATCACCATTATAAATTCATGGCTACTATACAAAAGATGTAACCACAAAAACGAAAAAGTGAAGCTTTTAGATTTTCGACTAGAGTTAGCTAGTACAATGTGTCAAATTGATTCAGTTCTTACACCTCAGCGCGGTAGACCTTCAGAACACCAAATCCAAATTGAAGCGAAAATAAAGAAACCAAATTCTGCTCCAATTCCTCCTCGAGACGTTCGCAATGATAATAAAGGTCACTATCCAGCATGGAGTAATACACGTATAAGATGCAAATATCCAAATTGTAAATCTCAAACTTTTACTGTTTGTCAAAAGTGCAACACTGCTTTATGCTTTAACAAAGATAGAAATTGTTTTTTCTTATTTCATACTAAATAGTCTCTTTTACTTTAAATAAATAAATATTTTTGTCAATTAGTAGTTTGTTCGTAGTTCTAGAAATAAATTTAGTCAAAAATGCAAGGTGATGCATATATGAATCAACCGAGTTTTCGTTAAAAATAATTATAAAAAAACAAGTAAAAAATTTTTCAATGCCTTTTTTGAATTTTTAGAACACATTGTTTACCGAAAAAAAAAAAAAATGTTTTTTAAAATAAAAAATTGCGCACTGAAGGGTTAATACAAATATTGTTGCGTATTTCTGCATTGAAGATGAAAACCCAATATATTCAAATATATACAAGAATATACAAGTCCATAACCTTTTAAGAGATAGCATTATCCTCCCATCTAGATCTCCATGCAATAACCCTGTATGGATTGTGGATAAAAAAGGGACTGACGAACATGAAAGGATTAAAAAACGGCTTTTTATGGATTTCAGAACATTGAATTAAAAAAACGGTGGCTGACAAATATCCCATTTCAAATGTATGTATATTGTCAAACCTTGGTAAGGCTAAATATTTTACAACTACAGACCTTAAATCAGGATTTCATCAAATATTACTGGCAGAAGAAGACTGCGAAAAAAACGGCATTTTTAGTAGGAAGTGGTAAATACGAATTTTGTTTCCTGGCATTTGGGCTTAAAAATGAGCCAAGCATTTTTCAAAGAGCTAATAACGATGTTCTTAGGGAACAAATAGGAAAGTCATGCCATTAAGTTAATTGGATTTATTCCGCCAGTAAATAAAATACTGTTGTCATACCTTTCGGTGAAGACCGTCGTCACTGGCTGTTTATTTAGTACGATTGGCGAGCGCTTTCGATGTAAAGACATCATTTTCAAGCCGCGTTTTGATTAGTACTGGTTAACCAGTAACAGTAACAGTAAGTCATGCCATGTTTGCATCGACGACGTTATAGTTTTTTCAGAAGACATGAAAACCCATGTAGACAACATCGCTTGGGTCTTGGATAGGCTTTATAATGCCAACATACGAGTTTCTCGTGAAAAGTAAAACTTTTTAAAAGAAAAGTCTTTAGGATTTGTGGTATTACAAGAGGGAATAACAACTGGCCTTAGTAAGATTTACGCAATAAAAAATTATGCTCAGTTCACTTCATTTTTTTGGGGTAATGTCCTTCTTAGGACTGGCAAGCTATTACAGATGCTTTATTAGGGACATTGCATCAATTGCAAGGCCTTTGACTGACATACTAAGAGGTTGAAATGGCTAAGTTAGTGCCAGCTAGTCTAAAAAAATGGTTGAAGTTGTGAAGAGGAACAGCTTCGGGCTTTTAATAATCGTAAAGAGGTATTGACATCTAAAAATGTTATGTAACTTCACCCAGATTACGGAAAACCTTTTGACCTAACAACTGATGTTTCTTCTTATCGACTTGGTGCGGTTTCATCTCGAAATGGCAAACAAATAACCATGATTTCTAGGACTCTTAAGGAGAGGGAATTAAATTTTGCTACAAACGAACGTGAACTATTGCCAATTGTTTGGGCCCTAGAAACTATTTGTATGGGGTTAAGAATCTGAACAATGCTAAGATAGATATGAAAGCATTCATTCACGAGCACAATGCTCAAATATATTATAAGCCTGGCAAAGAAATTCATGTCGCCGATGCGTCAGGCTACCGCACTATCTCAGGTGCAGCAGTCCACGTTTTAGCGGAGTAATACCCATCGACCTCTTGGCGTCCAAACGTAAAGAGGCAGGACAGCGCTGGTGCTAGCGAACGGAAAACGCAAACCATCCGGCGATGGCAGAGTAGGTTGGCCACGGAGACGGTCGGCAGATGGACGGCAAAGCCCATCCCATGATGCTGTCTACAAATATGGCGGTCCCAGACGTGGGAGAGTAGGTAAAATGATCCTTTATTAGGACGTCGTTCTGGGCCCTTCCCGAAGTAATGCAGATAGCATTTCCGGAAAGGGAGTCTTCCCAGAAGAGGAAAAGGGATTTTTTAGTAGAATTAACACCACACGACGCAGCTGACGACGGTCACTGCAGGTGCGAAAGAATTTAAACCCTACATCTTACACCCAGAAGAAAATAATAATAACAATAAAAATAATACCAACAACAAAAATAATAATAATCATATAAATCATAATAATAATAATCATAATAATGTTGTCATACCTTTCGGTGAAGACCGTCGTCACTGGCTGTTTATTTGGTGCGATTTTTGAGCGCTTTCGATGTAAAGACATCATTTTCAAGACGCGTTTTGATTAGTACTGGTTAGAAAGTGTAAGGTGTTTGTTGCATTAATAGTGGTGGGTTCAGGTAGTTTTTTCTGTTAGGATGGTGTATATTTAAATGGTATTATGCAGGTAGATTGCCTGATATTTGTCATGTTTATTGAAGGTATATAATTTTAATATTTCAGTCTTTTATTATTGGTTAGGTAAGTGTGACCAACTGTGGGTGCTTTGCGTTTGTAAGTTTGTTTTAATAGTTTTAGTGGTGTAAAAATTGTGTCGGAGGTTGTATTTACCTGTTCTTTAATAATATCTCCGTTAAACGTTCGTGTTTTGTATATTTCCATGTTTTCAAGAATGTCCAGTCTTCGTCCTTTTTTACTAGGATGTATTAGCATCATACATTCATGTATTTCCCTTGGCTCGTGTTCATGTTTGTTAAGGTGTATTGCGAAGTTTTTCCGTTTATATGATCGTATGTGTTCTGTGAACCTTGTTTTTAATGTTTGTCCAGTTTGTCCTATGTATGTATGGTTGCAGGTGCAAGTAAGTCTGTATACTCCCCTGGTGTTAAATTTATCGGTTATTTCTGTTGATGTCTTGAGATTGTTTCGTAGAGTGTTGCTCGTTTTTAGTGCTGTCTGTAAACCTTCTTTCTGGAAAAGGTTAGTTAATCTATATATTTCTGGTCCTGTGTAAGTAAAAATGTGTCGTCGTGTTGTATCGATTGCCTCCTTGTTTTCTTTCTTCCTGTTCTTAGTGTTGTATTGTCTAAGTAGTTTGTCGATAGTAGTGCAGTTGTAACCGTTATTTTTAGCTATAGTGTAAATTTTGTCTAGTTCTTTGTCTGGAGAAGGTGGGACTGTCTTAAGTCTGTGAATCATATGTCTAAATAAATGTCTAAATTAATAATAATAATAATAATAATCATAATAATAATAACAATAATAATAATAATAGTCATAATAATAATAATAATAATAATAATAATAATAATAATAATAATAATAATAATAATAATAATAATCATAGTAATAATAATCATAATAATAATAATAATAATAATAATAATAATAATAATAATAATAATAATAATAATAATAATAATAATAATAATAATAATGATAATAATAATAATAATAATAATAATAATAATAATGATAATAATAATAATAATAATAATAATAATAATAATAATAATAATAATAATAATAATGATAATAATAATAATAATAATAATAATAATAATAATAATAATAATGATAATAATAATAATAATAATAATAATAATAATAATAATAATAATAATAATAATTATAATAATAATAATTATAATAATAATAATTATAATAATAATAATTATAATAATAATAAAGGCGCGATGCCACAGGCGGCGGTCTGTGGTGTAGTGGACACCAGTAATTGCTGAACTGAGAATAGGAGATATACCAGAACTAGGCAACGCGGTGGGGTACTCCTAGAAGGCGAAGAGTTCAGACGCTTTAAGCGCCCAATGTCGTCGCTATTATCCGAAGCGTACAATTGTTTTGGCCACACTTGTTGTGCGGAATGCCTTTAACAGTGTACGATGGGCGGATATAATGAAGGCACTGCGGGAGAGGTTCCGCATCCCGAATACTTGCTGAGAATTTTTCAGAGCTATCTGAGTGACCGTGCACTACTTTAAGCTACACCAGAGAACCAACGGGCTAAAGTGATTACGTCCGGCGTAGCGTAGGGTTCTACATTAAACCCGGATCTCTAAAACCTGAGCTATGACGAGATTCTAAGCATAGATATGCCAGAGGCACACACATCGTGAAGTATGCAGATGATATAGCGGCGGTCATCCCAGCGCGGGACATGGAGAAAGCTGAACGAAGTCATGATAAGGACTCAGATATGGCTTGAAGACCACGGTCTGAAGCTCGCCGGAACCAGACCAAGGTTTTACTGATGACACGAGGCCACATGCCCCTTGAGGTCGACATGCAGATAGGCGATGTTTTCCTTGGGAGCGAAACTGGACAGCAGGCTCACTTATTGGGACCAGATAGCACGTGGCTTTGTTAGCCGGCGGCAAAAGTGACTGGTATGCTCAGCAGACTGATGGAGAATATCGGCGGCCCCACGCAGAGTAAAAGAAGACTGATCATGGCAACAACGAACTCGATACTGTTGTATGGAAGCGAAATTTGGGGGGACGCTCTGAAGTCAAAGAGCAAGCGAAGGGCACTGGAAGCAGTACAACGCACAGCGGCACTCGGGGTTGCCTCAGCCTACCGCACTGTCTCAGGTGCAGCAGTCCTCGTGATTACCGGAGAAATACCCATCGACCTCTTGGTCTCAGAGTGGAAGGAGGCATGGGACTTAAGAGAGGACAGCGTGGTCTAGCGAACGGAGAAGGCAAAGCATCCGGCGATGGCAGAAGCGGAGACGGTCAGCAGATGGACGGCAAAGCTCATCCCCAATATAGCAGTATGGACACAAAGGAATTTCGGGGAAGTTAACTACTTTCTAACCCAGTTTATTTCGGGCCATGGACACTTCCGAAAGTATCTACACCGCATAGGAAAGGTAGACGGCCCTGGCTGCATCTACTGCGAAATGCCGAACGATGATGGTGAGCACATTTTTTCAACTGTATCAGATGGTGGGCTGAGACACTTTGATGGAGCAGATTGGCGAATTTACCCCCACCAACATTGTTAAAAAAATGCTCGAATGTAAGAATGGCTCGAACGCTGCACGAAGCTACTCGAGTGCATTCTTCGGAAGAAGAAGAGGGACCTCAAGGCATCACAGATTGATACTGCCCCCAACAGAGACATAAGAAGACGAGCCAATAGCATGATGCTGGCTACAAATATGGTGGTCCCAGAAGTGGGAGAGTAAATAAAATGATCCTTTTTTAGGACGTCGTTCTGGACCCTTCCCGAAGTAATGCAGATAGCAGTTCCGGGTAGGCAGTCTCCCCAGAAGAGGATAAGGGATTTTTTTAGTGGAATTAACACCACACGACGCAATTGACGACGGTCACTGCAAGTGCGAAGGCATTTTAAGCCCTACATCGAACACTCAAAAAAAAAAAAAAAACAATAAATAATAATAATAATATTAATAATAATAACAATAATAATAATAATAATAATAATAACAATAATAATAATAACAATGATAAAATTAATAATAATAATAATAATAATTATAATAATAATAATAATTATAACAATAATAATAATAATAATAATAATAATAATAATAATAATAACAATAATAATAATAATAATAATAATAATAATAATAACAATGATAAAATTAATAATAATAATAACAATAATAATAATAATAATAATAATAATAATAATAATAATAATAATAATAATAATAATAATAATAATAACAATAATAATAATAATGACAATGATAAAATTAATAATAATAAGAATAATAATTATAATAATAATAATAATAATAATAATAATAATAATAATAATAATAATAATAATAATAATAATAATAATAATAAAAACAATGATATTAAACTTGTTTTGTTAAAATTTTAAATTTCCATAAAAGGATTCTTTTAAACAATATTGTTTTTTTTTAATAAATTTGTAATTGCTCTGCTGTAACAATTTAAATAAATTTGTGAAAAACAGTTTACATACAATTTTTAACAAAAAAGCAATTTTTATCAAATTAAAAAAAAAAAAAGAATAATCAAAGATAAAATTGTTTTTATGCTACAAAGTAGAGTTCTCTTTTAATACAAAAAAGTATATATAATTTTCCAGCAATTTGTAGAGTTTTAAAAAATAAAGTTGCCCACAGACTAACGTTTTATTGGAACATAATAATTAGGGGTAATGACAAAATCAAATGTTTATTTAAATACATAAAAGGTTTACTTTGTGATTCATGATTTTTCTTTTTTATAATACATAAAAATATACAGAGTACTTTTAGTGGCAGTTTTTTTTAAAAAACATATAACAAATTTTAAGCGTACACGTAAGATTTCTTAATTCTGTAAAAGAGAAGGCATACAAAGACGTACTTTTAATAACAAAAATGTTGCATAAAGTACTTACAGCGAAGTAAGCGGAGTTAGAAACTCGAAAGATCCAGGCACTATACACGATATTTGATTGTCATATAAGTTTCTGTAATTAAAATTGATGTAAAGAATAAAATAATTTTATTAATGAGTATACCAGAGTAAGCCAATATGTCCTTATAAAGTCATATAAGTAGTATAAGGAAGCTTAGTGTTATTATTCCAAAGACGATAAGTACGATTCTTAAAAATTGATTTTTGATAATTTAAAAAGATGATAACATGAGCTCGTTGAGATATACGCTTAATTTAGTGATTATAAGTTTGCGTGAGAAATCTGGTATACAAGGTCTTTAATCTGATAAATTTTTTTTGGATACATAAACGTTGATGAATCACTATACATTAAAAATATTACAATAGTTTATAGAAGTGTAAAATCGGCCACAGTTATTTGAGATGTGCATAAAATTGTATAACACTTGAAATTATTGATTACTTAAAGGAATTATTTATTAATATTTCTCTTATTTAGCAAACAACTAGCCAACATTTGGCAATAAAGCGTCCATCGTGGTACACTTGTTTAACTTCTTGTGAAAGATATACGACTGGAGGTTTAAACTGTGCCGCATCCATCTAACTTTAACGGTTTTGATTAAAGTAAATTTCAGTTATTGCTTATTTTAAGCGAATGACTTGTAAATTCTTATTGACTTCTCCTGGCAAATATAATAATTTACGACTATATCTTCAAATCCTGCATAAGTAAATATCAAGAATACTTACAAAATCTTCAGTTGATGTAAACCAAGAAACATTTTGTTTGATATTTTTGTAATTTTATTTTCGGCTAGATGTAACTCTTGAATGCGGGAGGCCCCTTCAAATGCGTTTGTTTCGATAGAACTGATTTTATTGTGTTTCAGATTTAACTTTACTAAATTTGGAAGACGACCAAACAATCCATCAGACCTGATTCTATCTAACTCGTTGTCGTTTAGAAGTCTGAAAATATAATTTAAAATTTAATCTGATACCTTGCAAATGTTAATTATTTAATCTTAACGACGTACAAGTCCGTTGTATGCAATGGAATATCTCGGGGAATTTCTTTAAGGCCACGACCAGAGCAATCGACAATTGTGCCATCACATTGGCACAATGATGGGCAATCTGTATCCATACGACACTCACCAGACAGTTTAATTCTCATTTCGTCCCAGGAGCCTAGGAGAGTGTGTAATATCTTGCATAACTTATGCTTATATAGGTCAATTTAACTTACACTTAAACTTTTCATCCCGTAATGTTTCAATACGTCTTCGGTGCATTCTCTTTGGCGTTTCACATCGGGCCCCACTTGTTTCAATTGGATTTTTATGTAAGTAGTCTGCTAGCCACCGCAGATTGCAGTCACACACAAAAGGATTTTTTGCAAGATGTCTGTGTATATATAGGGTATTTACTTTTAATATTGTTAAAAAATAAAAAATAAGATATAAAGAAGTTTGAAAACAGAAACTTTACTAGAAAAAAAATTTACCAACATGAAAATTTAAATTTTTTCAAAAGAATAAATTAAAAAAAAAAAATATACAGTGAAGGACTTAAGTATAGGCACAAGCTGCAAAATGAAACAAGATATGTTTTTTTCACATTTGTAAGTATCAAATATTTATTTAAAGAACATATAATAATTATAACGGTAATTCATATTAAAAATAACCAAAAAAGTCGAACAGATTTTATTCGGTGGTAGAAAAATAACGAAAAGGTTTAAAAAACTTAATTT
Organism: Cistogaster globosa; assembly: GCA_937654795.1. NCBI lineage: Eukaryota > Metazoa > Arthropoda > Insecta > Diptera > Tachinidae > Cistogaster > Cistogaster globosa. The sequence continues at coordinate 41,261,272 of OW569407.1, forward strand.
TCTGTGGGACAAAAGTATAGGCACATTCTTTGTTAACGGAATCAAAACTAGTCAGAAACTCAAATTAGTATTTTGTTGGCAGTCCATTCTGCTTAATAACGGCTTTAAGTCTATTAGGCATAGAGTGTACTAATTTTTTTGTAAAATTTTTATCAATTTTAAGCCATTCTTCGGTTAATGCTGTTTTAAGCTCACATTTGTTTGAAATATTGCGTTTCCGAATTCTTCGGTCCAGCTCCTCCCACAAATGCTCAATGGGATTTAGGTCTGGGGACTGCGGAGGATGTGGCAATACATGTGCGGTGTTATATGCAAGCCACATCTTGACGTCGTGAGCAGAATGTTTGGGGTCATTGTCATGCTGGATTGTAAATGACTCTGACAAACCCAATTTAATGGCGCTTTTCTTAACATTTTCCTTCAAAATATTTAAGTAAACAGTCTTGTTCATTATTTCATCAATGAAGACTAGTTCTCCGACACCCGCTGCAGACATACAGCCGCAGACCATAACTCCTCCGCCACCATACTTTACTGTTGGTGTAAGATTTTTTTCGTCATATGCAGTATTACGTTTTCGCCATACTCGTGAATGTCCATCAGGCTTAAAAATATTAAATTTGCTTTCGTCTGAGAAGAGAACCTGTTCCCAGAAACTGCATGGCTGATTTTCAAATTTTTTTGCATAATCCATACGTCTTTTTTTATTAACTGCAGATATTAATGGTTTTCGTCTAGCAACACGTGATTTATAACCGGCTTCATGTAGTAATCTCTGAACAGTTTTAGAGTGCACGTCCTTACCGTAATTTTCCTTGACGTCCGCTGCAAGCTGTGTAGATGTTGTTTTCGGATCAATTTTAACTTTCCGTATTATTTGGGCACGTTCTCTCTCAGTTAATTTTCTGGGACGACCACAGCGTTTAGCACTTTCAAAGTTAGTTTTACCTTTAAAACGATTAATTATTGTCCGAATAGTAAAACGGCTTCGATCCATTAATTCGCCAATCTCAGCAAAAGATTTGCCTTGGGTATGCAGATGGAGAATTATTTTCGCTGTGATTCTGTAGTTTCACTTAATTTAGGACACATTTTTTAGAAAACGACAAAGAAATTATTATTTTTAACCAATTTTTCTTACTTTTTACAACTGAAAAAAATTGAAAATAATAACGGAACATTCCATTCTGTCAAAAAATACAGTATTGCCAGATTGGCGAATTTATAATCGTCTTTTATTTCCGTTAACAATGAATGTACCTATACTTTTGTCCCATAAAAAATCGATATTTTTAAATTTTTTTTTTGATATTATTCTATCGGCGAATGAAATCTGTTCAAATTTTTTGATTACTTTTTATATGAAGCTTTGTAAGAACCATTTTACGTTCTAAAAATAAACATTTGATGATAATCAATATCAAAAAAATTACTGTTTGCTTCATTTTGCACCTTATGCCTATACTTAAGTCCTTCACTGTATATTGTAACGTTTATTTAACTTGTAGACGTGGCTGCTGTAGTCAAAGTGGTAAACACGTTGACTACAAACCCGGTTGGCCAGGGTTCAACCCCTGTGCCAACCAAAAAATAAAAATGTTTTTTTTTTTTTTGTTTAATGGTATAAATACATATTCAGATTTAACATTAAACAAGCAGCCTCCTTCGTCGGTACTTCTTCATAGCATATACGCCGGCGAAGTAAAATAATTAATAAAATGGCTATATCTATCTTTCTCCATTCACCTGTCTGATCTCTCATCGTTCCCTTTCCTAAAGAATGTAGCACGTTTACAAAAATAACTAAATAGAGGCATTATTGCCTGAAGTACTACTTCTCTTAAAAAAAAAAATTTATGAGTTCTTTCATTGCAAAATAATTACACACAACTTCTACTATTTTAAGTATATTACATAATTCAATTCGACGATTATTTACTTATTCGCGATTAATACAGACACCACTTTTGTAACGGAAAAACTGTTGTACTACAAGATCTTCACTAGATGACGTTCAATATCAAAATGAATCAGCCTGTATGGCCGTTGCTTTTATATACCCAATGTTAAGGGGTTCTTGTATGTACTAGAACTTTTACCTCAATCTACTATGTAGTAGCATGTGTAGTCGATTTAATTTAGCTATTAGGCAATGCAGGTGTTTGTGTCGTTGAATATTGTGTTTGTTTTTGCTTTTTGTTAGTTGTTTTTGTTTTGTGATCGAGAAGTTTTGTAGGAACTTCTAGCTTTGTAGACAGACGCAATAGGCCATTTCGTTTCACTTACTTGATAATTACAATAATTATTATTTTTTATGACTTTAATAAAGCATGTTCGCATTATTGCAGCCCACTTAAGCTCCGCTGTCCCGAATAGGCTCAACATTAGCTTTGCAATATTTACTAGCCGTTTTAGATGAACAACTTTCATTTTAGACCTCGGATTATGGTATCTCCCAGTGGCTTTGCAGTTTAGAGGACTGTCCTTTCTTGCGTTGTGGGTTAAATAGTAGAACTATTTGTCCTTCCCTCCGTGTTGCTGCTCGATCATATCTGGCCTTCATTTTATTGCTGGACATTTTTATGCGATTACGGACAAACTCATAAAGCTCATGCAGGTCTTCTTGTGCTTGAAGAAGTGTCAATTGTCTTTTTGTGCAGGTCGCGTTTTAATACTAAATTCTAAATCTGCTGGCAGTTTAAGATGTATCCTAAACAAGATTTTTACCAGACTTCGTAAGGTTGAAGTCTAGTAAAGTTGGGTATATGCTCATTTCAATCCTGTTGGTGTGAGTATGGTCAATCAAAGTTTCGTTCCTGGTATAAATGCAGTTCTAGTGGAACACTGTATCGACACACCCAATTGATCACAAGGGCGTCCAGCACTGTTTTGGATTATTGGTTTGGAATGGCATACACTTCGGGCCATTTGCTGAAATAATCTAATACCACTAGTATATATCGGTTTTCAGCAGCCAATGTCTATCCGCTCAAAAGGAGCAACTGCGCTGTATTGCTGAAGCTCGTCACGACTTCTTGGCCGCAATGCACTGCTCGCAATTAAAGGCCCAACTATAATGTGCATAAGCTAGCTTGAGCTTATGTCAAAAACCCAACGAAAAGCCTGTCAAATGCTTAGGTAATTCTTTAAAGATTTTTATGTGGCTACAATGTACTTACATAAATTTAAAAAATAATTTGCCACAGTTGCACATTCATGTTTAAATCGTACTTTCCCAAAAATATATATATTTTTAAATAAATAAAACTTTTAAAGAAAAAGGCATCGAAAAAATTTATTATATATATTTAATAACATTGATTTAAATAAATGTACTTTCTTTTACTAGTTTTCAATTAAATTCGATAAAAAATGGCATGTATTTTATGTATTTTTGGTCAAAAGTACCAAAAGATGCAACGGTGGCACTGTTTAATTTGAAAGCAATTAAAAAAAATTATAGCGAATTGTTATAATAAAAACACATCATTTTCTCTCATATAAGCCCATCTTTTTTTTTACATTTTCTATTAAATTAAAAAAAAAAATCCTTTTCAATGTCGCTCTCCACTGCAATTTTTTCTTTATTGATTTATGTATGTATACACCAAGCGCAATCAGCTGTTTCTGTACGGAATGTACGATCAGCTTCGTACATTGCTTAAGCAAATGACATTTCACGAAACTTGACGAAAAGTTCTCTCAAGTACATTATAGTTTACCACATTTGATTTATATGTATTTGCACAGTTGTATAAGTTGGCATAAGCTTGTATATGCACATTATAGTTGGGCCTGAACATCCAATTGACTGTGTAAACAGAAACAATAGGCTAATTCGTTTCACTTTCTTATTTCTTATTTGTTTGGAAATATATATATATATATATATATATATATATATATATATATATATATATATATATATATATATATATATATATATATATATATATATATATATATATATATATATATATAAATATATATATATATATATATATATATATATATATATATATATATGTCTGTGTGTGTGTGCCGCAGTAACAAATCATGATCAAATTTTCCTGATGCTTTTTTACGAAATTAGGAATAAAAATTAAAAAAAAAAATTAATAAAATAGAAGTAATCAATGTGTTTATTTTAACATAACGACGAAGTGAGATAAAAAGAAAATATATTCCACAAAATTTGCAAAATTAAATGCATTACTTATAGTTTTTTTTTCGGAATATAAAGTTTTATATACTTTTTTGCAACAGAAAAAGTGCAATTGAGATATGTGTAGTAGTTTTTCCACGTTTTATCCAAAACGATACTTCTCATATGCTCCAACGCCATCAACGGCCCCTTTTCCATGTGTGCTAGGGAAAAAAGTACATACCGAAGAACATTCAATTTCTATTTTAAAGTCATGTAATCAGGACAAAATAAATAATTTTTTAAACTGAGAGCGGCTCCCATTAGAAAATATCACTATTTTTGTAGATCCTCCGAAAGTTTTTTATTATCAGTTAAGATAATCATTAAAAAATAAAAACTTCATGTTTGTTATGCTGTTACTCATGATCGCAACAACTTTGTAACTCCAGCCAACCAAGCCATACATGTTGATTGTTTTCACGAGTAATGCTTGTGTAGAAACAACTTTTTCTGCTAGAGTAGTAATATCACATGAATTTTAACAACATATGAATGATTTAACACACTAATTTCTTCGGATGATATGTTAATTAGACTTAATACAAATGAAATGTACTGCAGCAAGGATAAAAAAGACAATAATGGCATTGTACAAAATTATTGTGAAAATTTGGATTCAATATAAGTCAATATTTTTTTTAATTTTAACATTTACTAAAATATTTTTAAATACCACTATGATTTCGAGGTTTAATCTTTGATTATAACAATTCATTGATTGACGTTTTTTTTCGTTTTTGTATTATTATGTTACTTAAATGTTATGTTAGTTTTAATACTACCTCTGAAGTTTTCCGTCCTTTTGTTTAGGCTCAGCGAAAGTTTAGAAACCTTAACTTGGACCAAGGAGACGCTTAAATTCCATTTACCCCGCCCTTTTTTGTGGGCATTGACATAAAATATTTATTTAAAAATAATGTTAGTAGTAAAAGAAATGAACTCAACTCATAGTACCATTAAAATTAAATTTGTTAGTTTTTACGGAGGTATCCCTCTAACTCCACCCTTCCAAAATCCTAGTGGTTTTTTTTCCATTTTTTTTATAAATTATTTTATATTTATTATCAAGCTTTTATGTCGAGGTTAAGGTATATTCCTAACTAATCTTATCAGCCAAGAACATCAAGAAAAATAAATTTTTGTAATTTATTACTTTTTAGATTTATTCATTTCGAAATAAATAATTTATTCATAATAATAACTGATTTATAATAGTAAAACAACTTCTTTTGTGCACTTCGATCATCATGAGTGGTATTGTTCTTTTTTTGTTTCTTCAAAAATCTCTTCCAATTTTGACTCCGCTTTTTCTGATAGCAGCCCAATAGGCAATAACGCCTCATTCATAACAGTTACGATATTTATTAAAAACTTGTGCATTATAGGTGTCATAGGATGGTATTTATATACATACAGTACAAATTGTATGGTAAATTCAGTGTTTTTTAAACAAAAACGATTACAGAGACAAAACTCTTCGATCTCGGAAAATCAAACCTATTGGGAAATCAAGGGCACCTATGCTATTAATCTTTAATCACAGTTTATTCAAATTGAATTTGAGAATTTTTTTATAAGACGCGGAAAGTTGACTTAGCGCAATTTTGGCCACAGTAACAAAAACTCTCACAGAACTCATTGTATATGAGAAAATTGCACTAAGTCAATTTTCCGCGTCTCATAAAAAAATTTTCAAATTCAATTTGAATAACCTGTGATTACAGTTTAATAGCTCTATATGTGCCCTTGATTTCCCAAAAGGTTTGATTCGCCGAGATCGAAGGGTTTTGTTGCTGTAATCGTTTTTGTTAAAAAAAACATTGAACTTACCATGCAATATGTACTGTATGTAAGGCGGGGAAATTTTATCGCATGCTACATTTTTTTAAAAACGTATTTAACTTAACGTATTTATCTTCACACACATCATTTTGTGGCTACAGTAAGCTAAATCAATATGGGAAGAAAAAGTTCTTTATACATATATACATATATACATATATTTGCACGAATGATATTAAGGTGAATCGTTTTTCATTTGAAAAATAAAATTGCATCATCTCTATTTCTATACATAAAAAAGAAAAAATATTATAACAAAATTTAAAACTCTTTGCTAATAAAATAATAAATATCCAATAAATTTTTTATAAGTTAAGCAAATCATAAAAATTTTTTTGTGCACGCGTTGTCAGCCTAAATTAAATGCCATAAAATCTCCAACATTTAAATGAAGAAAATCCTACAGTTTCCAAAATAAAGACCAAAAATTACAAAATTATAATCTTTTACTCTTTTGCCTATAAGTCCACATATGGACTAGGGCTCACGAAATACTTTCAGCAACAAATCGGAGCATATATAGCTTTTTACAGCACTCTTCTTTTTCTGATCCCAGCTTTGTGATCTTAGAACATAGTAGCTTAATTCAAAGCTTTAATGTAAAATAAGAGAAATTGAAGGTTTCTTCATTTTTCACAAGAATGATCAGTTTTATACGAAATTTGGTTTAAACGTACACTTATATAGCCTTAAAAAAATAAAAAAACAAGAGTGCTATATTCGGCTATGCTGAATCTTATATACCCTTCACTGTCTATGTAAATATAGTTTAGTGAAGTAACTCCAATCAAAAAAGCAAATATTGGGGTGACAGAGAATTAAAAAATAAAAAAAATTTGGTACTGCATACATATAATTTTACATAAAAGTAACATCGGCTCTTAATGGGTTAAGCATTTGTAAGAAATTTTAGCATTTCCTTAAAGACCCCTTAAAAATTTTAAAATTTCAGAGCCCCGTAACTCGGAAAAGTTGGGCGAGCGCCAATTTTTCACTTGATCTTTTTTTTTATTATTTAATTCTTTATCGCCCCATACATTTGTTTTTTTGATTGAGGTTGCTTTATTCTTCCAAATGACATGAAAAAATTAGAGGTAAGCGTGGTGATTTGCCTGCTGCCTCAAAGGACATGGACCTATAATGCTGATTTCCAATAGCACATTTTTCGACACTATGTCTGATCGATTGACGTATTTATTTATTTATTTATTTATTTTTTGTGAAATCGGCCTCGGAAAACTTGATTTCAACACTAACACGGACGGACATCGCTCAACCGACTTCGCTATGCATAAGGAATGTAAGGAATATATTATAGAAATTACACGCGGAATGAAGAACTAAGATATACCCTTTTTCCACTTTTTGTGGTGAAGGCATAATAAAGAAAATTTTTTTCTATAAAAAAAAGATTAATCGCTCTTTTTAGGCTAAAATACCCAAAAATTTCATAATTTGGCATTTTTAACTTGAAAATCGAATAATTTCTAAGTCAAGAGAGCTATTGTCTTCAAATTTTTTTTTCCAAAATATTAAAAATTTTGCTCGCTAACTACAATAAAAGTCTTAAAAATATTTAGAGAGAATTGTACCCAATATTTAAAACAAACAGGACCAGGGTACCGAAAATCCAAAAGTTTTTATTTAAAAATGCTTATAACTTGGTCATTTTATAACTTAAGCATGTAGATTAAGGCACAGATTTGTAGATATTGACTAGGCCTTTGAGACCATGTATAATTTTTACAAATGAGGCAAACATTAATGAAATTCCAAGCATTAGAAAAATTTGCTGTTGCGAAGTACCCAACTTAGAGACCTCATAGCGCCATCCTTGGGTACCCAGCTTTAAAACTTAAGTTCAAATGCTCCTATGCTATGCTCATGTGAAATTTTTGTTTAATCAGCCTAGCCGTTTACAAATAGCTGAATTATTTCTAAAATATTTTAATTCTACCCTACTGTGCACCACAAGGAACTTTTGTTTTAATTTTGGAATGCTCTACCAAGTAAAAATTTTTATTTTTAGCGATAGCAGGTTTTCGTGCTAGAAGCTATGAGTCCGGGAATTATAAAGATTTATAGTTTTTAAATATACTGTTTTATATCTGCACATAAGCCTCTGATCAGGGTGAGATGTATGTTGCTTCAAGGTTCAATACGACAACACGCCACGTGCTTTGACTTAATAATCAATATCGTTTAATTTCAATTATTTAACCGGGAATATAGCACGCTTAAATTTAGCTAATATAAATTTATCTTTAATTAAGATTTGCAAATTGCTCGAACATATCACGTTCATAAGGACAGCTATATGCGGAAGAAAAACAAAATCGTACTTTCACCCCAACCGAACGCGGGAATAGAACAGAGTCCTTAGTGATAACCCATTTCAAGCACCTTATTCCTATGCACATTACTCTTCTCCAACTTTCGATTTGCAAAAAAAAAAAAAAAAAAAAACTAAATGAGTTCTATAAACCCTAAGCTAAAAGCTTATTTTTACAATTCATGAAAACTGACTTATTCATTATTACATGTAAGTTCGTTTGACTTTAAATAATAACGTATTAATTTTTAGTAACATTATAAAATTATTTACCTCTATTTTCCGAAATCTGAAACATTTAAAATAAGTTTCTTAGTAATTTGTAGGACTTTATGTCCAAACAAGAAATTTGAATATTTACAGTTTGATTCATTCTCAAATTGTTTTTTTTTTTTATCTAAACGACTATTCTTAATTTGTCTACAGCTTAACAAATAAACAGCTGAAGTTTAAAAATTAAATAAAATTGAACAATTTTTTAGCTATAAGCAGAAAAATACGAGTATATTATGAATGCATATTAACACCATTTGTTAAGAAGTAAAATCTAATCCGCATTAAGTTTTTTCTTTTTAATGAGAACATCTATTGGTGCTTCTTTATAGCGCAGAATATGAAAAATTTCATATTATTGCTTAGCCTTGTTTATTTGCAACTTTTATACTTGGGAGTTATTCATTACAAATTTCTTATCACATTGCCCTATGTGTAATTATTATTTTAATTGTAATCTGTATACATAAAGTATGTATGTGTGTATATACATAAATATAACATCAGCTTTCATTACTTGACCGATTTTTGCAGTTTATTGCCATCAGTAATGGATATTTTCTTTTAAAAACTACGGTATTACTTCTCGTACAAAACATAGGAAGAATATAATATATTATTATATTATGTAGTATGGGAAGAGAATCAAAAAACTTTTCCTTCATTTGTATATTCTTGTTCCGATTACAAATGGTTATTGTTCGTTTTTATAGACTTATGTATGTTGTACTGCAATTATATATTTAATATTTCTACAACTATTTTTTACCATTTGTAATTAGTATTTAGTATTTTTTACACTGATAAAACTTGTTGCACATATTGACATTATTTGATAGTTGTTTGAACAAACAAAATTAGGTACATAAATGTGCGTAGTGTGAGTAATCAAACTTGAGGCATACGCAACACGTGCATTTCTTGCACATTGATAAAATACTAATGGGTCTGTCTTTATGATTCTACATTTGTGTGACCTTTTCAATGAAGTCCTTCATTTTGCAGTAAAGTACAATTTAAAAATAAACGGGAGAAAATTAAGTCTGTGATACAACAATATATTAAGATTAAGAATGTTGTAATGGTTTGGAAGCGGGTTGTCAGGAAAATAAAAGTATAAAAATATTTTTCTGCCTATGCTTAAATGCTTAAATGAAACTAAGCCAATTGAGGTTCAAAATTAATTAATTTTTATTTTCAAAAATAGTCCTGCTACATACTAAAACATTTAAAAATTTGTTGTTTAATAAAATACAATTTCTAAACTTTCCAATTGCGTGTAATTAGGTAAAAAAGAAATGGAAGTCACAGTAACAATTCTAATAAAAAAGGATTATGAAATGAAAGTGAAATAATGGTGCAGTGAAAGTGATAATAAAATAACTTGAAATGAATAATAAAAAGATAGTAGATATTTAAATATTTTAAATTAATTTTTGTTTGTGATATATGTATATTTGTTGCAATTTCTACATATGCTATACAAACAATACTGTAGTCTACATGATTAATATTTCTTTATGTTGTTGTTATGAAACTCTTTGAATTTATTTCCTAACTCTAGGATTGAATTTACTCCCTTAGTCTCTATGACTTTATACGGACCATAATATGGAGGTTGACTTTTTCTTCCATTAAAATTTTTTACTAATGCCATGTCTCCAACCTTTAAATTTAACGGGTTGCTACCACTATAATTTTCAACGCGCTTCTTTTTTATTTCAAAATTTACTACATTATCATATGGCAAATTTGGTAACTTTCCAAATATTTAGGGAGAGTGATTTATGTCTATATGAGGTGTTGTGTTGAATGTGAATCAAAAATGTGGAATCCAACGATCCCACAGCACTCTATGTGTTTTTGCTATAGAGCCTAGTGTTTCATGACGATACGGTGTACTGAAAAATTGCTCTATGTCCAATAGACTACATACTTCCGACATAACTTCATTAGCAAATTCGGTGCCTCTATCTGATTTAAGTATCTTGAAGCACCCATATATTAATATTAAATAATCAACAAGAGCTCTAGCAACAGTATTTGCATCTTTTGTCCCAAAAGGGAATGAGCAACTCATATCCAGCGTAGTAAAATATTTGGCTATAACCAACCTATCGAGCAAATTTCCATTCTAGTTAATGGGAATTTATCGTTCACAATTTTCTCATTTAGCTTTCTAAAATTGACCAAGAAATGGCGTTCTTACTACCATTTGTCGATTTTTTTGGTACAGCTAATACGAGGGACCTATAGGGACTCACTGATAGTTCAGTGACACCATCTTATAGCGAAGTATTTATTTGTTGGCTAATTTCTTCCATTTGTGCTTCTGGTAACCTGTAAGGATTAATATATACCGGTGTTGCATCATGCACACTAATCGTTCTACCTTTAAATCCAGACTATTTATTACAACGCCAGTTTCCCCCTACCGAAGGCATCAAACAGTTTCGTAAAAAAACGCCTGGTAATACTTCCTTACTCAGAACTATACTACGAGGGCGGTTCAGAAACTTCTTAGCATATCAATGAAAGATAATAGTTAGTTTTTCAAAAATTTTTTTATTTTTCAATATAATCTCTTGAAACTTCAATACACTTAGTCCAACGCTTTTCTAGCAAAACTATCCCTTGATTAAAATAGTTTTCCTCAAGGTCTTCAAAATATTGGTTAACAACTGTAATTTCATCTTCATTTGAGGTCAAACGCTTGCCAGCAAGGAATTTTTTTAGATTTGGGAACAGGTAAGAGTCACTGGGAGCTAAATCAGGGGAATTAGGTGGGTGGTCAAGCAACTCGTACTTTAATTCGTTGATTTTAGCCGTTGTTAAAACTCTTGTGCGCTGGTGCCTTGTCTTGATGAAAAATTATTTTTTTGTGTTGTAAGCCAGGACTTTTTTCTCGAATTTGTACATTTAATTGATCCAAAAGGTTGCAATAGTACTCTGAGTTTATTGTTTTACCCTTTTGCAGATAGTCAATCAATAAAATACCTTCGAAGTCCCAAAAAACCGTTGCCATAACCTTACCAGCCGATTAATTTGTTTTTGCCTTCTTTGGGGCACTTCTTCCACCTTCAATCTATTGTTTGGATTGTTTTTTGTCTCTGGAGTATAGTGGTGGATCCATGTCTCATCAAAAGTTATGAAACGACGCTTAAAATCCCTTTTATTTCGCTTAAAACGATCCAAACAAGCTTGAGAAATGTTCATTCTTATGCGTTTTGGTCGACTGTTAACAAATGAGGCACCCATCTTGCAGAAAGCTTTTTCATTTGTAGTTCTTCATGCAAAATTAAATGGACTCGATCATTTGAGATGCCCATGATATTAGCAATTTCACGTACTTTTATTCGTTGATCATTTAATACCATATCAAGCACTTCGGCTACAATTTCTGTTGTTGTTGCTGTTTTTGGACGTCCATTGCGTGGTTCATTTCAATGCTTGTACGACCACGCTAAAATTCAGTAACCCAATTTTTTACTGTTGCACATGAAGAAGCACTTTCAGCTAACACATTCATCATATCATTATGAATTTCTTGTCCCGATAAACCTTTTTTATGTAAATATTTAATGACAGAACGCATTTCTAATTTTTCCATTTTAAAAAAATCGCGGATGCGTCTTTTTTGAACACCTGTTTCTTTATGAAGGAGTTTCTAGATCTAAACAAAATTTAACACGTGTTCTGTTTATACCGCGCCTTTTGTGCTAGGCTAAGAAGTTTCCGAACCGCCCTCGTATCTTCTTTTGTGTGGGTCCTTATTGGTACAATCGATTCCGATCGTGCAGGTAAAGAAATGTTCACGTTAAAAATGCATCTGGGTTTCATTGGTACTATAACTTCATTTTCTACCACAAAAGTCGTTGTATACGTGTCAAAATTAACCTTACATCTGTATTTTTCAAGTATGTCTCTACCAATAATTCTATCCGTGCTTATCAGGAAAGTATCTTCAACTATATGAAATTCGTTTCTAATTATTTTATCCTCAAATTCCAAACCCAATTATGCTGTGCCAGCGCTCTCAACACTATCTAAAGTTATGTTACCTAGTTTGCAAATCGAGACGTCGGCTCCAGTGTCTATTAAAAATTCAACATCTCTATCTAATACTTTATATTTTGTCGTTATTAAATTGTTTTCAATGTGTGAGAGGTTGAAGAATTTTCCCCATATTAGTTAACAACCTTTGTTATCCGGCGATATTAGTTTCCCTGAGCATTGTTCGTTCTGAAATTACTATACCTCGCTGTATTTGCATACATACGTTCTACGATTATTCACATCAACTTTGGTGGCACTAACGCTATGGCCTTTATTATTACCATTCCTATTGTGATTGTTTCTATTATTTGTATAACTGTTATCGTAATTGTTATTATAATTAATTGTTGGAAAAATTACTACTGTCCACTGGGTTACGGCTGCCTCGAAAATTTGCTTGATTACCAGTATTTGTACTACCACTTGAAGAATTTGTGCCAAACCCTCTTTGTCCGTAATTATGTGTTTCCTGTCTCTAAACTTTAAACACGTTGTTACCGGTGGGTTGTAAATCTCTTTCTATTGTTAGACATTTTTCTACAGCTTCCCTAAGTGTTTTAGGACTACTCGCTATTAACACGCTCTGATATTCGGTGTTTACTCCCTTCATAAAAACATTTAAAGCCATATTTTCTCACATTTTCCAAATCGTGTCGTTCGCTTACTGTGTGGGATTACTGATTGTTTAAATTTGAAACGCGCTAAACTGTTCTATCAACAAAGATATCTTTTCTCTAAAGACCGATATGCTCCTTGCCTTTTGCCTAATTGTTCCCAGTTCTGTCAAGATTTCTTGGATTAGGGTATGCTTCCACTAAAAATTTCCTTAAATCAGAGAACAAAGCGGGTTTATTCGAGCGTTCTATCACACTACGGACTTGTGCTGTGGGTTTAAAATTGTATACACACGTAACGAATAATTCCTTGTCTTCTGTTCGAAACAAATCATGCAAAATTCGCATTGAATAAGGAAATCCTCTAATGCCTCATAGGTACCTTTGTAAACTTGCAGGTTTTTGCCTACTATATTAATGTCAAAAGTTGCGATATTGTTAATGTTATCTGTACCTTCTGAACTTGTGTTTTCCTTAATTGCCAAATTTTCTACTATTATTTTTAATCTCGCTAAAAGTTCGTTTAATTTCAATGCAAGAGACTTTATTTCTCCTTTGATTTCTAACTTCACAACCTCTCCCTCTATTTGCGACAGTCGCTTCAATTTTCTGTTTTATAACAAGAGGAGTATATTCTACCCTTACTGTTTCTTATATTTAATTCTAATTTTTCTAATTCAGCTATATATTCTTCCATAAAAATAACTAGATATAATACAAAATTAAAAAAAAAGTCTATTGTTTTTTTTATAATTGCTGTTTGTGTTTTTATTTTGGTTCACGGTAATTCAATTTGTAAAAAAAGAATTTTAAAAATATGTAATTATTAAGAAATAAATTTGAATGCTATCAACTTGCGTTTATCTTATTTTTCTCATTCTTGTCTTGTGTTAACGTGCAAATGTGTATCATAATGTGTACTTTTAATGTGCAAAAAAAAAAAAAAAATTGTTTTTATGTGCGTACATATGCATCAGTGAACAGATTGTGTCTATTCACATATTCATTGCTTTTGCATTGCCTTTAATCGACAACAATAAAAACATGCATCGTGTCTTTTATTTTTGATTGCCTTCGTAACACTCATATTTTATGATGTTGTCTTCAAATGGGTTAATTGAAACGGGCTTGTCTGTATAGACATGAGCTTTAACATAGCCCCACAAAAAATATCTAAAGGCGTTAAATCGCATAATCTAGGCAGCTAATTGACCGGTCCCGAACGTGAAATAAAATTTTCACCGAACTCGCCTCTCAATAAGTCCATTGTTGCGCGTGCTGTGTGGCATGTGGCACCGTCTTGCTGAAACCACATGACATGCAAGTCAAGCTCTTGCATTTTGGGCAAAAAAAAGTTAAATACGAGTATCATTTCACGGTAGCGCTCACCATTCACAGTTTCGTTACGATTCGCATCATCTTTGAAGAAGTACGGTCCAGTGATGCCACCAGCCCATAAACCGTACCAAACTATGACTTTTTCTGGATGCATTGGTAGCTCTTGCAATGCTTCCGGCTGATATTCACTCCAAAATCGACAATTCTGCTTATTTACGTACCTATTGAGCAAAAAATTAGCTTCGTCGCTGAACACAATTTTTCGGTAAAAAAGTGGATCTTCGGCCAACTTACCAAGAGCACATTCACCAATTCTTGCACATACACACATGTACAATGTAATACCGATTACAATCAAAATAATTTCTGTACATAATGACAACGTGAGAAGAGAACTTATAATGAATAACTCCCATGCATGAAAGTCACAAATAATCAAAGCTATGCAAACAAAAAAAAAAAAAACTTTTCATCTTTCACGCTTTAAAGAAGCACTTATAATAGTTATCAGGGAATATAACAATAAAAGTAAAACATAGATAAATTGGCATTAGATTCCACTTTTTTATAAAAAATTGTAAAATACATACATTCATTATATTTTTTTGTTTAAAATTTCTACAAATCTTAATTTAATTTAATATAATTTTTAAACTACAGCTGTTTATTTGTTTATTTTATATAAGTGTACACGAATAATATATTTTAAGTCATTTAAATTAAAAAGCCAATTTGTCGAAGGATCAAACTGTAACTGCCGTGTTCATAAAATATTAAAATAGTTTTATAATGTATTATTATTTTTCCATTTCACATTTCAAAATTATTTAATTTTCGCATGAATCTAAATCAGTTTAAAAAATTTTTTTTTTCATATTTCCAATTTCGGAAAATAGAAGAAAACACTTGTATCTCACCTCGGTTTTTAAAAACTGTTGCTTAATTACTTACAGTGACGAACAAAAGTGAGTGCATGTTCACGAAACTGATTTTCATTATTTAAAAAACAACACCATACAAGCAAGTCTAAAATTTTTTTTAATTTTTGTTTTTTTATTTTGTCCGTATTAAATGAAGTAAGTAAGCAATAAAAAATGAGATGAAATCGAAGAGTTTAAAAGAAAGAACGAAAATATCTGTCATACACTCAGTTTTGCACGTTTTATGAGTTGTACCTATTTTCGCTCTCCTAATTCTCTTATCGGCAGAAATCATCCAGATTTGCCGTTATTTTTGTTTCTACGTTTTTCTTTTCGTTTTTAGAGCAGTTTAAAACGTGTTTCTAGTAAATCAATGCAAATTTTTTGAACTACTATAATATTTAAAATTAATAGTTTTAATAGTTTTTTTTTTGCATAAAATTGAGAAAAATATCTGCAGAAACTGAAAATAATGTTGTGTGCCTGACCGAGGACGGCTGTTCTTCACGTACCATTTCCAGGAGACTAGGTGTTAGTCAATCGGCGGAGATCGCAGCTCAAAGGAGACGAAATGTGACCTCTAAATCGCAAGTCGAAGGTCGCAAAAAATTATTAATGGACTCAAATGCTAGACTAATAATGTCAAAAATGAGAAAATACAAGCTGCTAACACCAAAGAATACTGCTCTGGAAATTAACAAAAATGTAAGCGAATGGACTGCTAGAAGAGCGCTCCATAACATCGGGTATAACTCAGCAGTTAAAAAAGTAAACCTGCATTGTCCGATAAAAATGTAAAAGCGCACAAAAATTGGACCATTGATGACTGGAAACGAGTTATCTGGTCTGATGAGTCTAAATTTAATCGTTTCCAGTCAGATGGAAAGCAGTACTGCTTGCGTGAACGTGTTCAATGACGGTGAACGTGTTCAATGACACCATGTAAAGCAAACTGTCAAACATGGCGGCGGACACATAATGGTTTGGGGTTGCTTTATATGGTGTGGTGTTGGCCCCCTGCATTTAGTAGATGGTATCATGCGGAAAACGGACTATCTACAGATTCTGCAAACCCATCTTTCCAATTTTATGGACAAATATGCTTATCCCGAAAAAGAAATTATTTTTCAACAGGATGGTGAACCAAAGCACACAGCCAAAACTGTAAAGGAATGGATTGGGAAACAAAATTTTCAACTAATGGAATGGTCGGCACAAAGTCTCGACCTCAATCCAATTGAAAATCTTTGGTCAATCGTAAAAAGACGGCTCGGGCAGTATGAAACAGCTCCAACAAACACGAGCAACGTTTGGGATCGTGTACATGCGGAATATAATCGAATTCCAAAAGATGTTATCGAAAATTTTGTAGAAAGCATGCCAAAACGCATAAACCAAGTTATTTCTAATAAGGGTCTATGGACTAAATATTGAAATTGGTTTAACTATTAATTTTCCTGAAACGTGCAAAATTGAGTTTATGCGGGTTATTTTCGATTTCCTTTAATTTTTTGAATTGTTCTCATTTTTTAACTTCTAATTGTAACAAATAAAATAAGAAATATATAACTAAAAAATGTTTTTCATTTGCTTGCATGGTTTTGTTTTTATTAATGACAAAAGTCAGTTCCGTTAACATGCACTCACTTCTGCTCGCCTTTATGTGTATAAATGAAAAATACAGTTCGTATTCGGATGTAAAACAAGCGTTTAGCCTAGGACTTATAGACACACCTCTTTTTATTGCAAATAAAAAGGTATGGAGGAATAATTTAGATTTTTTAGGTGGATTATCAGTAAAGTTATTAAGCACTGCTAAGAGTGTTTTGGACTAGGCTAACGACTCTTAGCTCTATTCTCACATTTCGGGTGATGCAGAAGAATGAGCTTGTTTTTCTTCCTCATACAGCCGACTTTTTTCGGCTTTTTATGCAGTTTAAATGATTTTTGAAGTTAAATTATGGGTAGTTAGTTTGGTTAGTTGAATTTAAGTGTAGTGTTAGTGTATTTATGCATATCACTGTAGTAATGTATATTTATATGTAGTCATATATACATATATGTATTCATACAACTCTAATAACCATTCACTTAGTTCCATTATTATGAGATGCCCCCTAATGAATGCATATCATATCTGTCGCCAAATGTGTGTGACGTTTTGTATTTTTTTTTTAGTAATTTAAGGACATATTATTTAAGTTAAATATTTTCCCACATAGTAATAGTATACTAGAAAAATTATGGGAAAACGTAAAATATGATTTAAATGTTTTTTGTTTTCGTTTTAGATATTCACAAATGTTGTTCCCAAGGCATCATATTTTCGATGTTACTAAAATGTGCTGACCATTAGGATAAATTAGTATATAAGCAGAATATTTTTGGAAATAAAATCAGAAATAATCTAAGAGAAAAAAAAAAACATTTGTTTGCTCAGTAAATACTAATTCCTTTTTTTATAAATATATTACATGGCGATCCTGTCACACTTTCAAAAAATTCTGAATCCTCCCAAGCAGGAAATATAAAAGTCTTAAAAATTCTTAATCCTTTGCATTAACGATCCTCGCTTTACATTTTAATAGTCCTAGAACGATAATCTCGGATCTTTCATATTTAAATTCCTGACAGAGAATTCTGCCAAAATTTCTTTTCTTCAATTCTTTCGAGTCACTTTACAAACCCTATAACCATCGAGGAATACAAAGATAGACAAAAAGCCAAAAGAAACAATAAACCAATAGAAAAAGAAATCAGGTTTACAACCTCTAAGAAAAGAGGAGGAAAGACGCGAAAGTTCCAACAAGCCTGTGCTGACATACAGTGAGTAATCAATATAAGCAAGGGCAAACAAAAGAAAAATCTCTTTAAGGAATTTAGAACATTCAAATAACAAGGTTGGAAAAACTAATGGTACAGACTTTTCAAATAACCCAAGAATATCGAGTGAAACAGGTATTAGCAGAATTCAAACACCTATGCTGTAAATGAAAATAGGATATCTTTAAGTATAGAAGTAGTAAAGATATTGTTAACAATTTTAGTAGTAATAGGAATATGGAAATTATTACAACAGTATATAAAGAAACAAATTACTACTAATGCAGTAATTAATAATTAATAATTAATAATATAAAATAACAAAAGAAAAAAAAAAAAATATATATATATATATATATATATATATATATATATATATATATATATATATATATATGTATATATGTATGGGAATTTGACTATTCCTTTTTTATTTTGGTTAAATAAAAAAACACACTTTTTATATTTTATTAAAGTTAATAATATTTTTTTAAATTCCTTTTTTTCTTCTATTAGAATTATTTACTCGCCGCTATGCGTGTTGCTTCTTCAGCGTCTATTTGTCAACTAGTTTGAAATCGAGTTTGCTGTTAGCTTGTTGTGTAGTTTGTTCGTTAGTTCGTTAATTCTCTCTCTCTCTCTCTCTTATGATGGATATCCCAACCCTATATCCGGCCCTCCTGACCTCACATTAGACCCGAATGTGGACCCCACCTTTTCATAAATTCTGTCACTGTCGTGCACCTTTTGGTTCTCTCGAAATTACCTACTTTTTCTACCTGGTAACGCTCATGGTCAAGCCTTTTCATCACCCTGTATGGACCCACGAACTTCGGTCTTAGCTTTAACCCCACTCCCCATTGCGTACGTTTGATGGCAACTAGCTCGTTCACTTGATATTCTGGACCTGGTACCCTTTTCCGGTCAAAGTTTCTTTTATTTTACTGCTGGATATGTAGGATTTTCTCCCTCACCTCTTCTCGTAATGAGTTTCGTTCGTCATCAAGCTCCCGTATACAGTGCTCTTCGAAGGCACCCCTTATATCAGGATCATCTGCTTTTTTCATATCCAAACCTGTCATTAGTTTAAACGGTGCAATCCCAGTGCTTCTTAGTGGCGTAGTGTTCATTACTCTTTGAACACGATTTACCTACTTATACCAGTTTGCAGGCTTTTCCATACATAGCTTCATCAGCATCGGGATTATAATACGGTGCATCCTCTCAACTTGACCGTTACTCCGTGGAACACCGGTCGCTATCAAGAGATGTTGGATATTTTAGGACTCGCAATATTCTGACTGGGTTCCCAAACACCGCTGCTTGCTTAGAAAGTCGGACTATTACTTCGTCACTTCCAGTGCTTTTAGTGGGGTACAACCACACGAATTTCGAAAAGGCGTCCACTACGACTAGAATATGGTTGTATTTTTTGTGGGTAGCTTCCATCGGTCCCACATGATCTATGTGGTATGTGACTAAAGGCTTGTCGCCCTTATCTATGGGGCAAGGGTAACCTTCCTTATGTCCCCTTTTCGCCTCAGAAACAACACATTCTACACAGCTTTTGACACAATTGTACACTTTTGCTTTCAAATCTCGGATATAAAAAGATTTTTCGATCAGATCCTGCGTTTTCTTAAAAGCAAAACGGCCTTGGCGGTGGGCAGTCTGAATGATCTCCTGCTCCATTGATTTTGGAACCACTAACAGCTCCTTATCGGGATTCTTGTACAGTATGTCATATTTTAGATAGAAGTCCTCATATGCACTGTTCTCTAGAATTTTTCGGACTGCCTTGACCCACTCGTCTTGCACTTGTGCCTCTTTGATGCGATGCCGTAAGGAATGTCCCATCAAAAGGCACGACACTCGGCTTAAGGCGTCGACATGCTTCATCTTGGAGCCAAACCTATGCTCAACTTCATAATTAAATTCTTGTAAAAATAGGGCCCATCTCGACACTCTTGGCGGTACGCCCTGTTTCCTCATCGTTGCGAATGCGTTACAGTCTGTCACTACTTTTACTTTCAAGCCCAACACATAGATTCTCTATTTTTTCAGAACCTCTATTACTGCCAAAACCTCCAGTTCGCAGGAGTGATACTTCTGCTCGGTTTGCGTCGTCTTACGGCTCACATATTCGATGGGGTGTATTTGCGAATCATCTTCATCACGTTGTAATAGTACGGCTCCGTAACCCTGCATACTAGCATCGGTGTGGATTTCTGTCTCTGCCTTCGGATTGAACAATCTGAGAATTGGTGCGGAGATTAACGAGTTTCTCAGTTGCTCAAATGCTAAAATCTCTTTGTCTTCCATTTTAAACTTGGTGTTCTTACGTAGAAGATCCGACAACGGTTTTGCTATTACGGCATATTGAGAAATAAAACGTCTAAAATAGAATGTCAGCCCTAATTTTTCTCTTTAAGCATTGAAATTTCTTCCACGTGATATCTAGACCGTTTGCCGACGCTACTTTTAATACCTCTTGTAACTTCTTAATACCTTCCCCTTCATTCTCTGAGGGGATTACCAAATCGTCCATATATACCACTATGGTTCCGTTACTAATTAGTTCCCTAAATATTCAAAATATATATCGGCAAAAAACTGCGGGGGAATTTGAGATGCCGAATTGGGCAAATAAAAACTCATAAACTCCGTTATGGGTTACGAACGCAGTGTATTTTCTTGATTCGGGTTCTACGGGAACATGGAAAAATCCATTCTTAAGATCCAGCGTTGTGAATACCTTTGCGCTCTGTAGACGTTGAATCACATCATCTATTACGGCCATAGGGAAATTATCTCGCACTATCTTTTCATTCAATTTTCTGTAATCGCAACAGAGTCGTTTTGTTCCGTCCTTCTTGGGTGCCAGTACTACGGGTGCGGCGTGTTCTGAATTGCTAGGCTGAATAATCCTCTCCCTGAGCCCATCTCTTATCTGTTGGTCTACTACGACTTGATCAGTGTACGGCATTTTGGCCTTTGTGTAACAAGTATGTCATCATTCAATATGATTTTCATTTTTACAGGGTAAACGTTTGGTTTTGTAAGTTTGTAGAATGCGATCACACCTTTCATTTCTCCTTTCCAATTTTCTTTCAAGTGTTCTAACTGTAGTTATCTACGATATCTGTTTCGGCAGACGCACTGTGGATAATGTCCTTAAATTCGGTCTGTAATTCAGCTATTGGATTACCATTTTCAGAAAAATTTTCCGGGACCTCAATTTTACCCATTGTACTTGTACATTTGATTCTATTTTCTTTCTTATATTGAAATTTTGCCCCATCTGAGTTAACAATCAGATCCACTTGACCAAAAATGTTATTGCCCAGAACGATCGAATACAGTATGTCGCTTTCTTTGCAGACGTGAAACGTTATTTCTATCTCTACGTTATCTAAGCGGACGTTTGCTGCAAATTTACCCATTGTGGTAATATTTTTTCCACCTATTCTTACTAAAGTTTTTTTTATCTGGCCTGCGGTCAAAATCTCCTAAGAGGAATAGAGTGTCATAACGGACAGCACAGATATCACTGCCAGTATCAATGAAAGCAGAAATGGTCTTACCTAAAATCGAAATGTCCTTAAATATTCCCCTGGACGGTAGAATAATCTCGCTTGATAACATTTGGATGTTATTGCTTCTGCCTCCTGTTCCGTTTATATTTTCGTTTCTAATATTATTCCTCTCCTTTTTAACTTCAGCTCTACACTCAAAAGATTTATGTCCAAAGCTATGACAGTGGAAACATTTCACTTAGGTACTTGTGCACGCATTAGGTAAATGTCCTTTATTGCCACATCTAAAGCACCGTTTTTCTTCTTTGGGTTCTATCACGTTCTTGGTAAAAATTTTTGGACGCGCTCTCTTCGAGTTTGATGACCCAACGAAGCGGACCTTCTCGTATATTTCGATTTCTTCTTTCAAATCGTCTATATTTTTTGCCTGGTATAAAATAGCTTTATTAGATTTAAAATCACTAATTCCCTCTATAAAATATTCTATTAAGCTTTCCTCATCTAGTCCTATAGGGTTCCCTATTTCGTTAAGGCTGTATAGGTATTCCCTAAATGTTTCGCCCGTCTTCTTTTTTCGGCTTCGTAACTTGTTATGGACTTCCAAAGAAGACAGCTTTCTGCCGAACTATCTTATCAGGACCTGTTTCAGGGAGTGCCAATCAATTATACCAGATTCGCTTCTGGCAAAAATTTTGGCAGCGCCCGTCAACAATTGCTTGGCGTACAAAATTTTTTGGAGGTCATTCCATTTAACTGCGCGGGAGCAGCTTTTGAACTCTTCGATCCATTGTGAAATTTCTGGGAAGCCATCACCAGAAAAAGCTGAGACAGAATCATGTACGTCCCTTTAAGTGAAACTACTTTGGGGCATAATCGCAACATTACCGGCAATTACTGAAGAGGCTTCACCATATTCAGAACTTTCATCTGCTTCACGGTCTAACAATACTAAGATAAACATAATATTTTATGGTTAATATGGTTATAAAGGTTTTGGTATTCCAAATAAAATTTTCTTTTAACTGTAATATATTTGTAATTGTTAATAAAGAATTTTTGAAATTGTTAATATAAATAATAAAATAATAAATTTTTTTTTTTAACAATTTGATCTCCTTTTAGCTGAAAAATCTAATAGTTTTATCAGAGATTTTATTAAATTTTAAATGTTTTAAAATGGTAAAGGATTCAATACTAATAACATTTTCTTAGTTTTACTCTAAAATTTGTTTATAAAATTATTTCAATTCAACAAACAAATTTAATTTAATATATCTACATCCAATTATATAAGAAGCTTCTACACGCAGAATTTTATATCAAGTTTATGTTGAGTATGTCTTATTTACTTTTTAAAACATCAATGTAAAAATTCAGAAAAATATATACGTCTAAAAACCCTAAAACACGAAACATCTAGAATATCTGAGCTTCACAGAATTATTGTACTCAACTCTATATCACACGAAAATTTTTGATCATCTATTTCAAAATACTCAAAAAAATATCTTGTCTGATTCTTCTCTTTCTTTCACTGGATGTTTACATAAGACTTGTTCCTCTTAATACATACATTCTATTTGCAATTTCGATTGGCCCCGATTTAATAATTTGCTGGTCCTTACTGTGTCTTATCTTTTCTAGACTTCTCTTTCAGTCTTAAGTAAGCTGTTCGTCATCTCTTCACAAAAAGGGTGGATTTTGTTTTGATGTTTTAATGTTGAAATGCTCGTTTCGTACTTCTCTTTCTCTATTGTTATTGCTGTTATTTTTTTCTTTGATTTAGTTTATTTATTCTCTTCTTTGATGTTTTTTTTCGCTAAGCAACAATGTAAATTTTTTTTGTTGTTACTCGTTGTGTTTTTTTTTCGTTGATGCAGTTTGTGTGTCTGTTTTTGATTTTTTGTGTTTTTACAGTAAAATAACGGGCGCAATTTGTCTTTTTAAAGCTACACTCTTTCGTTTCGAGGGAAACGGCAAATTAATTTTAACTGTCCACAGTTGCTAGGCAATCTCCTTTACTTTGCTGTACTTATTCCCTCTTTTGCGACATTTAAAGCGAGTTGATCGTTTTTTTATTTGCAACACATGTAAATTCACTGTTTTTTTTGTGCTGTTAGATTAGTTTTAAATTTACTTCACTTTTTAATGTATTTTGCAATACTTAATATTTTAGTTTTATATTTGGTACATAAGTTATTGTCATATTTTAGACGTTGAAAATAATTTGTAAAAATATTAACAATCCCGGTTGATCCCCTAATTTTGTGGGAATTTGACTATTCCTTTTTTACTTTGGTTAAATAAAAAAACACACTTTTTATATTTTAAATTCCTTTTTTTATTCTCTTAGAATTATTTACTCCCCGCTATGCGTGGTGCTTCTTCAGCGTCTATTTGTCAACTACTTTGAAATCGAGTTGGCTGTTAGCTTGTTGTGTAGTTCGTTCGTTAGTTCATTAGTTCGTTAATTCTCTCTCTCTCTCTTATGATGGATATCCCAACCCTACATATGTATATATATATAATATATATACACCAAAAAACCTTGGTGTAATTTTTAATAAACAGCTTAATTGGTCAGATCATGTTAAAGTAAACTGCGGGAGAACTTTTTCTATGTTAAGAAATTTATATATTTCTCAATACTATACACCCATTCATATTCGAATGCTTCTCGCTAAAACGTATTTATTGCCCACATTAATATATGGATGCGAATTATTCTCTAGCTGTGATGCTGTTAGTAAACGCAGGTTGAACATAACGTATAATAACATTGCCAGATATGTATTCGGCATTAAAAGGAACAGAAGCATCTCGCATTATGCGAAGGAAATCTGTGGTGTTACCTTTGACAATTTATTAAAATGCCGCTCCCTATTGTTTTTGTATAAAATTATACATAATAAAAAACCTTCTTACCTCTATGACAGAATAACTTTTTCCAGGTCAAATAGAGGTCACAAAATAAATAATATCAAATACAATAAAGCTATTTCTGAGCAACACTTCTTCATAAATACAATACGTCTCTGGAGCCAGCTTCCCTCTCAAATACAAATTATTAATAATGCAAGCAAATTTAAAACTGCCATATTCCAGTATTTTTCTTAAATTTTGATTGTATCTTTGTATGTATATTGTTTTTTTGTTTTTTTTTTTTTACTTTTTTATATTTATAATACAATAAAGCTATCTCTGAGCAACACTTCTTCATAAATACAATACGCCTCTGGAGCCAGCTTCCCTCTCAAATACAAATTATTAATAATGCAAGCAAATTTAAAATTGCCATATTCCAGTATTTTTCTTAAATTTTGATTGTATCTTTGTATGTATATTGTTTAATTTGTTTTTTTTTTACTTTTTTATATTTTTTTTACTTTTTTAATTGTAATTTCAAATTATCTGCCAAATCAATACTCAATACTGTAATAAAAGACTTGCTCTTGTTGTATTGTATTACCTAAACCACAAATAAATAAATAAAAAATAAAATAAAAAATATATATATATATATATATATATATATATATATATATATATATATATATATATAACATATGGACCAAATTACAGAAGATTAAATTAAGATACATAATAATAAATGCCAGGAAATCAAAAGGTAGAAAATATACACTAGAAACAATAGAAGGAAAAAGAAACATTCAATAAATGAACTTAGTAGACTGTTTCGAAAATTAGCGTGTCATTTATCAGATTCAAATATGCGACAAAAAATTGAAGAATTCACAGCACTAAAAGCAACCGCAATGGAATTTTTAAAGGAACACTCCAATTTAGTCAGCTTAAACATGTCGAATTTCGAAAGCAAAAAAGCTTCAGACACAATTCTTATATTTGACGGAAAACATACACACCTCAATATATTTCTATCTATGGTGGAATTTGTTCACGATGAACTTAAGTAAAAAGGAAAAAAGAACTTAATAAAATATATAACTGCAATGAAATTAAGCAATAGGGTTAGATGTATTTTAATTACACACGACATACCAAAAACATTTAACGAACTAAAATCATTACTATCTAAACATTTCAACTAAAGAAAGACAGCCAGTAGTCTTCACTCGAAAATTAGAAATATTAAACAAAAAGGTAATGTGTCAAGTTTTAGAAAAAAATTAACACATTGATTTCAGAATTAACCATAGTACAATTAAGATACCTTGAAGACAGTTCAAACAAATTAGCACGTTCTACAATTAGAATGATGAACGAAAAATTAGCACTCGAAACATTCCAAGAAGGTTTACAAGAGAACATAAGAATAGCAGTAATAGCAGCACAACCCAATCATTAGCACAAGCATTTGAAATAGCTAGTACACAAGAAAGCCTATTATAGGCAACAAACACATTAAAGATCTTCCATATAAATGACAGAAATCGACGCAGTAATAACAATTACAACTATAACAATAATAGATACAACAATCAAAAAAGACAAAATTTCAACACTAATAGCTACAGAAATTAGAGAAACTACAACAATAATTATATCAACAACAAGAACAGCAGAATTTTTATGAATTACAATAGAAATCCAAATAATACCAACAGTAGATACAACACAAATATGCTTAACACAGAAATCATAGGTACACGTATAACATTAACAACCATACAAATCGAAGAAATAACAACCGAAAGGTACGCATAATACATCAAAAGGGGAACGGAGAAACCCTAGAGATTCAGAGCGAATCTCCAGAAAGGGAAAATTACAGATTCACACATTCAACAGTTCGAACTTCATATATTTATCTATTAAAAACCTGACGTACCAACTGACTTTCTTAATAGATACTGGTTCTGACATATCCATTTCCAAAGAAAATGCTATACACGGATATAACATATTTGAAGAAGATATTTTTAGATTGAATAAAACATAAATTTTACCTATTAAACAGCGACTTTCCAATAGACACAGACGGAATTTTAGGAATGGATTTCTTTTATTAATACACATTAAAGTTCCAAATACATTAAAAACATCAATACGGTTGTGAAAACTTAAACTAGCTACAATGCATTTACAAAACTATAACATTTATAGAACCGCTATCTGGATGACGAACATTTCTTAGAAGTCAGATTTCAGAAATTACTAAAAACAATTAAATTCAAGGATTTTAATGACGAAGAACAGAAAGCCTTATACGACATATTAAAACAACATCAAGAAATATTTCATCTAGAGGGAAAACCCTTGACCACTAACAATTTTTACAAACAAACCATAGAATTAAACGAAATACCCCAATATACATAAAAATCGTTTACCGCAAACATATTTGAATGAAATAGACAGACAAGTAGAAAAACTATTGCAACAAAATGTAATAGAACCCTCAATTGGTCCATACAGCACTCCTTTATTATTGGTTCAAAAAAAAGGTCAAGATGAAATAAAAATTGGCGTTTAGTTGTAGATTACAGACGCTTAAATAATAAAGTCGTAAGTGACAAATTCCCCCAAACAAGACTAGAAGATGTTTTAGACAGACTAGGACGAGCAAAATTTTTCTAAACTTTTGATATGACGAGTTCTTTTCATCAGATAGCACTTAATACAACATCAAGACCAATTACAGCATTTTCCACTAACAGCAGTCACTATCAATATAACAGACTACCTTTTGGACTGAAAATATCATCAAACAGTTTTCAGAGGATGCTTACCATAGCATTATCTGGTTTGGAATCTGAAGCATCCCATGTGTAGGTAATATAATAATTTTCGGATGCAGCCTTAAGCACCACAATAAAAATCTCATAAAAGTATTTGAAAGACTAAAACAGTAAAATTTTAAATTAAATGCAGAAAAATGATGCTTTTTAAAGCCAGCAGACGTATTCTGTAATTCTCGTAGCTAATTTTCTATGTCGACTGCTAAAATGCTAAATACGATGTCGCTAAATTTGGATTCTGTAACTCTAATCTCTTAAGTAAAATTTACTATTTTCGCCGTAGCTATTTTGTTAAAATAAGCCTATTCTTTTCTTTCTATTTTCAATAATGCTGTTAGAGACAAACTTATGAAGCTTGTTTTTGACATTTGATGTTAGTGATACCTAACTTTATATTTTGTTTTCCATAGAAATGTTAAGCATTTCGCACCAGAAAGTTTTTTAAATATGTTGTAAAACGTAAAATTTTTAAAATAATTTTGAATATATTAATAAAAATTTATTTTATTTTGTAATATATTTGTTCGGATAATAATATAGTTCATTATTTACATATATTATTTTTTTAAGAAATCGACAATGTTGATATTGCCTAAAAAGCTTCAAAACCTGGCAACACTATAAATGATTTGTTTATTTTCTATAAAATAAGTTGTGTTTTTGAAAATATTTTTTTGTGGTCATATTGTTTTTGTATTTTTTAAATAGATAATTACAATATTAAAGAAAAAAATTTATTAAACAATATGAGTGGCTTTTACCGGCGAAGTATAACATATTCATTGAAAATGGAGTGGCAGAGGATGAGATAAACAATGATACCTATGAAATTTATGATGTTGAAGATGATGATATTTTTTTTCTCTTACTGAACTAAAAGCCTATGTACGAGTAGTTAAGTAGATTTTTTATAATTAAAAGTATAAATATATTATTGAAAAGTAGAATTGGAACTTTTATAAATTAAAAAATTTTCTAAATGTAAAATTTTCTTAATATTTTTTAAAATACTAAAAGCATAAAGGTAAAAACAAAACCATTTCATTACTAAAAAGGAACATTTCATTGAACTACTTAAGGCTAGACGAGAAAAAGAAATACATTAAAGCAGTTAATAATTATTCTTTTGCTTACTTCTTTCGTGGTAAACTCTCAACAAAATTTAAATTGATTTTTAGCAGCACAAAATACTTATTGCTAAAAATTAAGCATTTAGGAGACAAATAACTACTGTTTATTTCTTAAAGAATACAAAATATGAGAATTTTAGCTATGACAACTAACGCTAAAAATACGGCGAATTTAATTTTTAAGAGATAGCTAATTTTAGCAATGCTCGTTATATAATTTCATTTGTAGCTAAGAATCTCTAAATTGATTTTAGATATTTTTATTGATGGAGATTAAGCTTAAGCGACTTACAGAATACGGCCACAGAAGTCCTATACTTAGGGCATCTTATTACAAAAGATGGCATAAAAACCGATCCAACAAAATATGAAAATATTGAACAGTATCCTATTTTAAAAAATTCGAATGAAGTTAGAAGATTCATAGCCTTCTGTATTTACTATAGAAGATTTATTCCAGATTTTGCTAAAACAGCGAATTGCCTTAATAACTTAGTAAAAAAGAAAGTCAAATTTGAATGGACAGAAGATTGTCAAAAATCACTTGACACATTAAGAGACAGACTAAAGAACCCACCAATATTACAATACCCCGATTTTGAGAAACCTTTTTTACTTACCTCAGACGGCTCAAACGTAGCTTTAGGAGCAATACTCTCACAAGGCGAAATCGGTAACGACTTGCCTATATCATATGCAAGCAAATTTTTAAATAATAACTATTAGGAATTCATTGGGGATACAGTTTTTTAGACCATTTTTATGTGGCAGAAAATTCACGGTAGTAACAGACCATAGATGCCTCATTGCATTAATTTCCCATAAGAATCCATCCTCGAAACTGACCAGAATTCGACTTGAATTATCAGACTTTAATGACTTTAACATTATATATAAAAAGGGAGCAAATAATGCTAAAGCAGACGCGTTATCTCGCATTGAAATGAAATCAAAAATAAAAATATTACAAGAAATGACTCCACTCTGTATTAATAAAAATGAAAGAAAAACTCTAGCAATAATACGTAGCATGCTCAATAAAAATACTAAAAATAAAGAAGATGAAATTGTAAATAAAAATAAGAACAAGAAATACATATCTCAACAGGAGACTGATCACCTCTATATGTATATCAATGAACGATATAAAGAAGCTTCAAAGAATACAATTTATAAAAAAATAAAATAATATTTAAATACACAAATAATAAATATTTAAATACGCACCGGTAGAGAAATTGAAAGAAGAATATAATAAATTAAAAAATGATGACGTCGATATAATTATTTACAAAATGCCAAAAAGAGTAGGGGATACAATAAAACAATACAGACTAATAGAAGAATTTCATAACGCACCTCATAGTAGACATTTCGGAAAAAGAAAGACATTAGTTAAATTGAAACAGCAATTTATTTCGAAAGATGTAAACAAAATGGTTAAAGCTATGTGAGAACTTGTGAATCATGCCAGAAAAACAAACAAGTAAGACACACAAAAGAAACCCTTTCAATAACAGATACATCATCACATAGTTGTTACATTGTTATAATGGATACAGTTGAATCTATTAACAGTATTCATTTTTTTTCTTTTGTAATTTTTATAGTTTATTAAGAAATAAATTTTTTAGGTTATTCTTATGTATACTCTTACTCTTATATATATATATATATATATAAATGTTCACATAGTTCCATTATTATGAGATGCACCCTAATAAATGCATCTCATATTCTGTCGCCACATGTGTGTGACGTTTTGTATTTTTTTTTTTTTTTTGTAATTTACGAACCCTTTATTTAAGTTAAATATTTTCCGACATAGTAATAGTGTACTAAGAAAAATTATAGGAAAACGTAAAATATGATTTGAATTATTTTTGTTTTCGTTTTGGATATTCACAAATGTGGTTCCCAAGACATCGTATTTTTGATGTTATTAAAATGTGCTGACCATTAGGATAATTTAGTATATAAGCAAAATATTTCTGAAAATAAAATCAGAATTAATCTAAGAGCAAAAAGGAACGTTTGTTTCATTTCAATTCTCGAACCAAAAAGGGCATTTTGATGCCTGTAGTAAATCGGCAGAAGTGCTCAGTAAATACTAAATCATTTTTTTATAAATATAAAAAATATACGCGTGTTAAACTCTAGGTTAAGTAATTTAAATTTATCGATATTGATTATTAAAGTGAAAGCACGTGGCTGGTTTTATTTCATCTCATTTAAAAAATATTAATAAGAATTTTGCAACAACATACATAAGTTTCACTATAATCAGAGCTTTGTGTGCAGAAAGATAACAATATATAGTTTATAACTACAAGTCTCTATAATTCCAGTAGTGCGATTCACTAACTTTTAACACTTTAAAAGATGTTAACTTTAACCACACATTTTATTGTTTGCACTAACCACTATGTGATTCACTAACTTATTTATAACCATGGTAAACAGTTTTATATTTCTCTCTATTCAAATTGATATTACACGGCAACTCTGCCAAGAGAAATGTTAAAATAAGAGAAAATAACAAAGAAGAGTACAAAAAAAACAAAACAAAAACCTTGTGATTAATAAATTTTAAATAGTTTTGTGCAAACTAAGTAGAAAATTATAATATATTACTATTTTATTCATTTAGTAAATGCTTTTAAATTTTCAAGTCGAATGGGACTTGCTGGCAGTAAATTTAAAAATCTCCATGGAAAATTGGAGTGCGACAAGAAGTGGAGCGAATTGTCCGAAAAGCTAAATAGTCTTGGTGGGGCGGTTAAAGCGGTCAACCAGTGGCTTTTTTTTATTTTAATTATTTTTTAATGAATTTTTTGCTTTGTGCTTTATTATTTTTATTTTTTTTATTTCGTTGAATGCTTCATCTTTTGATTGAATTTTTAATTTTTTAACGTTATCCACTGCCAGTGTACAACTTTTTTTTTCAATAATAAACAAATAAATGAATAAGGTTGTTTTATTTCACAAAATCATTAAAAAAAGGGTTATATTTAATAAAAGAGGCATATAAATAAAATCAATACATATACATAATAAATAAACACTTTTTTAAACAGATTAAACCACACAAAAAATGCTGCTGTTAATAAACCACAATTTGTTTTGCTAAAAATAACAGCTGACTGAAGCAGCTTGCTTTAAACACCAATAAATATCGTTTAAAGTGTTAGTGAATAGTAAAATGGTTAATTTTGTGGTTAACATTTTTAAACGAAACAATTGTGGTTTAAAAAGCATAGTGAATCGCACTATAGAACTACTAGCTTTTAACAGGATTACTTGTCATCAGTAAAAGTAAGGAGAATTTTGTTTAAGTCCAGTCTAGCATAGCATTTCAAAATAAAAACAAGAAAATTTTTGAGTGAAAAACTTAGTGGCAACTCTTATTTTTCGAGTTATATATCCCTAAAATTTTATATACTATATATAATAAATTTTATATAGTAATTATAATTACATATAATAAAGGTTATTATATGTAATAAACGATATTATACCAAGCGTAATATATATTAAAAAAAGTAATCTATTGACAACCAGGAAATTTTTGTTGTAAAAAAACTTTTTTAAAAATGTTAGTATAATTTGCAGGGACTCTTTTTAAAACCAATACTTATCAAAAAATTTATAAAAGAAAATTTTTTACAAAACACATTTCAAAGTTATTTTATTTTTTTTATGAATATGGAAATAAATATGCGAAATTTTAATTGGGACATAAAGTCCTCCATTTTTTAAAAATTCATTTTTTTAATATTTCCGATTTCGGAAAAATAAATTTTTGTATCTAACCGCAATTTTAAAAAAACTGGTACGTGGAATGGATCAATTTTTTTCCTAATCGTTTGGCAACTCATTTTAATGAGCATCAGGTATCAAAATCGCGCATCATTTTTATTTTGTATGCAAACATTTGAGTTGCAATGGCTGAGTAAGTATTTTCTTGTTTATTTTGAATAAGTTATTCATAATTGATAGGTTTTATTGAAATAATTAAACACTTGATATTGCAAAGACAAAAAGTGGACCCATATGCGCAAAAAATTATTTATGTTTATGTATTCACTATACGTTTGTACTTACGTTAAAGGTGCTTCTTTGCATACGAAAATGTGAATAAAAAATGTCATTATCCATTAATTCAATGTATTCCCCAAAATTTTTATTTTTGATCACTTTTCTTCTCGGGATTTTCATTGTCTTTAACAAAAGTTTTCTCTTCTTTTTTTTCTTTTTAATGAGTTTCTTGAGCAAATCAATATTTTTGGAGGATTTGGCCTGCGATAATTCCTCAGCACTTCCTAACAAACTGGATAAATAATTTTTTTGTAACCTCCATTTTTTCAAAAAAAAAAAAATAATTTAATTTTATACATTTTTTTGACATTTGTTTTAGGTATGAGTTGCATACCGACGTTCCTAAATGCCGATAAAATGCAAAAAATGTCTCTGCAACGCAAGGTTGGACTTAAGACATGTTTAGCATTGCATACGCATTTTTTTAAATTATGCATTGCAACTGGCATTTAGAAAGTCGGCCAGACTATGGCCCATTCTAAAACGAAAATGTCGAAATATATCAAATTATATATAAAAACTTTGATAATAAATAACTAGAAAAATATGCATTCCCTTTAGGTTTTCATTCACCTTTTTTTAAATATTGCATTTTATTATTATTACTATTTGTATTTTTCCGCGATTTTTCCCGAAACTTAATTATTTAGTTAAAATACTAAGCAACATTGATGATACAGCTATTGTTTGCCTCTGTTTTTTCTTAAAAAAACTTTGTAAGAACAAATATTTATTTGCCTAAGAATGAGTCAAATATTAGCCTTTGTGCATTTTTGTTTGTTGGAAAATAATTTCATTTGCCCAAAATCAGGTGTGTTGTTATTTGCTTCTAATAAATATTTGACGATATCAGGCAAATGTTTCTCAAGTGTGACCGTACCTTAACATATAAAACATTTAAATTTACAAGACAGAATTTTATTCGTAAGTATATTTGGCATTATATTCATTTCCATAGTAGAACATTCTTGAAAAAAACACAAACTTAATAAAATTGGTTATTCTGAAATTTTACTCTAATTAGTGAAGCTACTCCCTTCTTTTTACAGTAAATGATGCTCCACTTTGACACACCTTAGTAAAATTTCTGCCTTAAAAAAATTTCTCGTTGCAAATTAGTCTAACAATATACATATATTTAACCCAAAGCTACCAACAACTGCCTTGTAATATTTTTAAATGCACCGTTATTAAGTATCCCTTTTTCGTTGGCTGATTATTTTTTTTGACCATATCAAAGCTTTTTAGCGATGAAAAAAATTATGTACAATCCTCCTCTAATAAGTTTTGTGTTCGCTTCATTTTTTTTTGTACCGAGTTCTGTTCAAACGGTTTTTAAGTTTAATAATTAAATTACTTGAACGGAATTCTTAGGCGATGTTATAACGACATAAATTAGACTGTTTGACTATTTGAAAATGAAACACTTTTAGCTTCAATAGCGTTCCCACTTGATCTTGGCAACCATTCTTTATTTTACTGCGGGCCTTTAGCTACTTATATTGTTGTTCTTTTTATCCTTTCTGTTTCTCATAATGTTTAGCTAGTACACTTACATTGACGCCTACAGATGTATTTTTATACACAAATTTTTCAACATTTATCTTTTTTGATCTACTAAGTATAACAAATAGCTACTTTTTTATGTGCCACTTTAATTTAAAAAATTATCTAATGTCTCAATCTGCCTTAATATTATATTTCAATAAACGACAAATGTGTGTTTTAATTATAATGGGACATAATTTGCATTCATTAAGCTTTTTAAAATGAAATTAAGTCGCCAAAAAAAGTCGTTATTGTTTTCTGTAGATTTATTTGGGAACTTATTTCATGGCACCAAGCAGTTATTCAAAATAAATTTTACATTGGTGCAGCTGTAAAAACAATAAATTTGTTTTGCTTTTTTTTTCTCTCGTTTTAGGAAAATCGCCTGTTCATTCCTGAAACGTTGGTTATGTAAATAATATATAGGAAACACTTGATCAGCGGAAGAAATTAAATGTTCTAGTGAGTATTAATGGAGTAAGGGGAAAAATGAGTGGTTAAAAAGATTAAGGGTTTTTGATATGTTAATAATTCAGCTTCACATGCTAATAAGAACAAAATTGTTTTTTGTATATAAAAAGCAAGTATTTTATCACATATTTCCGCCAACGTTTCGTGAATTTTATGTTCACTTTTTCAAGGGGTCCTCTATTTAATAAAGTTAACAGTTACAAATAAAAACAATTAACTAAAATATACATTAAAAGTAAATAAACTTACAATGTGAACAACTGGTTACATTACTAACAAAAAACAGAATTCTTATTACTAACAATAGACACAAAAATAAACATGAGCTTATAAAAACAAAACATAGATGCAGGTCAAATTATTGCGAGTTTATAACTGGCGCTTAAAGTATCTGTGTCTCCTAGGATTTTCATTGTTATGTTTATTTTCTGTTCTATTCATAGACCATCGATTGCATATCACTTTTTTCGTTGTTTTCTTTGTCCAGTGTTTTTATATTTTCAAAATCCGGCTTATGTTTTATTTGTGTGCTTTTTCTTTTTTTTTTTCTGACATCAGCTTTGTGCTCATTTAATTTATTAAGGATTTTTATTGGTGAATTTTTTTGTTTTAACAGATGCACGCAGGATAAGAAAACAAACTTTGAGAAACGGTAAATTTTTTAACAGAGTTGTAAAAAAGGGAGTATTTTTGTTGTTCATAACAAAAATGTAAACAAAATTTGACAAAAACAAGAATTTTAGGAGACGGTCAGAATTCGTAAATTTTTAATGGATTGTAAAATAAAAATTTGAAATAAAAAGCTCTTAGTTTGCAGAATCAGATTTTAAGGTTGTACATATACCGCTATATGCGATTGAAAGAGGATAAAAATACGAATCAATCGTGGTAAAGTTTGTTTTATGAAAGACTGTACGAAAAAAGTTATTAAGCGGCAACTTTAAAAATGTAAAAAAAATCGCTGAAATTAATAAGTTTAGTTTTTTGCTTATATCTCGAAAACTATTCCGCGTGCACATAAACTGCTATATACGATCCAAAGAGAAAAATAATACGAATCAATCGTATTATACATAGTTCGTTTTTTGAAAGACTGTTCGAAAAAAGTTATTAAGCGGCAAACTTTTAAAATTTAAAAAAAATAACTCAAAAAAAGTTTAGTTCGTTTCTTCTAATATGTTTTTCTTAATCAAATGTTAATTATATTTACGTCTGTTTTTTAAACAAAATCTTTTTTAACAATTTACTTTAATCGTGCTTGATTCCTTTCAAACATTAATATTTCATAATATTCTCATGAAATATTTATTTATTTAAAACTACAAAATGAAAAAGGAAAAGCATATCCATATACTACTACTGCTCATATAGCTCATCTGTGGATTTTACCCAAATTTTATATTCAAAACTAGAGAGTCTTATATCTATTGCTTAGTTGATTAAATGAGAACTGCATTAAATCAACAACGCAAAAAGACAATAAAAACTCAACAGGTTTTTATACAAAAACAGCAAACATTCAGTAACTATTTTACTCGTATTATTATTATTATACTTTTTTTTATTGCAATAATTACACAGATTTAAAGGTTCAACTGGACCTGTTTTAATTTTTATTGTATTGCAATCCTTTTTCTTTTTAAAATTATATTTTGCAAGTAAAAGAACTTTTTGTATCTCAACAGCCATTAACCACTTGATTAAATCTTTTTATATTCATTTATTGGCGAAAATATTGTACAAGTTTCTGTTTATATATAAAAAAAAAGAAATACTAAAAAAAGGATATAGGAAAAAGGGCAACAAGTTCAATTCAAATTTTCCCTATAGAAATATTGTCTAAAACAATTATTTACAAAATAGTCGGAACAGTTTTTTGTACCCTTCACCACAAAAAGTAGAAAAAGAGTATATCTAATTTTGTCATTCCGTGTGTAATTTTCTACAATATCCATTTCCGACCTCATAAAGTTTTTATATTCTGAATCCTTATGCAAAGCGAAGTCGATTGAGCGATGTCCGTATGTCCGTCCGTGTTATTGCTGAAACCAAGTTTTGCGAGGTTCTAGATCAGCTAGAACAATTTTAATACGCCAATCGATCAGAGTGTCGAAAGAGGTGCAACTGAAAATCAGCAAGATCGGTCCATTTCCTTCGACGCATCGGGCAAAAAACCACGCCTACCTCTAATTTTTCTATATCACTTTGAACAATAAAGTAACTCATATAAAAAAACAAATATATTGGGCAATGGAGAACTAAAGAATAAGAAAAAAAAAACATTAAGTGCAAAAAATCAAAACTTTTAAAATATCAATATGGGTATCATTTAAAAGGAAATACAATTTTTTTTAAA
This sequence comes from Cistogaster globosa, assembly GCA_937654795.1. Lineage (NCBI taxonomy): Eukaryota > Metazoa > Arthropoda > Insecta > Diptera > Tachinidae > Cistogaster > Cistogaster globosa. The sequence goes on from OW569407.1 coordinate 41,298,536, forward strand.
TGCTTAACTCATTAAGAGCCGATGGCATTTTTTGTAAAACTATATATATATGTATATACTAATTAAATTTTTTTCTTATTTTTTAATTCTCTATCACAATTTGCTTCTTGGAGTGGAGTTACTTAATTGAACAAGATTTACGCACTTTAACTTGTTTTTAATTCTTTTTAAACGTAAATGGTAGGGTTTGGGAAACGGGAGGGAATTCCCGGGAAATTGCGGAAAGCTTTTTTTTTTGGCTAAATTCCCGGTAAACGGGAAGTTATAAATCAAAACACTTAAAAAAATGCACTGATATTGTGATATTTAAAATTTTTCAAATATCCCGTTTCGTGAGAAATCTACTACAAAAGATATAAAATAAAAGCCACTGACATTCGAACAACGAGCATGGCGTTGCTGACAACAAAACCTACCTCAGTAGTAGTCAAAGATTTTTTTCAATTGCTAAAAAGTTTTCAACGAAAACAAGAAACAGAATGTCTAGTGAATTGTTAAACGGACTAACAGTTCTAAAATCATATCTTTCAAAAAAATAATTATCAATATACTTTTCAGTAAGATTAATCTTTGTTATCTCTGGTTATGTACAATAAATGTACATAAGTATGTTTTGTCATCTCAATTGTTTTAAAGTTTTATAGACTGTTAATACTATTATTTAGCAATTATTTTTATTGTTTGTTAATGTTTTAAAATACTATGATTTTTTAATATTATTTCATTAAATAAACTTGTTTTCTTCAAGAACTGTTTTTTTTTCGGGAATGCCGGAAAATCCCGGTAATTTAATAATTTTTTCTTGTTTCCCGGGAAATGGAAAATTCCGGGAAATTCGAAGCCTTAATAAGTAGGTTTGTTTCATAACGCCGAAATCAATAACATCACGAATTTTTTGTCGATCAGAAGGCAAACAAGTTGGTTGACCACTCAATATTGAATTTAAGTCTCTTTTTTTATAGACTTTGTCTAAAGACTTTTCTTGAAAATGAACTCATAAGAAGCTACGTTCACACAGAAAACTTCAAAAATTTAAAATTAATGATAAATACAATTGAATGATTGATTTTTGAAGTCTGTTTTTAATGGTGTTCTTTACATTTTCGGTAGAATATATTGCTACTATTTTATGCCGAATCAGAAGTGAAGAAAAATTTCTAACCTAATGCAACAAGTATTTAATCGTACTGAAGAGCCTAAAAGACTAAAAGCCTGAAGCCTAAAGAACTTAGAGATTTAGACTAAATACTTACAGTGTCTGTATATTTTTCATTGCGTCGAATGTTCCATTTGACAAAGTTTGGATATTGTTGTCATAAAGCGATAGCAAACTGAGGCTATGTAAGTCACGGAAAGCATGTTTACGTATACATGAAATTTCATTGGCGTTGAGAAGCAGCAACTGAAGGGATGTCAGGCCTCTAAATACGCCAGAAGGCAAATCCTTTATTTTGTTACCATAGAGGACGCTAGAAATAAAAACAATATTATTTACAGTAAAGCATAATTTCTTAAAAATACTTATATTCATATTCTTATATTTTTAGACCTATTAACCATAAATATTTTTACGAGAATGAGACTTAAGATTACATACATTTATAAGTAAGAAAGCTAAAGTTTTCGTTGTCCGTGTGTGTCTTATAAATATAGAATTATTTATTGTTAATTACACCACTTACAAAGTGTGGTGTGTGTGAATAGAATAAAAAGAGAAGTTTATAGAGTGATAAGTGAGCTGCGAAAAGTGCTTTCAAATTGATATTTTATTTAAAATATTAATAACGAAACAATTATATCAAAACATGACTCTCAATAAAAGAAATCTAGTATCATTCAAAGTTTTTGTACACAGCTTTGTTAGTGCTTGCGATCTTAGAACAAGTAAGATATCAAAACAAAAAAAAAAAAAACAACAAAAAACAAAAAAACAAAAAAACAAACATTTAGTACAATTAAACACGTACAACAAATTTGAAAATAATCCGCAGCAGTGATATTATACAATTAAAGGGAAGACACTTTCTTATAATTTTTTTTTTTTAAATTAGTAATTTTAAGTAAGAATAAGAGTTGCATTTTTTATCTTTCGAAGAAGTAGTGTACATTAAAATAATAAAAATAGGGCAGGATTTTTTTAATTTTTTTTATTTAGGCTTTGGGACGTGGTATATTATAAATGAATTAAAATTTACTTTTTTCGGCTAAGGGTTATTTTTTAATTTAATTTTTTTTAAAAATTTTAAAAAAAGAAATTATTTACAAATGTATACAAGATTTTTCCAACGAAAACAAGAGAAATTGGACGCTAGCAGAATATATTGCCGTATTATCTGGACCGCTACATCCTTCATCCGCGTTCTTCGCATCTATCCACCTTATATTATGTATATTGTAAACATCATCTATTTAACTAACTAATCAATATTACTTTGGTTAGACGCAGTCCACACACAACTTAAAGAATTTCTTCGTTGTTCTCTCTACAACACGTCTTGTACATTTGTTTTATGTTGATGACGGATGTAGCGGTCCAGAAAATGAGGCATTACATTTTCTAGCATCTAGTTTTTCTTGTTTTCGTTGGAAAACATCTGGATTTACTTGAAAGTAATTTTTCTTTGTAAAATTTTTTTAGAAATTAAAATAAAAAATGAACATAAGCCGAAAAAAGTAAATTTTGATTAATTAAGGCAGTATTTTGGAAAGTTTCGTGGGATAAATTATTCAAAATAAAGTATATCTACTAAAAATAAAATTTTAATGAAGAGATAAAGTTAAAATTTATAAATCCTCAATTTTTGTAATACAGTTATTTAAACAAGTTAAGTATGAGGGGTAATCTAAATAACACCTTTTATTATTTGCTTGCATATAATTTAAAATTAGAACAAGACAGAAACTTTAAAAAACATAAAATTTTAATAATATACGTTCAATAACTGCCAACAATTTTTTATTTAAATAAATTATAAAAATACAATTATATAATGATTAAAATAAAAAATTTTTTAGACACATATTGTTACAAACATAAGATCGGGCAACCCCTGTTGTAATTGTCCGTATGTGCGTGTTAAAAAAAAATGTGAATAAGTTACTTCCACCACCATTGGGTGTGTGTATAGAATAATAGTTGAGCAAACTCAATGGCTGCGTTGGAAGAGGTAAAACAAATGATCGTGAGTTCGAGCCCACTTTCGGACATGCATACATACACTAAAAATACAGAAATAACATCCCAAAAAGATTAAGACAATTATAGTGTGATAGAGCCATAAGAAGTAAAGAAAATAGCGAATTTTTAATGTGTCACAGAGGTATCTGCAATCAAAAGATTCCGTACGTTTATCCTAAAAGGGAAAAACGTAACAATATTTATACACTCCTAAAAAAACGTTAGTACATTAAAAACATTAAAAGTAAACACAAAACATCTTAACAATTTTACAAAAGGTTTTAACAAAACCACATCTTAGTTAAAATGCAGGATAGTTAATAGCGACTCTATTGCTTGCATTGATGTTGCCAGTGTCCCCTTTCAAGTTCATTGAATTAAAAGGCAGTACATATACTTTGACAAAAGGTAAGATATTTTATTGTTTTCTATTCAAAAAGATAAAGCGAACTAAACTCCTTATTTATAATTTTTCAAAGTTGACAAAGAAAAATTTTCAATTATAATAAAACTACTCTTTTATTTTTATTTTTTATTTTTGGGATGTAGCATAGATCGCTTCCTCGCAGTGCATTCTGCGTAACGTTAAATGATCCATACCCCCCCGCCACGACTTTTTTCTGTCCAAGGACCTCTTTTTCCGATTTTTCGGCACGTTTTTATTTGACTTGGGCTGGTGGTTATGGCATCTGGACCTAGTATCACCGGTGTAAAACCTTGTAGGAACGGCTCTAGTTTAAGGTCATAATTATCTTTGTCCCGTTAAAACCCTGGCAGACCCCATAGTACGTTCGAAACCCGTCACCGTTAAGTCGGTGGTGTAGGTTTGGTTAAGACTTACTCTCAATTAGCAACGGTCTGGCTCTGAGCACCTGTCCCCATGAAGGCTGGTGCCAACCCTCGCATGGCCACCCTGTTGCATAGATAACCATGGGACCTTTAAGTTGACTACACATACGGGTGGAGATAGCAGCTATGAGTGGGGACCCAATTCGAATGGACAAAACTGTAAACTTTAAAATTACAAAAAAGACCACAAAGGCCAAACCTAAAAGGGAGCCAACTGGATTGAAAGGGCAAAAGCCGGAAAGCAACCTTTGAGACCTCTACCTGAAAACTGGTCGGGTGCTAAGCTCTCAGCTGTACCCAAGGATCAGATTCCGAACCGTCCAAGATTCTTTGCCCGGATACCGGCAGATCCTTCCACTCCGGATGAAATTCTGGAACTTATTAAACTCAGCAACAAAGAGCTGCCTACGGCCGACTGGAAGGTCGCTAAAGTAATTGAACTAAAGGGCCATTTCCGCGACACTGTCATCGTCATTAACGACGAGTCCCTCGCCCCACTAAAAGCCTGTAAAGGGGAGATCAACTACGTTTTAAATTCGATCTCTATCAGGATCTATAAAGGTGAAAACATAGGGGACAGTTCTAAGCCTTCTATTGGACCTTTGCTACCAGAGGCTCCCCTGGGATGCCGTTGACTTTTTCGGGCAAATGAGGCTCGTACCCGAACATTTGGCAGAAAGCGACGAGTCCAGTCTGTCTAAAGAGGGTGCTTCCGACGCTATCCTTACGTCCAAAAACAATGATGATGAAGGTTGTGCACATTCCATAGCTGCTTCGGCGGCCCTACTCCTTCGCCTGTCACGAAAAGGAGAGGATATGGTTCTGGTCCAGGAACCATGGGTCGTCAATAATCGGGTTTCTGGACTATCTATGGACGGCTACAAAACTGTCTACGTCACAGGCCTGCATTATGATAAAGTATAGTATTAACGCTCTTTTTCTTCGCAGATTCAGTGACAGAGACAGCGTTGCCATATCAGTGGAGACGGGCTCGAAGGATGTCTGGGTGGTCTCCAACTATATGGTCCACGATTATGGGGATTCACCACCACATGACCTGTTGAAGCTTCTGGTTGCAGAGGCTAACAACCGTCAAAAGCCGGTCATCATTGGTGCAAATGCCAACGCTCATCACCATATGTGGGGCAGCACGGACATAAATGAACGGGGCGACTCTCTGTTTGATTTTATACTATCGTATGACTTGGGTATTATAAATAGGGGAAGCGAGCCCACCTTCGTCACTTCTAGTAGAAGGCAGGTCCTCGATCTTACCCTGACAAACGGGGGCTTGTCTGATATTGTCAGAATTGGAGTGTCTCTCAAGAGAGCTCCTTTTTTGACCACAGGTATTTAGCTTATAATTTACATCTGGAATCAGTAGGTTCCGAAGTTTCCCACTCCTACATAAATAGGAAGCAAACGGACTGGACAATATTTTGGTCCAATTTAGGCCTGCTCCGTATGAGATTAATGACCACTGCGATATTGATCGGGCGGTTGAATTCTTAACGTTGCAGAACTGTAAAGCAGCGAAAGCGGCCTGCAATCCACCGAAGCCAAGGAGTAAGCCGAAACCTCCTTGGTGGAACACGGAGATCCTGGAGTTACGCAGAGAATGCATAAAACTCCTCAATAGGGCCAAAATGATGGAAACTGGCTGCCCTATAAGGATAAACAAAGGGAGTTTAGTTATGCCATACGAAGATCCAAAAGAGCCTGATGAAAAAATTTCTGTGGTAACATAGAAAGCTCGTCCGAAACTAGCAGGCTGCGCAGGATTCTAAGCATGTTCCCGAGAGCTATTGAGAGTATTCAGAGGCCGGACGGTCAAAGGACGGACTCAGTAGTCGATGCCTTGGAGACGCTATTCGATACTCATTTCCCTGGTAGTGAGGGGATTAGCGAAGTGACAGGAACAATAAATACCGCGTCGGTTTACCCACCCACTTTTCAGTTGACTAATGCTCACATAGAGTGGGCCGTCATGTCGTTTGATGCCTTCAAGTCTCCTGGAATTGACAATACCATCCCAGCGGACTTGCAACGTGGCATGGACTTCATAAAACCATAGCTATTGTGGATCTACAATGCTTGCCTGAAAAATACTTACATGCCGGAAAGTTGGCGTGTGGCCCGAGTTGTTTTCATCCCTAAAGCGAAAAAGAAGTCTTATAGTAAACCCAAGGACTTTAGGCCAATAAGCCTGTCATCTTTCTTACTTAAAACGTTTGAAAGGATTCTCGATCTTTAGATCAGAAACTCCATAAATCCCGCGCTCATCTCGAGCTCGCAGCACGCCTACACAAAAGGGAAATCTGTGGAATCGGCGCTGCACGTGTTAATATCCGATATTGAAAAGTCCCTTTCAAATAAGGAATTTACGCTTGCAGTGTTTCTTGACATAGAAGGAGCTTTCAATAACGTCTGCTCCAATGCCGTTATAAAGGCCCTCTTTAATCTTGATCTTGATGCAAGTCTGGTGGGATTTATTGAGCTACTACTAAAGACATGTATCATTACGTCCACTCTGGGAAATGATCACGTGGAGAGGGTAGTGAAAACAGGCACTCCACAAGGTGGTGTGTTGTGTCCCCTCGTCTGGAATCTTGCAGTCAATACGCTGCTACGGCGTCTAGACCAAACGGGTAATAAGGTGATAGCTTATGCTGATGACATTACTATCGCGGTCTCGGGAAAATACCTAACTACACTTACAGAACTGGTGAACTATTCGCTCACCGTAAACTTGATCCCACCAAAACGGAGGTTATGCTCTTTACTCGGAGATACAAAGTTCCGATTTTTACTGCACCTAAGCTAAACGGCACTGTGCTTAGTGTAAGTAGAAGTGTGAAATACCTTGGGTTATACTTGACCCCAAACTTCAATGGAAGGCTAACATTGCCGAAAGAGCTCGGAAGGCGACCTGTGTGCTTTGCCAGAGAGCTCTAGGACCAAGATGGGGACTTCAGCCTCGAATCACCTGCTGGCTTTATAAGGCAATAATTGAGCCGAATATTCTTTATGGTGTTGTTTTTTGGTGGCTCGCTTTCGAGAAAGCGGTTAACCAAAAGCCTCTTGATAAAGTCAGGAGAACAGCCGCCATTTTGATTACTGGGGTTCTCCGAACAACCTTGACAAAGGCTCTGTATGCGCTTCTCCACTGGTTACCCACTAAACTTCCTGCATTGCAACAGGCCAAATGCTGTGCAGCCAGACTTAATGCCCTCTCACGCGGGCATCGGCCAGACATGGGTCACTTCAAGATTATCGTTCGGGATGTGCAAATACCATCAATGGTGGACAATATCTCTTCTACACCTGCTCTGGACCACGGGTTTCAGATCCATATTCCAAGTAGCGAGGAATGGGTCTGTAACGAAGTGGTTGTGAGCAATACTGTTGACATCTACACCGATGACTCGAAACTAAACGACAGGGTCGGTTGCAGAATCTTCTCCAATAATCTTGGACTGAGACTCTCCTTTAGACTACCTGAGCACTGCAGCGTCTTTAAAGCTGAGGTAATGGCCATTCTGAATACATCCGTAATAGTGCTTAGGGACGAACTTTTTTGCCTTCCCATTCGGATATTTTCGGACAGTCAGGACGCTTGCTGTTGCATACTGTACATCTAGGCTATTCCTGAGATGTCGCTCTTGACTAAACACACTATCGGTGCGATCACAGATTGACCTGTTTTGGGTCCATGGTCACAGGGATATCCTGGGAAACTGTGAGGCCGATGATCTCGCCAAACGGGGCACATTGCTTCCTAGCGTCTCCTCGCTACACGACGCTACACGACGAATTCCTTTGGCAACGTTTAAATGGCCATAAAGAATCACTACCCGAATTTGGCTGGCAAATTATGGGTGGAGCAAAGTTCCCGTTGTATCTCCAGACAACTGAGGACAACACTGGACCATGCAGCTGCTCGGACTGGACAGGAAATTCATAAGCATCTCGGTCTCGGTACTTACTGGTCACTGCTTAAACGGCAGGCATGCTGAAAGACTGGGTCTGCCCTCTAATGATTTCTGTCGCAGCTGTGGTTCGGAGGATGAGGAAGAGACCGTACTGCACCTCCTGTGCCACTGCCCATCTCTGGCTCGAAGAAGATTTAGAATTATGGGCTGTCCTTTCTTTGGGACTCTTACGGAGATATCATCTCATTCTATAGGGGACATAGCGAAGTTAATCCGGGAATCTTTAGGGTTCTCAATTGGGTAAGGGGAGTCGCGCCGTCTTCCTTGTGGTATCACAACGGTCCATTCGATTGTGCTCAAGAGAGCTTCGTCGTGAGAGGCTGCCACTCCTAACTAACTCTTTTATTTTTATTTACGAGTGGCATCACATTACCCTCCTCCAAATGAAAATGTTATTCCTTTTGGAATTTTGTTTTTCTCCTTTAGTCCAGGAAGTAATTCATCAATAAATGGAGATTTTAGTCTATCAATCGAACCCTTATCAGTGTTTTTTCCTCTGTTGATAGCAAAGTTTGTCATTTTTTTCGATAACCTCGTACGATCTACTATTACTACGTTTATACGCAATTCTTATTCGCAAATACAAATATTGTGGATAGAAAATTTTGCCGCTTAAACAGTGAATTAATTTTATATTTGCGAATAGCTTTCTCACAAAAACAATTCCTGATTAACGGTACGATTTGAAAGTAAGGTATTAAATGCTGCTACATTGTTTCTCCTTTTTAGATGGTTTTGCCTATTAGGCCTTATACAAATTTTAAAAACATTGAGGAAAAAAATTATGGTTTAAAAACAAAAAATTTTACCAGTTAAATATAAAATTGTTATTCGGTACCACTAAAATGTCGATATGTATATTCTTGCCGTATTAGCAGTGAAACAGAACAGAAATAATTTTTATTTGCAAATAGGGTACGTATAAACGTAGTATATATTTGTTAGCTAGTGGCTCTAATATTCCATCACTACGTATCCATACTTGTGAAGTTGTTGCTAAATCAAGAAGAACCGTAGAGTTTTTGTCCACGAATGAGTATTATGACATACCAATTTTTTAAGAGCACTAGAAGCAGATTGTCGTTCACAATCAGAAATTGCAAAATTAGGACATCCGTTTCTAGAAATCCAACAGTTATATAATGCATCACAAACGGTTTGTGCTAAAATGTTTGCTACTGGAACTGCTTCAGGCCAACGAGTAAATCTATCTATGCAGGTGAGGAGGTAAATCTTTCAATGACTTGAAGGCAAAGGTCCCAAGAAGAACCGTAGGAAGAGTTTTTGTCCACAAATGAGTATTACGAGGGCTGCTCTATATATTTCTGGCCTAATACTGAAAATACGAATATTTATAATCAAAAATGGTTTAATTGTTTTTCAAAGTATTCTCCAGCATGATTTATACACTTTTGCATGCGCTCAAACCAGTTGTCGAAGCACTTTTTCCACTCCGATTGAGACACCTCTAAAACATGGTTTTTGAACACTTCAACAGCTTCTTCTGGCGACGAAAATCGTTGACCACGCATTTTGTTCTTGATGTGCGGAAACAAGAAGAAGTCATTAGGTGCAAAGTCAGGGCTGTACACCGGATGACCCATTAATTCGACGTTTTGGCCGGTCAAAAACGCTCTGGTTTGAGCCGATGTGTGAGAGCTCGGATTGTCATGGTGAACAATGATTCGTCTTCTCTTGTTGGTTTTTCGAATTTCTCCGATGACTTCAGGCAAACAAATTGTAGTATATCACTCAGAAGTGACCGTCCTACGTTGCTCAAGCGGAACAGGCGCCACATGACCAGTTTTGCCGAAGAAACAGGCGACCATTTGCTTCGAAGTGCTTCTTCCACAAACAACTTTCGTTGGATTTTGCTTCTCTTTGAAGACCCACACGGTCGATTGTTGTTTCGTTTCGGGCTCATACGAATAGATCCATGATTCGTCACCTGTGACGATCTCATAAACGTCTTTTGAAGCACCGCAATCGTATTTTTGTAACATTTCTTTGCACCAATCGAAACGAGCCTTTTTTTGAGCGACTTTCAAATTGTGCGGGATCCAACGGAAACAAACCTTTTTTACGGCCAGGTGTTCATGCAGTATCGGATGTATGCTGGTGGAAGAAATTTCCAAGGATGTCTATCTCTCGGTATGTCGCATGTCGATCTTGCATTATGAGTTCACGCTCGGCATCAATGTTCTCTGGCACAACAGCCGTTTTTGGACGAACTTCACGGAATTTGTCTTTGAGCGAGCTTCGGCCACGATTAAATTTATTCTACCAATTTTTCACAGTGCTGTAGGATGGTGCTTCATCGCCATACAAAGATTTAAGTTCATCAATGCACTCTTGTCGTGATAATCCACGTCGAAAGTTGTGAAAAATGATGGCACGAAAATGTTCACGAGTTAATATCATTTTTTTTTTCTATATTTATTTTTTCAAGTCACTGTAAACAACACAAATAATGGTCGTATGTAAAAACGTTTTGAGCACGATTATGCTTAAAAATGACAAACTTTCCAATTGAAATGCCAGATTGCACTTGGCAGTACTCAGTGTTGCCAGGCCAGAAATATATATAGCAGCCCTCGTATGACATGCCAATTCTTTAAAAGCACTGGAAGCAGATTGTCGTCCACAATCAGAAATTACAAAATTAGGACATCCGTTTCTAGAAATCCAACAGTTATATAATGCATCACAAACGGTTTGTGGTAAAATGTTTGCTACTGGAACTGTTTCAGGCCAACGAGTAAATCTATCTACGCAGGTGAGGAGGTAAATCTTTCAATGACTTGGGGGCAAAGGTCCCCCTAAGTCAACATGAATTCTTGCTTTTTGGCACAATTAAAATTGTCTTACCCATTGGTCAATGTCTTAATAATAATAGTAAATACTTTTATTTGACCCTAGAATCTTTAGTAATTTGAGATTTAACTTAGTAATTGCCGGGTCAATAATTAATTGATTTAATCTCACTTGATCTTGGAAAAAAATCCGTTACTTAATTTTTAGAACCAGATACGCATCGTATGTCTGTTGTGAACTGAAAAATTAAATTAAGCTGTCGGATTTGTCGTAGACTTACCATTCCGGCTTTTCTTTAAAAGCATAAACAAGCGGCTTGTGATCTGTATATATCACTAACTTTCGTCCCTCTAGCATGAACCTAAAATGTTTGACACTTACATATGTCGCTAATAGTTCCCTACATAAGTGCTGTAGTTTTTTTTCCACAAGTTATAAGCTAGCGAGAGAAGAATGACAATGGCTTCCACCTATGTTGGAAGCATCAAATTTAAGTGACTTCCGAGTTCATTTCAGGATATGATAGCAGGGCTGCATTGGCACAATCAGCTTTTATGAATCTAAAAGTCTTCTCTGTTTCAGGACTCCAATTTATTCTCCTTTTATCTTTCTTTTTACATCCTTTAGAAAATTCATTTATCTTTACTTGGTTCGAAGTAGTTGGTTGTCGCAAAATTTCTACGAAGTTGTTCTAATGTAATAGGTTTTGGGGAAAACAAGAATGGATTGAATTTTGGATTGCATTGGTTAAGCACCTTCTGCGGATATGTGAAAGCCTTTAAATCCAAATCGTTTACACCAAATACGAATTTTCTAGGATTAATAATCCTGTTGTCGTTACGACTTCTGAAAAAAAATTTTAAGTTCTTTATTTGCTCTTCTTTTGACCTTGACGCTATTAAAATATCATCAATGTATACATTAACAAAATCCAAATCATGACAAATATTGTACATACACCTTTGAAAGCTTTGGGCACAATTTCGTAACTTAAAAGGCAAATAGACCAAACGGAGTGATAATAACCATTTTTTCTATGATAGCCGGATGTTTAACTTAGTCAATCTTCGTAAGTACTTTGTTACCTGCTAGATTTGATGTCATTTCTATTAGAAAAGGTATAGAATATCTGTCTGGTTATGCGATTAAACGATCTGTAATCACCACATGGACGCCATTGGTTCTACCAATGCTACCATGGCTCGTAAATGTTATTATTTATTTTTTTCAATTAATATGTGGCAAAACAGATATTGCCGCCCCTTTAAAAAGGGATAATTTAGAATTATTATTATTTTTAAAAAATAAGCGGCCATCACACTTTGGAATTTCAAGCGAATTAGATATGTTATATCTTGAGGGTGACGGATTTCGAGATGAAGACCTATCTATTTTAATTTGTAATTTTCATATCTTATTTTCTAGGGCTTTAATTTGCTCAGATAGTTGTTTTAAAGTAATGTCTAATATTGACAGTGGTTCCGAATTTGGTGATATTGGTTGTAAACTTGAATCTGATAGGTTTTAAATTTCGCATATATTTCGAGCATGAACTTTAAAAGTTTTGTCTTGAGAAACTTATTTGGTTTGTTATCTCCCATTAATTGTCCGTGCAGACGCTTGCAAATTCTCGATTAATCGGATTCACCAAATGCACTTAAAAGAGTTCACTTAACTGCAGCATATTGCGTAATATCTTCTGGTGGTTTAAAAATTATATGGCTGATGTACTCACTTATTTGTTGATCCATATTAGCGACAATGTATTGATATTTAGTTTTATGTTTCGTTATTCCTGCTATAGCAAAAACTGATTCCATTTGAATTAACCACAACTTTGGATTGTTTGTCCAAAATGATGGTAATTTATGTGCAGACGATGCTTTAATCTCTCTAGAATTATCTGTTGCTTCGCTATCATTAGTCTCCTGATTTTGATTGCTGAACATCCTGTAAGTTTTCTGGCAATTTTGCCGTGGGGATTCTTTTCTATCTATACATTGCGTGAGATACTTCCTTTTTTCTTGCGCTCTCTTGGTAGCAAATTATGTTAAATGATTTGTTATACAAAATTTTATGAACCATTGAAGACATATACCGCCCTCCAAGAGTATTTTTCGTTGTTAAGTGCAGATGTTTTATCGGCGTAATCACGAAACTTTTTTGCATTTATCTTTCTGCTGCATGCTAAGACTTGTAATATGATTAATGTGAATTTGAATCGTCTTATTAACTCATAATCTACACCTGTGATAGATGCTTCTCCTTATTTAGGTTGGTCGATTATAAGGCTTAGCTGAAGATATCTTTCTTGAATTTGTTTTTTCTTTCGTTTTTTCTGAAAAAATAAACAGGCACTAAGAATTATCAGGTACAGATCATCCCATGCATTGTGTGCGCACATCTTTTGTGTACAAAATTGTGTTATTCAATTAAGCAAGGAATTAGCTTAAATTTCCATATCTATGTGATAATAAAACTTACATTCGAAAGAATACTATAATAAGAATGTGCATTCGCGTATTTTATTTAAGACTTCCTTTTTAATTATTTCATTATTCTGGATTCATAATTCGTTATGATCTTATTGTTTTATGATATATTTGCCATTACCAACTCTAACAGCCTGTTTATAGAACACGTCAAGAGCGAAACGAAAGCGGATGAAATATGGACGAATACGTAATAATTAGCGTCCGTGTAACACGTTCCGGTTTTTTCGTTTAACTTACGTTGTATTACGTATGAATTTATGTTGTCAAATCGAAGTGTAGCCAATGTATTAATTAATATTTTTATTTACTTTTGTTCATATACATTTTTTGTTTTTGCCATATATTGGTGGCAACCCTGCTTTGGCGCTTTAAAGGTGAGTTTAATAAACAAAGCAAAATTGTCAAGACGAATTCATATTAGGTGGGAGCGCCGCTACAACAATAAGAAGTAAAACTGGCACTTAAGTACAAATAAACTTCAAAACACATTAAATAACTGCAATTTTTTCTCACTCTTTTAATTAATGCTTTTAGTAAGCTTTGCTTTTAAAAGTGATTTAAAACTCTTGTTGTAATACATTTTAAAGAATATTAAAGAAAGGACTTTTGTTATATAAAATAATAAACTTTTGACAGGTACCCTACACTTAACAAAATTTAGCAAAAATTAGCAAATACAGTGGGAGCGGTGACGAAATCGTTAGTCTTCGCTGTTAGCCGGAATGTCAAACTACATATAAAAAAATAGTAACCCGATTTTTTATATATGGAGTTTGACAGTTACCCTACCGGCGAAAATCAATGAGTTTGTCATCGCTCCCATTGTATATTTATTCGCCTTGATACCACTTGATAAAATTAATTCGCCTTGAAAATTGTTATACGTGCAGAGTATAAAATTGTATCTGTTAAATAAAGTTGGTACAAATAACAAATTTAAATAATAGTTTCTTAAAAATTATTAAAGTGTGAGTGTAAATTTTATATGTATTTATAATTCAAATATAGTTGATGTATACATAGATGTGTTCATTCATGAAAGTGTTGTGATGTCCTACAATGCCAACTCCTTAATCATTGATTGTAATTTATTTATTTTTTTTTTATTATTTCTAAAAAAATTTTGGGAAATCAAAATAAATATAAGTTAAATTTTTTAAACGAATGGTTATTTTTCTTCGCACAGCTTTGACGTTTCTGACATTACAATGCGGGATACATAAACCAGAAAAAATTATCATTTGTTACGTTTTTATAAAAAAATATGACATTCGTGTTTCGAAAATCCAAAAATGAAAAACGGTAACCTTTTTGGTGCGTCTAAACAGCAAATTGTTTTCTGTAAACAGGCTGTAATAGGTAACAAAAATTTCATTTAATATTTAGATTTTGCAAATGTGATAGGTACAATTTAGTATATACCTAGATTCCATCGCAAAAGTTATAAACGCCATCTTTCAAGGAGATTTAAAAAAAATTTAGGTTTAGCTCTGTGTTCAAAAGTTAAAATAATTAAAAAATTACTCTTTAGAAAAAAAATTTTTTTATGAAAAATTTCGTATGTATTCATAATTTTTGTATAAAATACCTGAAAAATTGCTGGCGCACATATAATGGGGTATAGGGAGGTTTTGTGCTATAACACAGAGAAATATGTTTTTGACGTGGTTTGACGGGAGGGAGTTATGCTCTATTAAGCACGAGTTTTTTGAAGAAGTTTGACCTTTTTTAAAATAAAAAATGTAACAACTATTAAATAACGTAACGACTTTATTTTGCTGGCACTGATAACTACCAAACTGCATTATTAAAGAAAATTTATTTTGATTTGATATCTATTGAAACAAAAAAGTTATAGTAATTTTAAAATTAGAATTTACTAAAAAAAAAATTCATTTTAACAAAATATTCGGAAAGTACATTTTGGATCACCCTGTTCAGTGTGTTATAGTTGGAACGTAGTTCTAAATTTTTGCCTCTCAAGGTTTACTGGTATTTAATTTCAAACGATTTAGAAAACACTAAGATCGGTAAGCACAAAAAAATGATTTTTGGCCGCCTTCTCAAAATATGTGCTTCTGTGCGGCGTCCAGATTTTCAGAAAAGAAGTAGAAAATGTATTTTTACAGATATATTACACCCTTAAGCCTTATATGTAAATAAAAGCTCTGCGACAATACTTTCATCCTAAGTCGATCGATGGTATCCGAGAAAATTTCGAGTCACTTTCATGAAAGACTCCCAAGCTGATTTTTCAAAATCACTTAGTTTTTCCTTCAATGTAGTATCTTTCATTAATTGCCTGATTTAAGGGCCAATAAATACGCCTTCTTTAATTTTTGCTTCGCTTAGTTTAGGGAACTTTTCTTTTAATATATATATTATTTAGCTGTACAAAAGGGTTTTTTATACTTTTTTGTGCTGGAGTAAGGGATTCTCGTTTAGGCCAGTCTTTCTTAACATAATGAATTTTTCGGTCTCTGCTGTCGCACTCACAAATAAACTGTTTTTTTTGTGTATCCTAGTTGTAATCCTAATATTAGGGCAATTACCTTCAAATTTCCACAAACTTTCCAGTTGTATTCGTTATATTGAATATTTTCCCAAGATAAATTTAATAGTTTCATAAGACTCTTTCATATTAAAGGCCTCCCCCAGTGGTATAGACGGAAGTTCATTTCCGATGTAGAAAAGAACAGCTTTTAAGCTTACTTTTGATCCCTCGATAAATAAACGCCATTCTTCTGCTTTATAATCTATATCCAAAGCTATCATTAGGCCACAGACATTATTGCAATAAACCAACTGATCATCTTGTGAAAAATAAACTTTTAGCGTTTGAAATCGATTGCGAAAGTAACATGCTTTTGTTTTGGGTTGTAATAAATTCCATCCCTTTAATCGAGAGCCCAAAAGTTCTGCCTGTTTTTTGGACAAATTTAAGTCACGTACCAAATCATTAAGGACTCCTTGAGATAAAAGATGTACCTCATGCGATGAGCAAGCTTCTTGGAAGTCAGGATATAAAATTTCGTTTTAGATTGTTTCCGGTGTAGAGAGCTGATCGGAACTTTAAGGTGATTCTGGTATGAGAAGTTCATCACTGTGAGAGACTGGACTTTTTGCAGATGACAGGTTAGGGTAATTAATTTTGCTTTTTGTTTTTATTGTAATACCTTTTAAATCAGTTAAACAGAAATAGCAATCAGATAAGTGGTTCGTTGGTTCCGTCCAATTCATCGGAATTGCAAATGGCATATATCGAGATCATTTTGCCCATCCAGTAAGATGACCCACACATGTAACACAACAGACATGTGGAACCCACGCTTTGTCTTGTTGTCCGATAGCAAAGCCAAAATACTGTTCATATGACTTGGTTAATAAAGGTGTTAAATTTTTTCGCTGAGTCTTAAATTATGTCCCCATATATATAACAAAACTTGTCAAGATCATTTATCACTTAACTCAAAAAAAAAAAAAAAACAGTAAACAAAACTACGCTCTTAAAATAGTAAATACTTTAAATGAAAAAAGGAAACTAAAGCATGATTGATCTTAAATTTTGTGGGTAGTAGCTGTAACACAAAACATTGTTTTTATATATGGGTAGGTAGGTAATTCAAAATTAGTAAGCACCTTTCTTGTTACAAAATTTTTTCGACCAGTCTTATTCAAGAAAAAAATAAACACATTTATGTGAATGATGTATGTTATTGAAACAAAAATTTTATTAAAAAATAACTGCCCAAGATTCGTTGACAACACGTTAAGTACAAATTTTAATGACCACCCATAAGATGTTGGCTTTGTTTACTGAAGGAATAAAAAATACACATATTTTTATTATACTAAAATTATGAATTTATTTCAAGTGTGTAATTTGTGATGCTTCGAAGGGCATGAACCACTCTTGCTGATTTTCAGTAGCAAAATTTTTGAAAGTGTGTCTGATCGATATGCGTAGCTCATCCAGTGCCTTGGCAAAGTTGATTACAACACTAACACGGACGGACATCGGCTCCATCGACCTTGCTATGGCGGGCGCCAATTTTATCGCTTAATGTTTTTTTAATTGAAGTTATTTGATTCTTGCAAATGATGTAGAAAAATTAGAGGCAGCCGTGAAGGTTAGCCCACTGCCTTGGGGGACATGGACCGAACTTGCTAACTTCCAATAGCAACTCTTTCGAAACTATGTCTGATCGATTGGCGTACTTAATCTTTCTCTAGCTAATCTAGGGCCTTGCCAAAGTTGATTTTAATATTAACACGGAAGGACAGTTGAACTTCGCTATGCATAAGGATTCAAAATAAATAAAAATAATGGTGTCGGAAATGGATGTTGTAGAAATTACAAACGGAATTACAAACCTACACATACCCTTTTTCCACTATTTGTGATGAAGGCTATAGTTAGTCTAAGAATTAAAGAACATTCCAATAGGTGACATAAATTGATATATATGTACCTATCTTTCGAACCCCATAGACAAACGCTTGAATATTGGACAGGATGTCGATTACTAAAAACGTTATAATAACAAGTATAAATATTCAAAAATATTAATTAAAGGGTGCCTCAATTCGATGTATACCAATACTTTAAACATTTATAGACAGACAGTTAAGATTTGCAAATAAACTATACTGCGAAGTCCGCTGTAACAACAAGTATAAAATGTGGATTTCGTAATTAAATGATACTCCAATCTTTTATTTTTTTTTATCAAGCTTTTGAACCGTTATGGACAGACAGCTCAATTTTACAAGGAACCTGTATTGCCAAGCTTAACAACAAGTATACAATTTGAATTTATAAATAAAAGCGTGTTCGTGACGTAATTTAATCTATATATCTCTCTCTTTTAAACCGTTATATACAAACCCTTGAAAAATAGACAGCGTGTCCAATACTTTTTCTCGTATGGAAAATAGTATAAATATCCAAAATAAGTTTAAGTGTGTAACAATAGTTAACGTAATCTTATGTATATGGCCAAACTGTTGAACCGCTATAGACAGACGGTTGACATTTACAAACCATATGATGGTTAACTCCGCTACAACAGCAGATTTAAAAATAAAATTTGGAAATTAATGGGTGCCCTTTGTTGAGTTTTCCATCAGTGTTGAATAAAAGAACGTGAGTTTAAAGTTTTCATAAAAGTATTTATATAATTGGCAGTTCAGAAAAATTCATTACACGTGAATTCAATGAAAAAAGGTTGTGATACTATATATAAAAAGGGTAAAAATTTAAAAAAAAAAAATTAAATTGACAATTATAATGAAAGTTGCCTGACTTAAAATGTGCATTTATAGTTTATTTAATTTGATGTACATTGTCAAACTGTTCAGTTTTAGACAGAAGAGTGAAATTTACAAGGAGCTATAGTACTATATTTTCTAAATTAACAAGCATAAAATTTTAAATTTTAAAATTAAAGAGTGTCCCAATATTTAATGTAACTTGATGCATATTGACAAGCTTTTAAACTGTTATAGACAGATAGCAGAAATCTGTCTTAAAGACCGTTCTTTTTGCAATTATTCCATATCTTTTTTCAACTTTCGTTTGGAAAACTTTAGATCCAGTGAAGAAGTTAAACAGAGAAAAAATACCAAATTCAGTCCAAAAATATACTTATAACTGTGGCGTCTATTGTTTTCAGTTCATAAAAGCATTATAATAAAATGTTCCATTAACTAGTATGATTGGCACTGATTCTTATCGTTAAGTAGTGAAAGAAAAACTTCTAGCACTTATCTTCTATAATATATGAGAGACACCTGCTTACATTGCGAAGGCGATTTCCTTTCGTCATGTCGATAGTAAAATGCAAAAACTTTAACTGTTAGATTAGTGCTAAATATTCAATGCCTTTTTTGTCAAGCAAAAACCCAAATAACCAAAGTTCTTCAATTTATCAAGAATAAGTTACCTTGTTTACTCTAATTCTTTTAACAGAAATTCTTACTAATTATTACTGTTTTTATATTTATATAACTTATTTTGTATATAGGTTTGCAAAATTTTGTTTTTAAGATCATCAAATATATATTTAAGGGTTTCTATACATATTTACTGCATTAAACAAATTTTCTACTTTTTCTTTTTTGTCTCAATTTTTTAAGAAATGTTTTTGAGTTGCTTTTTAATAAACAGAATAACCCGATTCATGTCTTTTGTAAATACTTATTATATTATGGATAAACTTCAAATTATCCTATTTTTATACCCTTCACCACAAAAAGTGAAAAATGTTGTATCTAAGTTTGCCGTTCCGTTTGTAGTTTCTACAATTTTCATTTCCGACCCCAAACAGTGTATTTATTCTGAGTCCTTATGCATAGTGAAGTCTGGCTGTCCTTCCGTGTTAACGTTGGATTCAACTTTGCCAAGGCACTAGAAGAGTTAGAGAAAGATTAAGAAAGTGTTGCTATTGAAAATTAGCGAGTTCGGTCCATGTCCCTCGAGGCAATAGGCTAAACACCACGCCTGCCTCTAATTTGTCCATATCATTTGGAAGAATCAAATAACTCCCATCAAAAAAACATGAAGAAAAAAAATTAGTGCTTGCATATCGATCGATTGTCAATATGGTCAACATGGGTATTATTTAAAAGCTTTTGAAAATATCTTTAAGGAAATACTAAAATTTTGAAAAAATGCTTAACCCTCTAAGAGCCGATGACATTTTAATGTAAAATTATCTATCGTACTTAATTTTTTTATTTTTTAATTATCTTTTACCTCAATATTTTTTTTTTTTACTTCACTAAACTAGATTTACACACATACATGGTGAAGGATATATAAGATTCGGCATAGTCGAATATAGGACTCTTACTTGTTTTATATTATTTGATCTAAAAATTTAAAAAATTTCATATCTCCAATATCGGCCTAAATTTAGATGTAGATTTTAAGCCACTGGAATCTGCTAGTCCCAGGCTACTCCTGCTATGCCGGTGTACCGATTTATATCTTCTCTAATTACCCACTTGGTTCACTTTATAATATGCTATTTTTTCGTATTTATCTAAATTTTACTATTTATTTAAAAAAGTCAGGCTTAATTTTAAAATTCTTACATAAATCTTTAATCGTTCTTATGTTATTTGACAAATTTTATACAATGTATATATATTAGCATATTGCACATTATATATTATAGATCTCATTGATTTTAAGCTGTTAAAGTTATCGGATATTTCAAAGTTATTCCCAAATTCTAAGTTGTTATAGATCACATTTTTAATTTTATTTTTAGATTTCTTTAAAATAGGATTTTTTAGTTATTTCTACATTTTCTTTTAATCTCTAGCAGCAGTAGATTTACTATACACATATTTATTTTTTCATTTTTATTTTAATTTAATAAATATTCTGAATTATTTTTTACTTTTCCAATATTTTTCTTATTTCATCGTCAAACCAATTAAGCTCAAAATTCGTAATAATAGTTTTCTTGTGGCCTAATTAATTCAGTAAAATTATGCGGCAAATACATCAAAATAAATTTTTTAAATTAAGATACTTCAAGTAATAAAATAAAAACACAAAGGTTTAAATATATTTAAAAAATCTAAGGAAAGAAAAAATGTATGACAATTTAATGTGGTTCTGTTAAGGGTATTTTTCCATTCAGCTACTAGGGCCTTTGGTTTTTAAAGTAATTAAAACAAACATGTAGAACAATAAAGGGATACTGAAATGAAGTAAAAATACTAGGGTAAAAAAAGCAAAGGCTACTGTTTTATTATTATGCAGGAGTTATGTTTTAATTTCTAACCATACCAAACATTCCACAAAACAGGTAACAAAACTTTTTAAAATCGAGATATTCATTGACAGTTGGAAAAAATAGAACATAATTTCCATAAAAAAATCCTAAATTTGGAAATATCACAGACTAACACAGATATAAAGCTGACTATCAAAAAAAGATTTTTTACTTGACTAATGGAATCAGAGACATGTTAACAACTACAGATTATAATTCCTCTATAAATAAACAGAAAACACGAACAAAACTAACAATAAAGAAATTAGAAGAAACACAAAATACAAAACTTGAGTTAGTTTTGTATTCTGAAAGAAAGAATTTTTAAAAAATTTGTATTTATTTATAACGACCATTGGTTTAAAAAAAAAACTTCATACGAAATACCAATTGAGTGTAAATGGATGCTTGCTTTAGGAAAAAAAAATTTGCATTACCTACAGACAGCCGAAAATTCTACCTAATAGATGTCATTGCAGATGTCGAAACTATTTTATGACAAGGACAATAAAGCTAAGGATATAGTGAGGACTAAATTGGCTAATGAGATAACATTATTTAAGAGTAAAATCAACAACACTGCAAAAGAAAAAAACTTTCAGCACAACAAAATATTTTTTAAGAAACATGATGACATAGTAATTGTACAAGCTGACAAAGGAAATAAAACTGTGACAATGTATAAAAGTGACTACGAGCAAAACATGGAGACAATTTTAGAAGATAAACACACATATAGATTAATAAGAACTGATCCCACTGCAAAACTGTAAAAAATCAATAATAATGTAGCATGAATAAATCATTTTATGATTGCATTATTTTACTTCAAATAAATGTAGCATGATTACATTATTTTACTTCCCACATAAATGCATTCGTACGACAAATTAATTTGTTTATGAAATATTCATATTACACTTTTATTCCTATGCACTTGAGGAACCACAAGACAAAATATTTGTTATTGAAATATTCATGTTACACTTCTTATTCCCATGTACGCGAGGAGCCACAAAACTAAATATTTGTATAAGTTATAAAATGTAAACAATAATGAAATATTTCTAAAACCGTTTGTAACCGTTTGAAAAACAGTGAGACAAGCCTTACTATTTCTTTTCATTATTAGTATATAAGCATATTAAAATAAGGAAGAATTATAAATAAATTCATAAATGCGCCTGTGTCTTTCACTTCATTGAAAATACATTACATGGCGATCCTACCAGCTTTAGCTGGATTACGATTAAATACAATATTCTAAATATTTACATATTTAAATAATTCTTGATAAAATAAAGTTGTATAAAAAATATTGTACAGGTTTTCTAACTTTTCTTCGGATATGGGTTTTATTTATTTTCGAATTTAAGCAGAAACGATTTTGAATCCTGCTAATTCACAATTCTGACTTGGATTCTGCAACAACCCGGACTATTTCATTTTCAAGTTTTTTTTTAAAAATCAGTTTTGTTTTTTGCTTGTTTTCTTACCAAAAACAAAATATAAAGTTGATTTTGTTTCAATATAAATATGCGAAAGAGGTGTAATAGCTTTGTGTAATTGTTATTAATTTTAATGCTTTTGCTAATGCTTACGAATTAAGGTATTGAATATCAAAATGAAAGAAACTTATTAAAATTATTTAATAAAAAAAACAAAATATAATATAAAAACAAAATATAAATTCATTCACAATTTTATATATAAATAACTATGTATTAAACTATACTTACAGCGTTGTCAAAGATTTTAAGCCGCTAAATGCATCGTGCGATATTCTTGAAATGTTGTTATTTGAAAGGTCAATACGTCTTAGTCGTCTGAAATTCGCGAAAGCTTTGGATGGCAGTTCCGTAATAAAATTTTGTTCCAAACGTCTAAAAATATACATTAAGATGATTGCGTTTTTATTTAATTTTGTTTTGTACTAAATTTTAAAGTGCAAAAAAAATAGCTGATATTTGAACCATTTTGTTTGAGGTTTTTATTTATATATATTTTTCGACTATTTTTTTGTCTCGTTAAACAAAGTATGTAAAGTTTTATTTTTCTGTTCGCATTAAAGATACTTATTTTATTGAGAGGTCTATTGGTAATGTTTAGACACAATTTTATGTTTAAATTTAGAGTAAATATAATTGCGTTGTAACATTCTTTCACAATTTCGCAAAAAACAGTATCAGCAACAGGCGTAAAATAGTGTGGGAAATTTTATATATAAAAAAAAAAAAAAAAAAAATGAAAAAAAGCATACGTAATTTATATTAGACAAATGAGTGGCACACTGGAAGAATTATTTATTTGAAGTTGATTTACTTTTTTTGAAAGAAGTTAAATACATTATTATTATATTATTAAAGATATTAGTATTATATTTTTAAATCAAAAATATTTGGAAATAAACAGGTTATTCGATTAAAATCCTTACACATTAGAATATTTTATCTAAGCTTATAATCTCAGACGCAACAATTACATGGTCGGCTAGGTTGCAGGGTGCTAAGGATAGTGGCATTTTTTTCCAAGCCGCCAACTCTTCTCTTTTACCAAGCCAACCTAATTAAACCCTAAATTAGCATAAGGAAAAAATGTGCAAGAGGTTGATGAGACTCGCATACAGGTGCAACTACTTGGCTATTTTATATTGGTTTGTTAGTATACATTTTTCTAACTTTAATAACGTAAATGCATCACAAAACACCTCGAATGCTTAACGCAGTCAGCACCGTTCAATAAAATAGAGAAAAAAAAATATCTACGGAGCCCTCGTGAAACTAAAGCGTGTGTACACATTAACCAACTGTACTTTTTTGTCAACTAATAATTACCGTCAAAATAGGATCCCTGCCGTTGTTTCCTTTAGTATAATTATTTGTACTTATCATTATCCTTTCGCATATCAGAGGACTTAGGTGAAAAATTTTAAAGATAACTCTATAGATTTATAACGTTTTATTATACAAATTATTAAATTTCAGAAAATAATTTCTTAATGAAATCAATTTAATGTTCATTTTTAAAATAAATTTTCTTTAGATTGCTTGTAATAAAATTAAGTTTTAACGTTTAAAAAAAAAACTCGCACAACGAATAAACAATTAGTACTTAACAAAATTTATATTCGATAATTCGTGTCAAAATAGTAAATTAAACGTAATATTTAAATTTATCTTTTATAAAAAGTCGGGAATTTCTTATTTAAATAAATTATTTTGTTCTCTCATATTTACATTAAAACATAAACTTACTAACTAACAACTTGATTATACTTCTTTAGTTAGTAATTGTTGGCACCACTATTTATTGGTAATGACAGCATGAAAGGTGGAATAATCAAAATGTTTTCTTTGACTTCATTAGGTTAATGGTAATAATTTTTTTAATTTAAAATTTCATAAAAAGCAGGGTAGGAAAAAACGCCACGCTGCAGCGCATACTTGGTATTGCGCTTGCTCTGCGCAAAGCAATGAGCTGCGCAGAAAGTGCGCATTTTTGCTTTTCTCCTCTTTTTGCTCTTTGTGCCAAAAGCATTGCGCTTTTAGAGTAGTATGCAATTTCATATGAGTCTGAAAATCATTAAAAGCCATGTATGCAAATAACAAAAACATTATTTTTGAACAAATAAATTTTTTAATTTTCCTATGAAAGGATAATTTTACAAGTTTCGTTCCTAAGTACCCTATTATCAACCTACACACGTATGTACATATGTAAATGTTTGAAAGGGTTAAGTTAACATTAAAGACTTACAAATCTTATTTCCAAAAGGAATTTGTATTTTTACCTATTACACTTTATTCTTTCTCAGAATTTTCGTACTGTCGTACCCTTTTTTTGAGATAAACCATTAAATACCTACATAATACTTATTTAATTTCTTTTTAGCATAAGTTTTTCTATTAAATGTTTTAAGAAATATGTTTAGCAATTTAGTAAAATTGCCTAAAATTGCAAATTTAAAAAATGACTTAAAAAGTGATATGAAATTTCTATTATATTCATTTTAATTATATGCACACCGTTTTATTGATATTTTTATTCAATTCTTTGTGAATTCAATATTTTCTAATTCATAGTAAACTTAAATACATATGTATATAAAAAATTCGTTTACACCCCCGGTACCTATTTATACGTGTATGTATTAAAA